>SJXQ01002455.1:0-71566 GCA_006408695.1 Aepyceros melampus | reverse complement strand
GGGAGGTGGGGGTCGGGATTGGGAGTTCATGTACACTCGTAGCTGATTCATGTCAATGTAGAGCAAAACGAATACAGTATTGTAAAGCAAAACAAACTAAAAAATAAAAATTAATTAAAAAAATAAAAATAAAGCTTTTGAAAGTTAAAAAAAAAAGACCCAGAAAGAGATGACTCTTAGCTAGAAAATAGAGATTTAATATAAAACAAAAACAGGAATATCCAATTTGTCAGTGGTTCATCACTTACAAACAATCCATAGGAACTATTAAAATTTTAAAAAGAAATATAGAAAATGGTTTCAGTGAGGGCTCATTCTGAATATATTGGTACAGTTTATAGATGACTTTAATCCTGGGTTTATAAAATTGTTAAGGGTCTACAGAGGTTGCTTTTACATTTCAGATTTATTTCACTACATTTTATTGGTAAGTTAAATTTTATGATGCATTTTTACGTACTTAGTGAGTCTCAAAATTCTTAGGATATATGACAAGGGTCTACTCCATTTGCAGATGCGTATTCAAGTAAATGAGACATTTTCAAGAACACAAATGGTCCCTAAAAGAGAATTTCTTAGGAAAGATATGTTTTATTTTAAGTCAAACTTTCCCAAGTTACTTCATTATAACATCTTTTTTATCTACTACATAGTTTGCTATAAAATATTTTTGAAAATGTATATATTTATATGGTAATTTTCACAAGGGCAATTTACTATGTAAATATGTAAAATGGAGGTAGAGAAAATATCTAATTGCACATTAATACCCTTCCTTATTTGGTTTAAACATCTTTAGCTAAAATTACAATATAATCACATATACATAAATGTTTCATTAACCACCAATTATAGAAAACTATTATGTTTATGATGAAAGTGATATATGAAAGTATATTTTAACTCCTAATATAATTTTAATAAGTATAATTTTAACTCCTAACTTCATATGTTTAATGTTTATTCAGGAGGCACTATAATTTTTTAACCAATAAGAAATATAATTTTAGTGAAAACATTTAAGTGTTTGGAGAAGAAAAATTAATATTTATTTTTTATGCCTGCTCTGGTTTTGATAGATAAATATCATATTGATTCTGTTAATTTCTAACCACCAGCATCTGCCTTAAAAAATTAGATTAAAAATTACATAAATGTTTACCATGTAAGACTTAAATAGTTTAACCTTTGGATTAGTGTTGGTCCACTAATCAGGACTATAAACTGCAATTATCAATTTTAATTATCTGAAACTTTTTCAAGAACTGAGATAAACAATAAGGTTGCCATGTTCACTGAATTCAGAAGGACCATTATAAAGTCAACATCCTGGAAAGAAAAGAAAGAAAGTAGTCGCTCAGTCATGTCCAACTCTTCATGACCCCATGGACAGCCTACCAGGCTCCTCTATCCATGGGATTTTCCACGCAACAGTACTGGAGTGGGTTGCCATTTCCTTCTCCACAAGATCCTAGAGTATTATTAAAATAATCATGAACCTAATGACATAAAATTTTAACCCTGAATATTTGAATTCCATTTAATATCCTTAGTTTCATTGGTAGGAAATACCAGGTAGGTCTTTTATCTACCAATACTGTTTAAATATGTTGTTATAGCTAGCTGTGTCATTTGAACACAGCAGATAATTGTCACATTCATGGATCATAAATTTGAGTGACATGAAGTCTTGGAAATAGGAAAAGTAATCCCTACTTTACAGTACAATAAACTTTACTATTATACAGTTTAAAATAAAATGTCTTATGTGCTTTGCATATTCTAGATGCTCAATTTATTTCATATTATTAAATAAAAACAACTAGCTAACAGAACTTAAAATTTTCTCAAATAGTTTCTTGAGTGTTGAAGAGCACCCTCTTTCAGTGATGCTTCATATTGGAATTATTCCTGGGAAAAATGGAATTTTTATAGAGTTGCTAGTACTTACTCTCACTCTTTTACATACATACATCATATGTGCATACATACATTTCAACTCAGTTCGGTTCAGTCACTCAGTCCTGTCTGACTCTTTGCAACCCCATGAATCACAGCACGCCAGGCCTCCCTGTCCATCACCATCTCCTGGAGTTCACTCAGATTCACACCCATTGAGTCAATGATGCCATCCAGCCATCTCATCCTCGGTCGTCCCTTTCTCTTCCTCCCCCCAATCCCTCCCAGCATCAGAGTTTTTTCCAATGAGTCAACTCTTTGCATGAGTGGCCAAAGTACTGGAGTTTCAGCTTTAGCATCATTCCTTCCAAAGAAATCCCAGGGCTGATCTCCTTCAGAATGGACTGGTTGGGTCTCCTTGCAGTCCAAGGGACTCTCAAGAGTCTTCTCCAACACCACAGTTGAAAAGCATCAATTCTTCAGCGCTCAACTTTCTTCACAGTCCAACTCTCACATCCATACATGACCACAGGAAAAACCATAGCCTTGACTAGACAGATCTTTGTTGGCAAAGTAATGTCTCTGCTTTTGAATATGCTGTCTAGGTTGGTCATAAATTTTCTTCCAAGGAGTAAGGGTCTTTTAATTTCATGACTGCAATCACCATCTGCAGAGATTTTGGAAGTCCAAAAAATAAAGTCTGACACTGTTTCCACTGTTTCTCCATCTATTTCCCATGAAGTGATGGGACAAGATGCCATGATCTTCGTTTTCTGAATGTTGAGCTTTAAGCCAACTTTTTCACTCTCTTCCTTCACTTTCATCAAGAGGCTTTTTAGTTCATCTTCACTTTCTGCCATAAGGGTGGTGTCATCTGCACATCTGAGGTTATTGATATTTCTCTCAGCAATCTTGATTCCAGCTTGTGCTTCATCCAGCCCAGCATTTCTCATGATGTACTCTGCATATAAGTTAAATAAGCAGGGTGACAATATACAGCCTTGACGTACTCCTTTTCCTATTTGGAACCAGTCTGTTGTTGCATGCCAAGTTCTAACTGTTGCTTCCTGACCTGAATATAGGTTATTCAAGAGGCGGGTCAGGTGGTCTGGTATTCCCATCTCTTTCAGAATTTTCCACAGTTTATTGTGATCCACACAGTCAAAGGCTTTGGCATAGTCAATAAAGTAGAAATAGATGTTTTTCTGGAACTCTGTTGCTTTTTCCATGATCCAGAGGATGTTGGCAATTTGATCTCTGGTTCCTCTGCCTTTTCCAAAACCAGCTTGAACATCAGGGAGTTCACAGTTCACGTATTGCTGAAGTCTGGCTTGGAGAATTTTGAGCATTACTTTACTAGCATGTGAGATGAGTGCAACTGTGCAGTAGTTTTCTTCCAAGGAGTAAGGGTCTTTAATTTCATGACTGCAATCACCATCTGCAGAGATTTTGGAAGTCCAAAAAATAAAGTCTGACACTGTTTCCACTGTTTCTCCATCTATTTCCCATGAAGTGATGGGACAAGATGCCATGATCTTCGTTTTCTGAATGTTGAGCTTTAAGCCAACTTTTTCACTCTCTTCCTTCACTTTCATCAAGAGGCTTTTTAGTTCATCTTCACTTTCTGCCATAAGGGTGGTGTCATCTGCACATCTGAGGTTATTGATATTTCTCTCAGCAATCTTGATTCCAGCTTGTGCTTCATCCAGCCCAGCATTTCTCATGATGTACTCTGCATATAAGTTAAATAAGCAGGGTGACAATATACAGCCTTGACGTACTCCTTTTCCTATTTGGAACCAGTCTGTTGTTGCATGCCAAGTTCTAACTGTTGCTTCCTGACCTGAATATAGGTTATTCAAGAGGCGGGTCAGGTGGTCTGGTATTCCCATCTCTTTCAGAATTTTCCACAGTTTATTGTGATCCACACAGTCAAAGGCTTTGGCATAGTCAATAAAGTAGAAATAGATGTTTTTCTGGAACTCTGTTGCTTTTTCCATGATCCAGAGGATGTTGGCAATTTGATCTCTGGTTCCTCTGCCTTTTCCAAAACCAGCTTGAACATCAGGGAGTTCACAGTTCACGTATTGCTGAAGTCTGGCTTGGAGAATTTTGAGCATTACTTTACTAGCATGTGAGATGAGTGCAACTGTGCAGTAGTTTAAGCGTTCTTTGGCACATACATACATATATGTACAAGCAAACACATTTATCTATATAATATATGCACATAATTGTATCTATCATATCTATTGTATGTAGATAGATATGTGCTTTGTCACTTAGTCATGTCTGACTCTGCAACCTTATGGACCCTAACCTGCCTGGCTCCTCTGTCCGTGGAATTCTCCAGGCAAGAATATTGGAGTGGATTGTCATGCCCTTCTCCAATAGACAGATATAGCTCTCTCTATATATATAATACCTATGATATATAATATACACACACACACACAATATCTAGTGTATTATATATATTCATTATATCCATATATGTTATGTGTATACACACACAAACACATATATAATATATTTTATGTATGTATATATATATAAGGTAGTTAGAATAGGAAAAATGAGTCCAAAATGGCGGTGGCTAAAAGACAAAGAAAGAAAAAAGATGAAAACAGAGCAGAAGAAAATCCACATACTAGACTGAGAACTTCAGGTGAAACAAACATGTCTGCCCCCTTCTTGGCTAACCCAATTTGCATAGGGTAGGCTCAATGAGGGAAGGAGACAAATGTATACAAGAGGAAGCCAAGACAGATTGAAGCCTCTACTCTGGGGCCAGCCTGCCCTCATACCTCAAGGGTGTACTTTTCTTTGCTTGATGAATAAAGCTGAGTTGTAACCAAGCTGTAACACTGTCCACCATTTCAAATCTTCACTGCAGTGAGACAGAAGCAAGGATATTACACACTCCGCCGACATACCTGGTGCCATATTGCAGAAGTAACCTGGCTGAAAAAACCTCAGCTCAGCCCAAGTGAGGTGGAGACCAAGCATAGAAGAAGCCCAACTTGGTGAAAGCTCCGTGGTGGCAGCTGAACTCGAAGGAATTCCAGCACAGTGGAAGTGACAAGAAGCCTAGTGGGATGGAAATCGGGACAACAAAAACAAACTTGGCAGAATGCTAACGTGGCTCAGTCTCAGATTCCAGAAGATCTCAGGTTAAGGTATGAACTTCTTGTGCCTATAGCCCTATGGAATATGGCTAACAAAATCTTAATTCCTTTTCAATCTTGTATTTCTTATTTCCTTGCACTCCCTGCAAACAGGCAAGGGGCCGTGGGTGCATTGCGGGACTCTGGCAGGGGCTTCTCCCCAGGGTGTCCTGAAGTCTCCACTGTCTGCTGAGCCTTAGTAGCTGTTTCCCAAGTGGCTGAGGATTCTTCTGTCCTTAACCTCCTTTGTGGCAAGGATCAGGCCAATGAAAACTGTAAGCACAGGTCAAGCTTTAGCAGTTTTTCCAGCAAGTTATGAAGGATTCCTCTGTACATTTTTCTCACTGCTTTTTCCTCCATCCTTCAGCTCCTCTCTCCATCTATGCCACTGTTTACAAAGTATTGCCAAAACAATCTTGAGAAAGAAGAACGGAACTGGAGGAATCAACCTGTCTGACTTCAGGCTCTACTATACAAAGCTACAGTCATCAAGACAGTATGGTACTGGCACAAAGACAGAAATATAGATCAATGGAACAAAATAGAAAGCCCAGAGATAAATCCATGCACCTATGGACATCTTATCTTTGACAAAGGAGGCAAGAATATGTAGTGGAGAAAAAACAATTTCTTTAACAAGTGGTGCTGGGAAAACTGGTCAATCATGTGTAAAAGAATGAAACTGGAACACTTTCTAATATCATACACAAAAACAAACTCAAAATGGATTAAAGATCTAAATACAAGGCCAGAATCTATAAAACTCTCAGAAGAAAACATAGGCAGAACTCTCCCTGACATAAATCACAGCAGGATTCTCTATGGCCCACCTCTCAGAGTAATGGAAATAAAAGCAAAAATAAACAAATGGGACCTAAACAAAGTTAAAAGCTTTTGTACAATGAAGGAAACTATAAGCAAGGTGAAAAGACAGCCTTCGGAATGGGAGAAAATAATAGCAAATAAAATAGCTGAAAAGAATTAATTTCCAAAATATACAAGCAACGCATGCATCTCAATACCAGAAAAACAAACAACCCGATCAAAAAATGGACCAAAGAACTAAACAGACATTTCTCTGAAGAAGACATACAGATGGCTAACAAACACATGAAAAGATGCTCAACATCAGTCATTATTAGAGAAAAATGCAAATCAAACTACAATGAGGTATCATCTCACACTGGTCAGAACAGCCACCATCAAAAAGTCTACAAACAATAAATGCTGGAGAGGGTGTGGAGAAAAGGGAACCCTCTTACACCGTTGGTGGGAATGCAAACTGGTGCAGCCACTATGGAGAACAGTATGGAGTTCCTTAAAAAACTGGAAATAGAACTGCCATAGTGAGCCAGCAATCCTAATGCTGGGCATACACACTGAGGAAACCAGAATTGAAAGAGACACGTGTACTCCAATGTTCATTGCAGCACTGTTTACAATAGCGAGGACATGTCCATCGGCAGATGAATGAATAAGAAAGCTGTGGTATATATACACAATGAAATATTGTTCAGCCATTAAAAAGAATTAATCTCAGTCAGTTAGTTCTAAAGAGATGGATGAAACTGGAGCCTATTATACAAAGTGAAGTAAGTCAGAAAGAGAAACACCAATACAGTATATTAATGAATATATATGGAATGTAGAAAGATGGTAATGATGATTCTATATGAAAGGTAGCAAAAGAGACACAGATAAAGAACAGACTTTTGGACTGTGTGGGAGAAGGTGAGGGTGGGATGACTTGAGAGAATAGCATTGAAACATGTATATTGCCATATGTAGAACAGATGAACAGTGCAAGTTTGAGGCATGAAGATGGGCACTCAAAAGCTAGTGCTCTAGGACAACCCAGAGGGATGGGGAGGGAGGGAGGTTCAGGATGGGGGGCACATGTTCACCCATGGCTGGTTCATGTTGATCTATGGCAAAAACCACCGCAATATTGTAAAATAATTATCATCCAATTAAAATATTTTTTTAAAAAAAGCAAAAAAACAGGTGACTCTGCCCTCTTCTGGGATGAGGAGGTACTAGTTAACCACTTGTGGCTCAGCTGGTAAAGAATCTGCCTGCATTGTGGGAGACCTGTATCCAACCCCTGAGTTGGGCAGATCCCTTGGAGAAGAGAAAGTTTACCCACTCCAGTAGCGTGGCCTAGAGAATTCCATGGACTGCATAGTCCGTGGGGTCATACATTTCTGGACTTCCCTGGTGGCTCAGATGGTTAAGCGTCTGTCTACAATGCAGGAGACCCAGGTTCAATCCCTGGGTCGGGAAGATCCCCTGGAGAAGGAAATGGCAATCCACTCCAGTACTGTTGCCTGGAGAATCAATGGGCAGAGGAGCCTTGTAGGCTACATGTAGTCCATGGAGTCACAAAGAGTCGGACACGACTGAGCGACTTCACTTCACTTCATCATTTTCTTAATTGTTCCGTTGCCTTTGAAAACTCACACACCCTAAAATTTGAGTTCTTCAAACTTTAATGAAGCAAAGAAGCCAAACAAAAGCCCCAGAGCAAAAAAATATTTCTTCTTTCTGTAGAGGAACTCCAAAGGAAAAAAAAAATTTAAGTAATTGCTTTGAACGATAAATAATCATCTTAAAAATCAATTACTGGTAGAAATGATTAAATGTATTTATTATGGTGTATGAAAAACTAAAGGCTTAAATATGAGTCTACTTGAACAGACAAATATGTTCTAGAGTGAGTGTAATCCTGAAAGTAAAACTGGAAAGTGAGTAGTCAAAAGTTTTTATTTTCAAAAGTGAAGTATCCTCTTAGGAATTTATTGTTATGTACTTAGTGACAGAAAGACAGATGAAACACTGTGCTGTTTCTTTCAAATCCAATAATTCTGCCTTTGGACTCCTTTTGAATGAAATAAACAGTATCAATGAACTGAAACAATATTTTTGAAAGAAATCACATTCTGAAAGAGAACATACACTGAACCTGAAAACATGAAATAACAAAAACCTTTTTTAATGAATATGAATTTTTTTGAGAAAGCTGATACAGGAGAATCCAGTAAATGCGTTTAGACATTACAGATCCTTTTAAAACATGATAGAAGACAGAAGGAAGAAAATCACTTTCGGAAGCATGGTTATATTTAAAAAGCAAACAAGCAAAGATATCCTCCTTCCAATAACTGTAGAACTAAATGCCTTGCCACAATTATTAAAGTTCCACACTCAAATGAAATAAATAAATAGAAACAATATTAAGCACCTTGATCAATGTTTCCCTCATTTCAAATATTGGAAAATAAATATTTTAACTGACAACAAATTGATGGACGAGGAATTATTAAAAATTGTAGACAACTTTTTAAGAAAAAAATTTGAAAAAATCAAATATCTGTGTCTTTCACATTGGGAAAATCACAGTTAAAATATTAGACACATTAATCCTGAAAGGCTCATACACTTTTACCTTTCAGATGAGTGAGCATAAGCTGTAGGTAGAATGGATGGCAGGCTGTTGTTTTCACACAAGTCCACACATTCACTCTACCTCATTAAGGGAAAGCGTAATAGATAAGGATTGGTTTTGGATACCCAAATTATCTCCATCTGCATCTTGATTTCCCTCTATGAAAATCCAATTGCAATATTCTATTTGAATAACATATTCAGAATGATTAACAATAGTTGTGGTACAAGTCCATATGCTAGGGGGGGCTGGCAGGGGGGAGGCCATCTGTAGTTATCTATTATGGCCAAATAGATACTATAATAACTGAATATCAGCTTTTCTTCTACTAAAATATAGAAGGAAATTATTACCAAGCTTATCTTAGTTCCAGAAAGGTTTCAAGGTTCATGTATTTAACTTCCTCCTGAACATGACAATTTTATTTTCTAAAATGCCAACATATACCAAACATGCATAAAAATCATTGCATATCTAATTCACAAAGCTCATGCTCTTATTCCTGTTTTGTTTTTTGTTGTTGTTGTTGTTTTGTTCTGTTTTTAGGTAATAATACTACCATCCAATTTTATTAGATATCTGAACTATTGAACAGGTTATTCTTGATATTGTGGAGATGGAGAGGACAGGGAGCCAAATACAAAAAAAGAAGCAGAAAATATGCAGAAATTTTCTGGAGGCACTTTGCTGAAGATTTGTAAACCACTTTAAAGTTTTTGTTGTTGCTGTTTTTAATTGTAAACAAAATGGATAGTTCTGTACCTTTAAAGCTACAGTATAAGATATGCCAAGATCAAGTTCTGCATTCTAAATTTTTCAACATTATTCAAAGTTGCTGATGTGCAATTTGCTTCAATAGCCAAACAGTATTTTCAACCTATTTTTTTCTAGACCTGATCGTTTGAATGTTTATATAATGAATTCTTTTTCATCATTTTTGCATGTGTTTGTAATTTCTTTTATACAATCTCATTATGTGCTCTCCATGGACTTTAAAATACCTTAGTTTTAGCAATGACTAAAAATGTCGTGAATTCTCCATCTCTTGTTTCGCTAGCTTTAAAATTATTAAGTGGAATAAAGCATACTATCTTCTATGGGGCTTCCCTGATGGCTCAGGTAGTAAAGAATCTGCTTACAATGCAGGAGACCTGGGTTCAATACCTGGACTAGGAAGATTTCCAGGCGAAGGAATGGCAATCCATTCCAGTGTTCTTGCCTAGGAAATCCGATGGACAGAGAAGCTTGGTGGGCTGCAGTCCATGAGGTCAAAAAGAATCGGACATGACTGAACAACTAACACTTTTCACTTTCACTTTTTCATACTATCTTTTCCTTCATAAGCTTATTACTTTCAAGCAAGACTTTCAACACATTAGATTCCCAGAAAAATCATTCTTGCCAGTATGACAATCATACTTGTCAGAAACTTTATCAGATATATATGAAATACTTCAGTGAATTTTTCTTATGTATATGTCATAGCATTTTTAAACAATATACAAAAAGTATTTTATGCTTTCAATAAATTTTAAAACTTTACTTTGCCTTTTTGAAATGTAAGACTAAGTTGTATGTATATTTTTGAAATTTATTCAGAAGATGATGAAATAAACAACTTCCATTTCAATAAAAATTTTGATCAGTAAAAAAATAAATAATAATAAAAGACATCCAATAAGGGATACCTACAAGTAAAGTGGAGTGAAACAAGATAAAGTCTTGGTGATTGGAGAGGAGATTATCAGTACCAAATTAAGCAAACTAAGAAGAAATTGCATCTTAAACAAATAATTGAAAACTAAAAAAAAAAAAAAAAAAGAATTTCCAGATCAATTTTTCCTTGTAAAGAGGCATATATAAGACAAATATATCACCCAGCCATCTATCCCTTTGCTTATTTACATAGCAATTATTTTAATTGCTTGTTATGTTACTGCTGTGGTGAATAAAAAATGAAACAAACTGGAACTTGGTCTTCCAAGAGCTAGAATTCTTTGTATCAAGTAAAAGATGTCAGAGAGTCAAAATGATGAGTTTTTTGATTGTTTGTTTGATTATTGAATTTGAAAAAGTCTATTTGCAAAAAAAAAAGTAAATAAAAAAATTTCTTCAGTTAAAGGAAATGAAAAGTTAAGTGTACATAACTCCCATGAAAAATAATTAATATTAATATATGAATAATATTCAATGCAATTTTTAAAAACTCACCAAATAAAAATGGGTAAATTACATGAAAAAGATATTTACAAAATAGCAAATATAATTTGTTTAAAATAATGTTAGACATTTTTGTCCTTTTCAATGAGGGTTCAAAATTCTCTGATGATTTGAATAAAAAGTAGAATAAAGCTTTAGACAGAAAATGGCAGTAAATTTTTAAAAAATCAGACTTCTTTACCTCCAATTAATCCTTAGAAAAATACCAAAAGCTACCAAAAAAAAAAACTTACATAAAATTGTATTGTTGATTTTATTTTAAAATTATAAAACAATCTATTAAATGTTTAGAAACTGATGAAATAAAATACATACTAAAGATGGACATTCATACAGTGTAAAATTATATTCCACGGAAAGATAAAAGAATAGTCTAAAAATTATCTTAGTTGATAAAAATACTATATTCAATATATCTCTATTTTATTCTGTACACATTTATCTATGTGTACACAGTGATAAAAAAAAAAAGCAGAGAAATGGACAAAGATAACTTGGGGAGTGTGTGTGCTCAGCCGCTCAGTCCTGTCTATGCGACCCCAGGTACCATAGCCCAGAAGCCTCTCTGTCCATGGGATTTCTCAGGCAAGAAGGATAATATGGGTTGCCATTTCCTCCTCCAGGGAATTTTCCCCACCAGAAGACTGAACCCACATCTCTTGCTTCTCTTGCATTTCAGTTGGATTCTTTACCTCTAGCACCCCTTGGGAAGCCCAGGGGCAGGATAGATATAGGTAATGTTTCAAACTTTATACAATAAATTTAGAAAGTATTATGTAATAATAAGGAAATTTAACAGTGAATTTGGCCCATGCTGTAAACATTTAAGAACTATGTGGTACATACATATAAGGTAAGGATTTCCAAGACAAAATGAAATTAATGTTATAATAAAATATTGAGCAGAATTTAAAGATTCTGAAATAGAACAATTATTTCCATTAAAATAATTCATCAACAGTTTTTATGTAGAAATTTAGAATAGTGTAGAATTTTAATTGAAGCTTAGGAAAGGACTGAGGCACACCATAATCAAAAGCAACAAGATATAAACATGTGTATTTTTGAGTAAAAGAAAAAGTCATTTTTGTGCAGCCCAAACAGAGGTTGCACGCAAGAAGCAATTCTAAGGTATCTGAAATTTTCCTAACCAGCTACAGGAATCTTTCATTGCCCTATAAAATACAAAAACAAAGAGAGAGAAAAGAGAGAGGGAGGGATTGAAGGAAAGGAAGAAGGGAAAGAGTGACAGAAAGAAAGAAAGATAGTTGAGACTATATCCTATTACCTGGGGGTAAATGTAAGCTCCTTAAGTAATTCTCCTTAAGTTGCAGGAGTTAACTACTCACTCAGTGATTAGTCAAATGAGTCATTGTGCAAATTCTTCTTCATAAAAGGAAGTTATATTCCATGATTATAAATAAAAATAAGTGATTTTTCAAATTGCAAAGATTTTTTTTAGATTAATTTGATTTTGCTTTTGGAAAATACTAAAGCTGAAAACACTTCACAACCTTTCTCCAGAGCCCAACAACTTTTTTTCAGATATCTCAGGTGATTTCTTTGACAAATATGACTCTAGACTATTTTATTAAATTTTTCAAAGTTACATATACCCTTAACTCTAAGAAAGTGTTTAAAATGTTTTTCTGTAAGATGATAATTAGTTTCCTTTCTATCAACTTGTGTGTCAAAAGTTTAGAAGGTTTAACTGGGATGCATTTCATAATGATCATTTTTTTAAATGCACTACTAATATTCTAAACTCTTTTAGTTTTGCATTTGGCACAACTTAAAAGAAAATATCTTCTAAAATTAAATAAGCTTCTGAATACACTTTTTCAGAATAAAACATTAAAATCATTTTTATAATACAATAAGTTCAGTTCCCAAATTTCTGAGTTATATCGATTTATCAACAATCTTGGATCCAAAATAGCAGCACTCGACTGTTAAATTGATATATTGCAGATATCTATTATTTTGTAACTCTGGACATATTTATAAAATGCAAGCAATACACAAATAATTAAATCCTTTGTCTAATGAGTTTTCTAAATTTAGAAATTTCACTTCTATTCAGTCACTCCGTCACGTCCCCAACTCTTTCCAACCCCATGAACCACAGCACACCAGCCCTCCCTGTCCATCACCAACTCCCAGCGTTTACACAAACTCATCTCCATTGAGTTGGTGATGCCAATCAACCATCTCATCCCCTGTCTCCCCTTTTCTCCCACCTTCAATCTTTCCCAGCATCAGGGTCTTTTCCAATCAGTCAGTTCTTCACATCAGGTGACCAAAGTATTGGAGTTTCAATCAGCATAAATCCTTCCAATGAATATTCAGGAATGATTTCCTTTAGGAAAGACTGGTTGGATCTCCTTGCTGTCCAAGGGACTCTCAAGAGTCTTCAACATCACAGTTCAAAAGCATCAGTCTGGTACTCAGCTTTTTTTATAGTCCAACTCTTACATCCATACATGACTACTAGTAAAATGATAGCTTTGACTAGATGGAACTTGTTGACAAAGTAATGTCTCTGATTTTAATATGCTGTCAAGGTTTGTCATAGCTTCTCTACCAAGGAGTAAGTGTCTTTTAGTTTCATGGCTGTGGTCACCATTTGCAGTGACTTTGGAGCCCCCCAAAATAAAGTCTGCCACTGTTTCCACTGTTTCTCCATCTATTTCCCATGAAGTGAGGGGACAAGATGCCATGATCTTTGTTTTCTGAATGTTGAGCTTTAAGCCAACTTTTTCACTCTCCTCTTTTACTTTCAGCAAGAGGCTCTTTAGTTCTTTTCACTTTCTGCCATAAGTGTGGTGTCATCTGCATATCTGAGGTTATTGATATTTCTCCCGGCAATCTTGATTCCAGCTTGTGCTTCTTCCAGCCCAGCATTTTTTATGATGTACTCTCCATATAAGTTAAATAAGCAGGGTGACAATATGCAGCCTTGATATACACTGTTCCCTATTTGGAACCAGTCTGTTGTTCCATGTCCAGTTCTAACTGCTGGTTCCTGACCTGCATATAGGTTACTCAAAAGGTGGGTCAGGTGGTCTGGTATTCCCATCTCTTTCAGAATTTTCCACAGTTTATTGTGATCCACACAGTCAAAGGCTTTGGCATAGTCAGTAAAGGAGAAATAGATGTTTTTCTGGAACTCTCTTGCTTTTTCCATGATCCAGTGGATGTTGGCAATTAGATATCTGGTTTCTCTGCCTTTTCTAAAACCAGCTTGAATATCTGGAAGTTCAGAATTCACATATTGCTGAAGTCTGGCTTGGAGAATTTTGAGCATTGCTTTACTAGCATGTGAGATGCGTGCAATTGTGTGGTAGTTTGAGCATTCTTTGGCATTGCCTTTCTTTGGGATTGGAATGAAAACTGACCTTTTCCAGTCCTTTGGTCACCACTGAGTTTTCCAAATTTGCTAGCATATTTAGTGCAGCACTTTCCCAGCATCATCTTTCAGGATTTGAAATAGCTCAACTGGAATTCCATCACTTCCACTAGTTTTACTCATACTGATGCTTCTTAAGGCCAACTTGTCTTCACATTCCAGGATGTCTGGCTCTAGAGGAGTGATCACACCCATTGTGATTATCTGGGTCGTGAAGATCTTTTTTGTACAGTTCTTCTTTGTATTCTTGCCACATCTTCTTAACATCTTCTGCTTCTGTTAGATCCATACCATTTCTTTTCTTTATTGAGCCTATTGACTTCCCTAGTGGCTCAGATGGTAAAGCGTCTGCCTACAATGTGGGAGACTCAGGTTCAATCCCCGGGTTGACAAGATCTCCTGGAGAAGGAAATGGTACCCACTCCAGTATTCTTGCCTGGAAAATCCCATGGATGGAGAAGCCTGGTATGCTACAGTCCATAGGGTCGCAAAGAGTCAGATATGACTGAGCGACTTCACTTTCACTTTGCATGAAATATTCCCTTGATACCTCTAATTTTCTTGAAGAGAAAATCTTTCTTATTCTATTGTTTTCCTCTATTCTTTTGCACTGATCACTGAGGAAAGCTTTTTTATCTCTCCTTGCTATTATTTGGAACTCTATAAATTTAGAAATTTACTGAAGAGTTAAATTCTTGAAGTCTCAATCAACATTTTAGAATGACAGCTCATATGTGATAGTTGGGAAAACTAATGTGAAGGCCTTCGGGATGCTTACACAGTAATCAGTGACAGGACTGAGATGAAAACAACACAGAAGTTAGGAACCCGGCTCTGGAATCCCACTGATGGCATTTACCTTGCGTGCATGTTCAGTCACGTCCAACTCTTTGTGACCCTTTGCTGCAGCCTGCCAAGCTCTGCTACCTATGTGATTTTCAAGGTAAGAATACTGGAATGGGTTGCCACTTCCCCCTCCAGAGAATCTTCCTAACTAAGGGATCAAACTTGTGTCTCCATTGGCTCCTGCACTGCAGGCAGATTCTTTACCCACTAAGCCATTGAAGAAGTGTGTCTGCCACTAAGAACTTCTGTGACTTTAGGCAAATGGTTTAATCTCTTTTTACTATTATTTCCTAATCAGTAAAATGAAAGTATCAATATAGGTTTTTTGCTGATGTTATTTATTTCAAAAATTTTGAGAGTTCAATAACATGATAGCACTCAAACACCAAAAAACATAACTGACAGAAAAAAATGCCCAATAAATGCATGCTGTACATTCTTTTAAATATGTGTAATAAAAATACAGAAAATAGTATGTCTAATTCTGTTGTCTTAGAGGAGCATATATCTAAATGCTGAGTAATTTCTTATGAGACCTAAGGATATATTATATCTTTCCCCCTATTGTTTCCTCTGGAGTTATTCAGAAATGATTTCCTTTAAGCAACTTCTAATGGCTGTCACTATGATTTAAAGCTTTCTTCAGAATCTTTCACATAGGGTATGGCTGCCTAAATTACTTTGCACCTAATTTTAGATAAACTGCTGTAGCAAGTATTGAATAAATGCATGAGTAAGCAAAGTAAAGCCAAACAGATATTTAACATTTGTGACTGGTATTATCTTTCTGAAGTGCTTGAATAGAAGTAGTTTAAGTTTGTTAATTAGTTTCCCCCCACCCCACCCCGCACACACAAAACTTCATGTTCAGAAACATTACATTACATTCATCATTTCTCTAAAAGGCTTGTCACTAAATTCCCTCAGAGAGAGTGAGAGAGTGAGAGAGAATGAATCAGGTCAATTCCAGTTACATTTCGCTCAGAGACACCATCTCATCTTTTAATATAATAATATTGAAGTATAAGGTGGAAATCTGATATTAAAATACTTTTAGGTTAACAGCATTTTCAGCAGAAAATTTCTATGATGCCAATAATGTTGTTTTGGTAAAATTAAATTTCATTCTATTGATAAAATATATATTGATTATATGTATATGGATTATATGGGTTTCCCCAGTGGCTCAGCACTAAACTCTGCCTGCAATGCACGAGCTGCAGTAGACATGGGCTGAGCTGCTGGGTCGGGGAGATCCTCTGGAGGAGGGCATGGCAACCCACTCCAGTATTCTTGCCTGGAGAAGTCTCACTGATAGAGGAGCCTGGCAGTCCATAGGGTTTCAAAGAGTCAGACACAACTGAAGTTACTTAGCATGTATGCACACATTGATTATATACATTAGTTATTAACTGGATGAACATATTAAAAAATGAAATAAATTTAATACAATTAATTTGAAAATGTTAAAAAATGGAAGGAATGGCAAAATTCTACAGCCTGTGGTTGAATTTTAAATACAGGTGCATGTGAAATGGAAATATGGACTACTTATAGAAAAAGACTGATACCCCTCCTCCTTAACCTCATCTCCCCAAACCACTCATAATAAACGAGGTCTTACAGAGCTATGACTAGAAATATATTACAAAATAACTTCATTTTAGCAGCATTATGTTGAAAATCATTATTTAAATAACCTTTAATTAGAATATGTGAATACTTTCCTCTTCATCCACTAGGATTTGCTTCCGCCAACCTTAGCAGATAACTAGAACTTAGTCTCTGAAATTCCTTGTTAATATCCAATATTACTTCTACTGAACTGAATGCAAACTTTGAATGCAAATTGACCACAAGGTGAAATCAATAAAGTGTATCCAAATGCTAAATGAGATCAAAGAAAAAAGCCATAAGAACACAGACAAATCAATATGGTAATGAAAGATGGCTAACAGGAAGAGAAGTTCTGCAAAAATTATTGCTATCAATCATAAGCACCAAACTCACTTTAATAATGTCAAGAGGAAAGCTGAGCATTTAAAGGAAGAGAAAATAGGTGCTTTATTTATTGAAAAAAAGCACAGTTCTCTTGCCCGGAAAATTGAATGCTGGCAACGTTATGCTATTCTTATAATTACAAAAAGATCTTTATTGATAGTTGAATTATTTAAAATGCTTCCCAGGTCTATTTAGTTGATATTCAATTATTTTGGATTTAGTTGACTTCCAATATAGTATTTTTCACACAATTTGGTGAAAATTCTGTTCTGAGCCCTCAGAAACACAAGGGCTATGAAAAAAGTACGTTTACTGACTAAGAGCCAAGTTTGATATTAAACCACACCTATCAGACAAGGTTTTAAAGAGTTATTTTAAATTTGAAGCTATGGCTTTCAACCACAAATTTTCAATACCAAGCCGTCAGAGCCAGTTTCTTCTAGACGATTAAACTAATTCAGAAGGATGCTTTTTGCCAACACTATGCTTTACAGTTTGCTAAGATTTTATTGTTTCTCTACTTTGGCTATCCATCCCTCTCCAAACTTGATGACTGACTGCAGCTTCAGCAGATGAACTACAGATATTCTGCATAAGCATGAACAGCAGTTTCTTCCAAGGTGTTCTCCTATCATGTTTCTGCTCTATCACTTTTAAGTTCTTTCTCCCTGGCTCTCCTTAACTCCTTGGTTCTCTATATTCATATGCATTCCATTGTTCAACAACAGTTTTTTTTTTTTTTTTTTTTTTCCTTTTTCACTCAACAGACAGCATTTACCACAGTTTCCTTAACAATCACAGGTGGATCAAGGGTCATTGCTGCAGTTAGAATAAAACATGTTTTTATTTTTTAGCTCTTTGCTCCATGAGAGTTTGTTAGAAATGCAGGCTATATCCCACCTAAATTTATTAAGTCAGAATTTGTCATTGTAAAAGATCTCCAAGTGATTTAAATACACATTAAAATTTGCAAAACACTGAAGCCAACAGAGTTCATTCAACTGAGAGGGTAAGATGATTTTCTTTCTTTATTGCCCCAAGTTGGTATAGTTGGAAGTGGGTAGATGGAGAAAGCATGGGTAAATCAGGGAAGACCATGCTCTTCCCACTGTCCAGGATACAGATAAAAAGTGTCCCTGAACACACACCACTGAAGCACACTAATCATCAAACAATCCAGCTCACCAGAATAGAGGTGTTCAACACACACTCTTTTATTACCTATGAGCCACAGTATGTAACTATAATACACAAACATTTGGAGTTGATATTGTACTGTTTTTTGACAAGAATTTGTGGTAACCATTTTCAAAAACAAGCTTCATTTTGTGAGAACCTACCAAATAATATTTCCCTATGAATAGTACAGAAAACATGTTGTCAGAAGACACAAGAAAGGAAAGACATACATATATTTTTTAGAAGCTGAAAAACTGGAAATGGACATACTTTTTTTCAAAAGAAGCAAATATCTACTCTTTCATTGTGTGTGTGTGTGTGTGTGTGTGTGTGTGTGATGTTCTTACAATTGTCTTATTCACAGCACTTTCAACATGCATGTGATATTTAGGGAGGACACTATTTTAAAGTATAGTTCAGACTCAGAGGCTGAAAAATTGAAGTCTGTTCCCCTCTGCACCACTGATTCCATCTCCAAGCAATAACAGCTACACAAGTAGGGTGCACAAACACTGTATAAGATGTGTACAAGACAGGTCTACCACAATGAAATAAAAAGGCTGTAATTCAAAGCATGACATTCCATTTTAGTAAAGGTGTACACTGCCATTTTAAAAATAAACACTCTGGGCTCCTGATTCACCTTTCATATGCATAGAGTACATGTCTATTCTGTTAGAACAATATTATGTTTTACTGTTGGCTCACAATGTACATCTACTATATAGTTTCATATTTATATAAAATGCAATACTTAAACTACTTTCTGGTAAAATGTAATGAAGGAAATTTAAGTTGTAAAAGTAATAAAAATTAATCCAAATTTTTTCTTTATAGGCATATGCCAGAATTATTGTTAAAATATTTAAACTTTATTCATTATAGCTCCTTCAGAAACTTTCTATGAACAATTATCATTTAAAATTACAGTTTTCCCCCCGAACTCTCTTTTGATATGAAAAATAAATAGTTGGTAGTGTTTCCATATTCATGGAATTTAATCTTTTCTTTCTCTATCCGGGCAGTACATTTCTATCTTAATTCTCAGAAGATAGTTAACTAAATTGTTAGAATTATGGCCAACTCCTTTCAACACACATGCAAGCTAAAACTAAAGTAGGTCAATTTTGACTTTATGAAATGAATGGACCCTTTAAAGCCTTTTTTGATTTTTGAGGGGATGAAAGAAGTTCTCCTTTTGAAATTGAAGTATAGTTGACTTGAAAAGTTTCAGTATACAGCAAAGTGATTCACATATATATTAATATAGTCTTATTCAGACATTTTTTCATTATAGGTCATTACAAGATATGGAATATAGTCCCCTGTGCTATACAGCAGGAACTTGTTTACCAATTTTATATATAGTAATGTGTATCTATTAAGCCCAAATTCCCAGTGGATTCTTCCTCCTACTTCCCCCTTTGTAACCATAAGCTTGTTTCTATAAGCCTATTTCTGTTTTCTAAATAAGTCTATTTCTGTCATCTTTTTAGATCCATATATAAGTGATCTCATATGATGCTTGTCTTTTTCTGTCTGATTTACTTTGCTTTGATAATCTTTCTGTCCATCCATGTTGCTGCAAGTGTCGTTATTGTATTCTTTTTGTGACTGAGTAATATTCCATTGTGTGTATTTTTGCATCTGTGTACATCTTCATCCATTCATCTGTTGATGGATATTTAAGTTGCTTCCATCCCCTGGCTACTGTAAACAGTGATGTTATGAACACTGAGGTGCACGTCTCTCTCTAAGTTAGAGTTTTTCATCTTTTCTGGATATAGTCTCAGGAGGGGGATTGCTAGGTCATACGGTACCTGTTTTTAGTGTTTGAAGAAATCTCCTTAACTGTTTCCCATAATGTCTGTACCAATTTACATTCCCACTAATAGTGCAGGAGACTTTCCTTTCTCCACATTCTCTACAGCATTTATTATTTATAGACTTTAAGATGGTGGTCGTTCTGGTCAGCATGAGGCGATACCTCATTGCAGTTTTTATTTTCGTTTCTCTAATAATTAGTAATGTTGAACATTTTTTCATGTGTTTTTTTACCATCTATATGTCTTCTTTGATGTAATGTCTAGTCAAGACTTCTGCTCATTTTTTTGTTGGGTTTTTTTTTTATATTATGCTGTATAAGGTGTTTGTATATTTTGGAAAATTAATCCCTTATTGGTTACATCACTTGCAAATATTTTTTAAAGTCCTCATTTTAAATTAAAGTAATATCCTTAATTTTTTTTTCAGAATTTCCTTAAACATGTGGTCGATACCAAAATGGGTTCATAAATTTAGAAATAAACAGATAAATAAGTAGATTATAAATGGTAGTTACAACCAGACATTTTCTAAATAGGTACTGAAATAAATAATTCCCCTTTCTTAATCTATATGCTGCAAAACCCTGGTAAAATATTACTAATTCATGTTATATGTGAGGTTATGTATGCTAAAGTTATTTGTCTAGTGATACAAATAATAACTAATATTTTTGGTCTAGATTATCAAGACCAGAAAAGAGATCCTGATACCAGATATAGCAGATGATTGAGTCTCTCTTATATCATTTTGTTTCTCTGAAATAAAATCTGTGATTATGGGCCAATCACCAATATGAATTGATCAATTCCTACAGCTTTAGAGAAGGAAGGTACTACCAGACATGGTCTATAATCAGTTTTACTCATGTCTAATAACTCTGACACTTGAAAAGATTATGAAGAAAGTATTTTGTCTCAGATGTTATGACCTAGAAAAGTGGAAGTTTAGAGCACTTGGAAAGAAATGAAGTGTCATCTGACAAGCAAGAACAGGCTGGAACTTTACTTCCCTGTGTAACTAAAGAAAAGAATGTTAAGGGTCAGTGTCTTAAAATGGAAGCAATATAAAAAGAGTGTTCCTATGAGGAAAGCTCCTGAAAGCCCCATCTAACGATGTTGTGGTGCCAGGTGCAAATGCTTCAGGTGCCCACACTCCAAGATAGGAGGCACCAAGGCCTTCTACCTTAAATCCTCTCCGTGGGAAGGACAGCAATGAGATAGCTGCTGCTGCTGCTAAATTGACAGCAATGAGATAGCTCCTGCTGCTGCTGCTAAGTCGCTTCAGTCGTGTCCAGCACTGTACGACTACATAGATGACAGCCCACCAGGCTCTGCCGTCCCTGGGAGTCTCCAGGCAAGAACACTGGAGTGGGTTGCCATTTCCTTCTCCAATGCATGAAAGTGAAAAGTGAAAGTGAAGTCGCTCAGTCATGTCTGATTCTGAGCGACGCCATGGACTGCAGCCTACCAAGCTCCTCCATCCATGGGATTTTCCAGGCAAGAGTACTAGAGTGGGTTGCCATTTCCTTCTCCAATGCATGAAAGTGAAGTCACTCAGTCGTGTCCGACCCTCAGAGACCCCATGGACTGCAGCCTTCCAGGCTTCTCCATCCATGAGATTTTCCAGGCAAGAGTAGTGGAGTGGGGTGCCATTAAACCCAAAATTGAGATTATGGAAGATTTTATAGGTCTTTGGGCATTAATCTACATTATTACATCAAATATTAGCTATTTGACTAAATGTATTTCTGACATTTATTGAAAGAAGAACAACACTAATTCCAAATTGGAGAAACATACCCCAAAATCCATTCCCATAATTTGTCCATACATCTGCTTTTGCTTCTACTCAATAGATAACTTTCTCAAATAATTAAAACTGATGAGCACTTGTAGTCTTTCTGATAGTGAATGGATCACATAACTACCAATTTGTTCATTTTTCCTCTTATATTTGCAAATTGCAAAAGTATGATCATTGTATGTTTTAGTCCAATTCTGTATTGTATAATAAGATACAACCTGTCAGTGTTATAATAATTACCACTGCAGAGTCATACTATTAGGAAAGTATACTGGATAGGAAACGTTCATGTCTTGCTGCAAGTGATCAAAACTGCCAGGAGCAATACCCATATTTGAGTTTCAGCACCTGACGTTTTGACATGTTGATGGATCCAAGGAGCAGCTGTTGGAACCTAGTGAAAAAACAAGGTTTTAAGAAGCATGCAGGGAAAAAAAAAAAAAAGAAGAAGAAGCATGCGGTGTTTTGTATCAAGTGCAGTCAAATGCAAATAGAGGTAAGGGTAGAGACAGGGCAGGGAAACTGCTAATGAAAAATGAAGATTTGTGTTAAGTACTTAACCCACAGTCCAGAATACAGAGCTGTAACAATAGAAAAGGGCACAGTGGTAAAGAATCTACTTGCCAGTGCAGGAGACGCAAGAGACACGGGTTCAACCCCTAGGGTGGGAAGACCCCCTGGAGTAGGAAATGGTAAGCCATGGCACTATTCTTGCCTGGGAAACATCATGGACAGAGGAGCCTGGCAGGCTCTAGTCCATGGGGTGGCAAGGAGTCAGACATGACTGAGTGACTGAGTGCACTCAGCACAGTGAGGAGAATGCAGAGACCTCTTGGCACAGGGATAGCACAAAGTTTGAAGCTGGGATAAGAATCCACAGCACTCCTCCCACGCAGTGTTCCACTTGTTACTTGAAAACAATTGTTTAAATTTTCCTCATTATCTTTTTTCCCCTGTACTTTAAGAATTATTTATATTTCACATTCTCCTGCTCTGTTCTTTTGCCTTCTTATAGCTGTCATATTATTGCCTTCCTTTCTCACATCTAACCTTTCAGTCGGGCATCATTTTCTATAGGCCTTGCTCATCCCCAAGAGTGATGCTTAGGGATAAAGGGATTCCTCTTTATGATCCATCAGGAGTGGGACTGGAGCTGAGAAATCATCCCTTACAAATAATTGCTTTCCACAAATCACTTCATAATCTAATCTGATGATGAAGACAGTGTATAGGAATCATTCCAGAAAAAACGGGGGAAAAAACCACTAAATGTTCCTATTAAAATTATAAAACAGAGCTTAAATACAATATGAAATACAGTGAACCATCAAGAAATAGAAAGTAAAAAATATTATATTTGAGAAAATATAAATTTAATTATGTAAGACATTGTAAGGGAATTAAAACAACAAAAAAAATTACACCAAGGAAGGGGAAACCCTGGACAAATCAATGCTGAAAGTACCACTAGAAACTGATAATATTGAACATGACAATGAATACCTCTTAATAGCCCTTAGAGAACTTAGTAATTTGAAGAATTCACTTCAGGAAGTCTATTGTGATTTCTTAGTTCTAAAATCTATGAGGATATCAAATGTGCCCCAGAGGAGATATAAATAAAGGCAAAGATAACAGAGCTGCTACCCAATCCTGAATAGCATTAATAGTCACTCAGGAGGATCCCAAAGTGACTTCATAATGTAAAGAATGAGAATGTGAAAGGTGCTCAAAAGGATGGACAAGAAACAGCAAGAATTTGATAATTCAAAGGGAGAAAAACTCAGTCTCTCCTAATTCCAGTGTTATAAATGTAGGTGTGGCTACTTGCTATTAATCCTCAATTTTTCTGCCCTTTGACAGTGTGATATATAGAGGAATTTAGCAAGAAGGGAATAAAATGTCTCCCTGTGGCTGAAGACTTCCCTTCATGCAACTGAGCTGTATGTGATTTGATGCTCCAAAGGCTACTTTAGAATGATCATAGTCGTGCTCAATATCTGACCTTCGGAGGACTTGCTGGTGGCCTAAAAACACTAAACACACTGTATTATATTCTCCCATTACCCACGTTGTGACCTGTCACCCTGGCATTTGTTGGAAAAGAAACAAAAATACAAAAAGCATTGCTATATATGACAAACATCACTTTTCAAACAACAGTGTTAACCATATACCGCATCTTGCCTAGTCAATGCTTTAGGTGGTATGTAGATCAATAAACACTGTTACATTCTTTGTTTTAAAATCCAGCTGGCTTATTTGTTACACTAGACACATAAATCCCAGCTACTTCAAGGTTCTCAACCTCTCTGAGCCTTAATTTAGCCGTGTATGATATAAAGATAATAACTATCCCTATAGGTTAAATAAAGATTAAATAAGATTCTTTAACCACACAAAGTTTAACCCATTGCAGAAGTACAATAAATCGTAGGGTTTGCTATTACAGCTATTGTTGTGGTTGATATTCTTAAATTTTATCCCAGAGAGTACACATTCATAGGGATATGCATGTGCATTCAAGACTTGGAAGGAAACATTTTAAATCATAATAGCCTAAGATAATCACATTTTGATTTAGGGAAAAAGATATAATAATAGTATATGGACTTGATAACTTTCCCTAGGTACTTATCTTGTATAAATTTTATAACTATATCTCTTTTGCTGTCTCGCGTACAGGTTTATCATTACCATCTTTCTAAATTCCATATATATGTGTAAGTATACTGTATTGGTGTTTTCCTCTCTGGGTTACTTCACCTGTATGTGAGACAGCAAAAGAGACACAGATGTATAGAACAGCCTTTTGGACTCTGTGGGAGAGGGAGAGGGTGGGATGATTTGGCAGAGTGACAGTGTAACATGTATGATATCATAAGTGAAACGAATCGCCGGTCTAGGTTCGATGCGGGATGCAGGATGCTTGGGACTAATGCATGGGGATAATCCAGAGAGATGGTGTGGGGTGGGAGGGGGGCGGTGGGGGTCGGGATTGGGAGTTCATGTACACTCGTGGCTGATTCATGTCGATGTATAGCAAAACAAATACAGTATTGTAAAGCAAAACAAACTAAAAAATAAAAATTAATTAAAATAAATAAAAAAATAAATTTTATAACTATAAACTTTGCATTGTGTTTGAATTTCATTAATTTAAAATCACTACTCTCTTCCTTTCTTACTGAATGTGGAAGGGAAAAAGAAAATCATGGAAAATCTTGTTTAGGTCTATTATTAAAGTAAAATATGTAAACTAATTTATTTCTTGGTTATAAAAGCACTTTCACATTAACGTGTGTGTGTGTTATTTCTTGGTTATAAAAGCACTTTCACATTAACGTGTGTGTGTGTACACTCACACACACATACACTGAGCTTGCCTTGACCAAATGCTGCTTTTGTGATCTTAGAAAAGTCTTTTAATGTTTAAGTCTTAATGTTTGACCTATTAAATTGGGTCAAGTACATTATTTTGGTGATATTGTTTTGAAACTCAAATGAGATAACTTAAAGTTCTGTCTAATTGTAAAAGTTCAGTGCAAATATCACCCTTGCCCAATAACTGAAGAGGAGGAAATAGAGTCCCTTCAAAATATCTGACCTGGTTCCTTAGATTTGTTCCTCTTTTGTAAGGAAATCCTATTTATATATAAGTAATGGCTTTATTTGTTTAATAAGTACATTAAAATGACACGGTGTAAGTTCAGGTTTTCAGCTGAAGTCTTGCCAGTCACAAAATATAGGAATGAGACATTTGCTGTCAGAAAGATCATCAGAAAAGGGGGCTGACCATGAGACAGACAGAGTTCAGCTCCATCTTTGTTCCCTTTCAGGATTTTCTCTCTCTCTGCTCCCTCCATCTTCCAGCCTACCCTCTGGTATTGGTCAAATCACTTCCCAGATACTCAAACTCTACTATGATCTACTCCTTTCAATTGTTTCTACAACCTAGACTGTGCCAGAGAAGGTAAAAAGTGTCCTCAGTCAATCCTAGGTGAAAATCTAGCCTTATTTTACTTTATTTGATCCTTATGTCCTAAAGATTATTTGACATAGCACTATATTATATGAAAAATATGTTTCTACACGAGACAATTTAAACAAAGATCTGTTGTGCCTTCAGTTCAGTTCAGTCCAGTCACTCAGTCATGCCCAGCTCTTTGTGACCCCACAGAGCACAGCACACCAGGCCTCCCTGTCCATCACCAACTCCCAGAGTTTACCCAGACTCCTGTCCATTGAGTTGGTGATGCCATCCAACCATCTCATCCTCTGTCGTCCCCTTCTCCTCATGCCCTCAATCTTCCCCAGCACCAAGGTCTCTTCAAATGAGTCAGCTCTTTGCATCAAGTGGCCAAAATATTGGAGTTTCAGCTTCAGCATCAGTCCTTCCAAAAAACACCCAGGACTGATCTCCTTTAGGATGGACTGGTTGAATGTCCTTGCAGTCCAAGGGACTCTCAAGAGTCTTCTCTAACACCACAGTTCAGAAACATCAATTCTTTGGTGCTCAGCTTTTTTTACAGTCCAAATCTCACATCTATACATGACTACTGGAAAAACCATAGCCTTGACTAGAGGAAGCTTTGTTGGCAAAGTAATGTCTCTGCTTTTTAATATGCTGTCTAGATTGGTCATACCTTTCTTTCAAAGAGCGTCTTTTAATTGCATGGCTGCAATCACCATCTGCAGTGATTTTAGAGCCCCCAAAAATAAAGTCTGACACTGTTTCCATTGTTTCCCCATCTATTTGCCATGAAGTGATGGGACTGGATGCCACGATCTTAGTTTTCTGAATGTTGAGTTTTTTAGCCAACTTTTTCACTCTTTTCTTTTACTTTCATCAAGAGGCTCTTTAGTTCTTCTTCACTTTCTGCCATAAGGATGGTGCCATCTGCATATCTAGGTTATTGACATTTCTCCCAGCAATCTTGATTCTAGCTTGTGCTTCATCCATCGCAGCATTTCTCATCATGTACTCTTCATATAAGTTAATAATAGTCAGGGTGACCATATGCAGCCTTGACATACTCCCTTTCCAATTTGGAACCAGTGTCCATGTCCAGTTCTAACTGTTGCTTCCTGACTTGCATACAGAATCTCAAGAGGCAGGTCAGATGGTCTGGTATTCCCATCTCTTGACAAATTTTCCACAGTTTATTGTTATCCACACAGTCAAAGGCTTTGGCATAGTCAATAAAACAGAAATAGATGTTTTCCTGGAATTCTCTTCTTTTTTCAATGATCTAGTGGATGTTGGCCATTTGATATCTGGTTTCTCTGCCTTTTCTATAACTAGCTTGAACATCTAGAAGTTCATTGTTCATGTATTGCTGAAGCCTGGCTTGAACAATTTTGAGAATTACTTTACAAGCATGTGAGATGAGTGCAATTGTGCAGTAGTTTGAGCAATCAGGAGAGATGGCCAAGGGGAGATACCCCACATCCAAGGTAAGAGAAACCCCACTATGACAGTAGGCACTGAGGGACGGCATGAGAGGGCAGGCAAGCTGAAACCGCAATCCCAGAAAACTAATGAATCTAATCACATGGACCACAGCCTTGCCTAATTCAGTGAAACTGTTGTGCCTACATATTCTCAAAACATTATTTTACTTCTGAAAGTACATAAGATGAAACTAATGCAGTTACAAAGTGTGACCTATATGCTTGTATCACCCCAAAATTGTTCTGCATCCATTCAGATTATTTGAATACTTCAGAGTAGTTCAGGATTTTTTTTTCTGTGTATAAACAATCTCAATATTGAGTGTTTTTTTTTTAAATTAAAACAAATTAATGCTTTGTTTTTGTTCTTACTTGTGTAGGGCTGTGACATGAATTTTCTGAAATTTTAAGATAAATATGATTCCCTGGTAGCTCAAAGGTAAATAATCTGCCTGCCCATGCAGAAGTTGAGAGTTCAACCCTTGGTTGGGAAGATCCTCTGGAAAAGAAAATGGCAACCCACTCCAGTACTTTTGCCTGGGAAATCCCATGGAGAGAGTAACCTGGCAGGCTGCAGTCCATGGCCTAAAATAAATAGTGTTTCATTTAGAGCCTACATCTCTAGACATGTAAAAACACACTTTCCTGTTTGAATATTTTTTGTTGTTGTTCTTTAGTCACTACATCATGTCCAATTATTTGGGATCCTGTGGACTGTAGCCTCCCAGGCTCCTCTGTCCTTGGAATATTCCAGGCAAGAATATTGGAGTGGGTAGCCATTTCTTTCTCCAGGGTATCTTTTCAACCCAGGGATTGAACCCACATCTCCTGCATTGGCAGGCAGATTCTTTACCTCTGAACCAAAGAATACTTTTAGTAACTCTTAAAGAATGCAAAGCACAACTTCTGCAAACTCTACTTGGACAACCTTGGCAAGTTTAACTTCTATACCCAAGAACATGTGCAAATCCCCAAGGAATAGTAATACCCCATTATCAAATCCTTTCACCTAAAACTTGGCAGCTATTGGCATTGTAATTCCTTGTAGGAATGTTTGTAGTTTTGCATGGTGACCATTATTAACATAGATAAGTTCAATTAATGATGAGTTGCCTAGGTGAAAAAGGAAAGATATGGAATCCTTCCAAAATATCATGTGAGTTGGAATTGCCAGACTTAAAACAGAGTGTAATTCTGCTTAATAAAAATCTGTTTTGAGAGATGCAGCAGATTATAGAACAACTAATTATTACCAGACCCTATTCTAGTAAGAATGAGTATTTCAAACACACCCAGCGGCACGTACAGTCATCAGCCAAAAATTGATTATTCACAGGTGGATTGCCCACACTACAGTCTCCAGGTATAGCAGATTTCATTGCTCAGCTGCCTCATATCACCTCAGGCAAACTCTGCTCACCAAAGTAGCATTTCTGCTGCTCAGTTACACTGCCCTACCCTTTGCAAATTTTACAAGGTCTTGGGCAGCCCAATCCTCCTGATAAGCTTTGAAAGCTCAATCAACCCTTCCTGGCCTTCCACTGCCTTTGCATTCTCAGGTGGTTCTTGCAGTCCTACAGGTAAGTGTGTGCCTCTGAAACATTTCCACCTTGGCTTACATTAGGAGTCTCAACTGTTTCCTAAAAAGTCCCGCACAGAAACATAAATCTCTTTTGAATCTCCTCTGATCCTTATTTCCTTACACAGTTTCTATTTCATGGAATTAGGAGCATGCAAACTCACCCAGAGACATTTCTAGTTGTAAAAAGCAGTTTTAGAGGCTGCACTACAAATAGCTGGGAGCTCAAAAACAGCAAAAAAAAAAAAAAAAGAAAAAAAGAAAGCTTTCATGTCATTCAAATTAGGACCAGGAAACACTGAAGGGATTCCCTAAACACCTTTGAGATTCCCTAATATTTAGAAAAGGTTGTCTGAGCAGGCCTTACAAATAGCTGTGAAAAGAAGAGAAGCAAAAGGCAAAGGAGAAAAGGAAAGATATACCCATCTGTTCCAAAGAATAGCAAGGAGAGATACGAAAGCCTTCCTCAGTGATCAGTGCAAAGAAATAGAGGAAAACAATAGAATGGGAAAGACTAGAGATCTCTTCAAGAAAATTAGAGATACCAAGGGAATATTTCATACAAAGATGGACACAATAAAGGACAGAAATGGTATGGACCTAACAGAAGCAGAAGATATTAAGAAGAGGTGGCAAAAATACACAGAAGAACTGTACAAAAAAGATCTTTACAACCCAGATAACCATGATGGTATGATCACTCACCTAGAACCAGACATCCTGGAATGCAAAGTCAAGTGGGCCTTAGGAAGCATCACCACAAACAAAACTAGTGGAGCTAATGGAATTCCAATTGAGCTATTTCAAATCCTGAAAGATGATGCTGTGAAAGTGCTGCACTCAATATGCCAGCACATTTGGAAAACTCAGCAATGGCCACAGGACTGGAAAAGGTAAATTTTCATTCCAATCCCGAAGAAAGGCAATGACAAAGAATGCTTAAATGCCACACAATTGCACTCATCTCACACGCTAGTAAAGTAATGCTCAGAATTCTCCGAGCCAGGCTTCAGCAATATGTGAACCGTGAACTTCCAGATGTTCAAACTGGATTTAGAAAAGGCAGAGGAACTGGACACCAAAAGGCTGATATCCAATGGATCACTGAAAAAGCAAGAGAGTTCCAGAAAAACATCTATTTCTGCTTTATTGACTATGCCAAAGCCTTTGACTGTGTCTATCACAAAAAACTGGAAAATTCTTAAAGAGATGGGAATGCCAGACCACCTGACCTGCCTCTTGAGAAATCTGTATGCAGGTCAGGAAGCAACAGTTAGAGCTGAACATGAAACAGCAGACTGGTTCAAATTTGGAAAGGAGTACGTCAAGGCTGTATATCGTCACCCTGCTTATTTAACATAAGTAGAGTACATCATGGGCAATGCTTGACTGGAAGAAGCACAAGCTGGAACAAAGATTGCTGGGAGAAATATCAATAGCCTCAAATATGCAGATGACACTACACATATGGCAGAAAGTGAAGAACTAAAGAGCCTCTTGATGAAAGTGAAAGCTGCTAAGTCGCTTCAGTCGTGTCCAACTCTGTGCAACCCCATAGACGGCAGCCCACCAGGCTCCCCCATCCCTGGGATTCTCCAAGCAAGAACACTGGAGTGAGTTGCCATTTCCTTCTCCAATGCATGAAAGTGAAAATTGAAAGTGAAGTCGCTCAGTCGTGTCCGACTCTTAGTGACCCCATGGACTGCAGCCCACCAGAATCCTCCATCCATGGGATTTTCCAGGCAAGAGTACTGGAGTGGGGTGCCATTGCCTTCTCTGGATGAAAGTGAAAGAGGAGAGTGAAAAAGCTGGCTTAAAGCTCAACATTCAGAAAACAAAGATCATGGCATCTGGTCCCATCACTTCATGGGAAATAGATGGGGAAACAATGGAAACAGTGAGAGACTTTATTTTTTTGTGCTCCAAAATTACTTCAGATGGTAACTGCAGCTTTGAAATTAAAAGGGCTTGCTCCTTGGAAGAAAAGTTTAACCAACCAAGACAGCATATTAAAAAGCAGAGACATTACTTTGCCAACATTGGTCCATCTAGTCAAAGCTATGGTTTTTCCAGTACTCATGTATGGATGTGAAAGTTGGACTATAAAGAAAGCTGAGAGCCAAAGAATTCATGCTTTTGAACTGTGGTGTTAGAGAAGACTCTTGAGAGTCCTTGGACTACAAGGAGATCCAATCAGTCAATCCTAAAGGAAATCAGTCATGAATATGTATTGGAAGGATTGATGCTAAAGCTGAAACTCCAATTCTTTGGCCACCTTATGTGAAGAACAGACTCTTTTGAAAAGACCTTGATGCTGGGAAAGATTGAAGGCGGGAGGAGAAGGGAACCATAGACCATGAGATGGTTGGATGGCCTCACCAACTCAATGGACATAAGTTTGAGGAAACTCCGGTAGTTGGTGATGGACAGGGAGGGCTGACATCCTGCATTCCATGGGGTCACATACAGTCAGACACAACTGAGCAATTGAACTGAACTGAACATAAGTTATAAAGCAAAATGGCCTTTAATGGAAATAAAAGAGATAATTAGATCCAAGATATTTTGCTAGATAAATAGGCTTCAGTAGACTAAATAGGATAAGGAAAAAAGGTATGAAGAATAAATTCTAATCTTGGCACTATACTATGATATGAATAGTATTTTCATTCACTGTCATAGGAAATGTGGAAAGAGAACCATACTTTTAGGGACTGCACATGGGTGTTGTCAATTTGGCTATATAATTTTTGGTACATCAATATAGAAAAGTCATTTTCACACTTGTTTGGCAGATTCTTAATATTTGATATTAATTAAAATGTCTCTTTGAATATTAGAATATCAATAAATAATACTTCTCTCTTAAATTCTCAAATTCAGAACCAACTCATAGACTGAAGTGTCAGACAGATGGAAATGAAACATGACTTTTATTGTTATGTAGCTAAGTGGAAAAATGCTTTGAACTGAAGTTTGGTTTGCCAGTATGCATCCCAGAATTGAATTTACCCATTTAGACACAGACAGAGTGCATAACTGCTGACCTCTCAGTATGGGCTTGTCCTATAAAATGTCAAGGCATGGAGAAGCAAGGAATATCTACTTTTCTATGTGGATTTATACTGCCTAGTTCTTTCTCCCAAACTAAAATAAGTTAATCCTACTTCTGCGGGGACATTTGAGGGTAGAAGTCTAGAAGGAAGCAAGGTCTTGAATATACAAGAGAACTTGAAGAAGTCAAGACTTCCTAGGACAACCTGAGCAAGTGATGTAGAATAGGAGGCTGTGGCTGGATAGTTCATAACTGAATCACTCCTTTTGGAATTGGGGAAGTTCCATGTTTCTGATTGCTTCTTTGGGATATAACAGATTAGATAAAGCAAAATGTTACAGAAATTCATAAGAGTTGACATAGAAATGCTAAGAAGCTACAGTTTATAAACAGAGGATGAGATGGTTGGATGGCATCACTGACTCGATGGACATGAGTTTGAGTAAGCTCTGGAAGTTGGTTATAGATAGTAGTGCAGTCCATGAAGTCACCAAGAGTTGGACACAACTGAGCAACTGAATTGAACTGACAGTTTATAGATATATTGAAGTCATCCAGGATGAGGTATTTATAAAGGAGGGAGATATTTATAAAAGGAGAGAGAAGGCTTAAAAATTGTGCATGTACAACAACTACAGTTAGCCTTTTGTATCTTAGATGCCACATCTGTGGATTCAATCCACTGTGGATCAAAACAATTTGAAACAAATTCCAGAAAGTTCTAAATAGCAAAAGTTGAATTTTCCAAGTGTTTACATAGCATTTACATTACATTAGACTGTAAGTAATCTAGAGATTATTTAAAGTAAATGAGAGTATGTGTGCACATGTGCTATGTCACTTCAGAAATGTCCAACTCTTTGCAACCCTATGGACTGTAGCCTGCCAGGATCTTTTATCCATAGGATTCTCCAAGCAGGAATACTAGAGTGGGTTGCCATGCCCTCCTCCAGGGATCTTCCAGACCCAGGGATAAAACCCATATTTCTCATGTCTCCTGCATTGGCAGGTGGGTTCTTTACCACTAGTGCCACCTGAGAAGCCCAAATGAGAGTGTGTGCATAGATTAAATGCAAATACTGCACCATTTTATATAAGGGACTTGATCATTTTCAGATTTTGAGATGACTACTCCTATTCCAAGACACCATTTCTTTTCTGTTTTGCAATGCTTATTGAAAGAAAAAGAAATCTGTTTGAGGATCAAATCATTTTCCAATACACTAATTATTTCATTTCCCTCTTAAAGATCTTCACATGATACTGAGAAGTCCTACTTTTTTTTTTTTAATTTCTGATTTATTTACGCTTGGAGCTCATTTTCCACATTATATCTATTGAAATACTTAGCAAAACATTGCAACAGAATATCAAGAGATAATTTATTTCATATTCATCATGGCTAGGTAAAGTGTTTTACACAATATTTCATCAAATCAGAGAGTAAGTTATAAAGTAGGTACAATTTCTCTAATGTTATACGCGTAAAGGTCACTTATGCAAAATTGATGGAACCAGGATTCAAGCCCCAAATAGTCTCATTCCAAAATTATTTATTTACATACTATTGAGAAGGAAATGGCAACCCACTCCAGTATTCTTGCCTGGAGAATCCCAGGGACGGAGGAGCCTGGTGGGCTGCTGTCTATGGGGTTGCACAGAGTCGGACACGACTGAAACGACTTAGCAGCAGCAGCAGCAGCAAGAACCGCCTACATAATCTGTAGGACCTATTGCAAAATATTAATAAAATGCAAGGCCTGTTGTTTGAAAGTTAAGAATTTCAAGGTAGCAGCAGCAGAGCATTAAAACAAATGTGGAGCCTTCTGAACATAGTGCCTTGTATGACTGCACAGATGGAACACCCACAAACCCAGCCTTATCATTATAAATAGTGCCTCCAAGTATGCTATAGTATCTATTAAAAAAAAAAATACTCCCACTAGAGTGAGTACCATTATCATTTAAACTATTGTGAAAACTCTCTGAATAAAATAACTCAGATACTTCCAGTTTAAGGAGTTGCATCCATTACTGTGAAGTCTAAACTCTGCCACTTAATAAGTATTAAGTACAATAAATAAGTGAAATATTAATTTTCCCTAAGTTTATTAACATTACCATTTTATGGTTCCAAAGTTATCGTGAACCTGAATGACTTCTCTGTTCATGATCGTAACTAACTATTCAGATACTGGAAACTTTTTTTTCTCCTTATAAATAATTGATGTTATTTTAATATTAAATGGCACAACATATTAATGGCAAATTAAATTTGAAAAGTGTTGTATATAAACATACTTTTCTTTTTTTAGTTCTTTTTTTTATTTTTATTTTTACTTTATTTTACTTTACATTACTGTATTGGTTTTGCCATACATTGACATGAATCCGTCTCGAGTGTATATGAGTTCCCAATCCTGAACCCACTCCGTATCAACTCTCTGGATCATTCCCATGCACCAGCCCCAAGAATCCTGTATCCTGTATCAAACAGACTGGCGATTCGTTTCTTACATGATAGTATACATGTTTCAGTGCCATTCTCACAAATCATCCCACCCTCTCCCTCTCCCTCAGAGTCCAAAAGTCCGTTCTATTCATCTGTGTCTCTTTTGCTGTCTCGCATACAGGGTTATCATTACCATCTTTCTAAATTCCATATATATGTGTTAGTATACTGTATTGGTGTTTTTCTTTCTGGCTTACTTCACTCTGTATAATTGGCTCTAGCTTAATCCATCTCATTAGAACTGATTCAAATGTATTCTTTTTAATGGCTGAGTAATACTCCATTGTGTATATGTACCACTGCTTTCTTATCCATTCATCTGCTGATGGACATCTAGGTTGCTTCCATGTCCTGGCTATTATAAACAGTGCCGCAATGAACATTGGGGTACACGTGTCTCTTTCAATTCTGGTTTCCTCAGTGTGTATGCCCAGCAGTGGGATTGTTGGGTCATTTGTCAGTTCTATTTGCCGTTTTTAAAGGAATCCCACACTGTTTTCCATAGTGGCTGTACTAGTTTGCATTCCCACCAACAGTATAAGAGGGTCCCTTTTCTCCACACCCTCTCCAGCAATTATTGCTTGTAGGCTTTTGGATCACAGCCATTCTGACTGGTGTGAAATGGTACCTCATTGTGGTCTTGATTTGCATTTCTCTGATAATAAGTGATGTTGAGCATCTTTTCATGTGTTTGTTATCCATCCATATGTCTTCTTTGGTTTTTGAAATATAAAAATCTGAGAAGAGTAGATATCTCTTTAGAGCAGTCACTGACTCAATAAACTTTTGGTGAACATCTACATTTCTCCAGACAAGTATTGAACATCTACTGTTTCTGAGAAGCAAGAGTGACCTGGCTGAAAATATCTTACATGCTAAGGATAATGAGAGTTAATTAAGCATTACTGTGTTAAGCCCTATGAAGAATTCTGAACTCGGGAACCCAATATGAAAGACCATCATAATCTACTATAATCTCTGAAACTAAATTATCTTTTAGATAACCAAAAACTATCTGCATTTGGTCTGTTTATTTCTATGCTTTCCTGTCGTGCTTTCTAATGTTCTTTCTTTTTCTGACAAAATATGAAGTTTCCTAAAAAGGTGTTGATTGATTCATCACTGCTTTCTTGAGTTACTTATTACTGTTCCAGTTCATTGAATAACTTAAGCTGGGTATATCTGGTCATAGTAAATGAGGAATACACAGTAAATTCTGAGCAGACAAAAGGTTGAATGTTGCAGTCAAACAAAATTTATAGTCAACTTAATCTGATATTTGCTTATTGCATAAACATTATTACCCTATTGAGTAATTAGGAATAAATGGTAGGGAGTTTACCAAAAGGATTGTGATTAGTATTATTACTTTTATAAAATAAGATATTTCTATAATGTGCTCTGGTTAGGGAGTTTTTATAGAAAACAGAAGCCTGCCTTTAGGTATTGAATCCTTACAATTGTATCTAAATTTCTAAAATCAAGTTGGTTGAATGTGTATGGGGAGAAAGTGGGTTGGAAGTGTGATATATATAGAATGTAAAGAAATCTGGGAGACAAATTACATCAAATATATACTGATGGACCAGAGGGTAAATACACTCATGTAACAGGTACCCTTTTCTCCAGAAGTTTATGGACATGTTAGTTTTCTTGCTTGCTTAGTCTGATGGATATAACCACATAGTGATGCTGGGAAACCTACAGAGCAGATGCTGGGATCCTGCAAAAGTCAGATTTGCAGGGTTTGATATATCACCCAGTAATATGAGTGGCTTCCCAGGTGGCTCAGTTATAAAGAATCCACTTGCCAATGCAAGACACACAAGAGATCTGGTTTTGAACCGTGGGATGGGAAGATCCCCTGGAGGAGGAAATGGCAACCCACTCCACGATTCTTGCCTGGAAAATGCCATCGATGAAGGGGTCTCAAAGAGTCGGACACAACTAAGCAACTGAGCATGAACCACGACATGAGTTGAGCAGTTAAAAGCCAGCACCCTTTAACGAAGCTTGGCTTCAGAGACAGAGATGGGAAACAAGTCGTATAGACAAAAGACTGAGGTGGAATAGTGAACAAGAGTCTGACTGTAAATTAAGGCTTCTAACTTCCAGAGGAAGTTAGGAACAAATTAAGTAGGTACTATGATTTCCCTCATTATCAGAAAACTTGCAGGTATGTAAACCATACATGCTGGGATAGAAAAGCTCTAAAATCAGTTCATCCAGTTGAACTGGAGTGATATCAGAGCATACAGGGCAAGTTTTAACAAATTCATTTGAGTAAATATAGTTGAAATTAAGGAACAGGCTCACAAATGAAGATGCAGATTTGACAATCTTTTGCATAGCAGTGATAGTGGGAAATCATGGAAATGGATGAGAAGATGTGAAGGCTAAGGGTGAAAAGTGAAAATCATCTACATAAGGTGAAAAAAAAAAAAAAAAAACCAGCAGTAGTCAAAATAGGGTTGGAAAATCAAAAGAACTTTGAAAATACTCAGACTCCAAAGGAGAATACTGTGGTAACTCTAACAACCCAACCTTAGGCTGTCAATGACTTAGACTTCTCTTGCTAAATACTAAAATCTCAATCATTATAGAACGTGATTGGCTAATACAATTTCATATGTAGATGAAGTAGCCTGTTTGTTTCTTCTACAATTATTGTGTTAAATGCGAGTTGAAAGCATCTCTGTATTTGTCAAACAAACTGCTGACTTGCTTTTGCTTCAGTCAATATTAAAATTCTTGTTTCTCTTTGTATTTTCCCTCACCCAATTACATCTGTAGTAATATGTAAAATATGGTTCAGTCGGGAACATTAATTGTACTATTATTTGATTTCCTTTCCTTAATGATTCTCTGGTGAGTCTTGTTGGAAAGAATCTAGCAACACTGTACATATTTCAAATATATTGCTTGTCTTATGTCTTTCCTTGGTGTCTCTGAAATTATAGCTCAAATGTTAATAGAAATCTCTGCATTTTAGTAGGATGCTCTTGTCTACAAACTCAAGATCGACTCAATTACATATTCTAAAAAGCTATTTACAGTTTTAAACCTAATGCAAATTAGGAAATTTAATTTAAAATCTGCAAGTTACTCAACAGTAATAAGAATTTCAAAAATAGAAGATGACTTTTTTGTCTAATAGATATGAATTACCCATCATTTTAAGTTTATGCTAATTCTGATAACAGTATTATACTATGAAAATGAACTTGGAACTGATGAACAGTATCATTGGAAGCATCAAGAAAATTGCAGTTAACTTCTTACACTGTTGAAATGCCTTTTATTATTGCCATATTCTGTTCCAACCAAAGAAAGAAGCATCCATATTCCAGCAATAAACCATGTTAATGATTTTATATAAAAATTCAACCAATGAACAAGATCATTCCTAGATGTAATCAGTCTCCATTCTAGAAATAGTCAATAGAAAATGAAAATGAAGATACCATAGAGGTACTTTCATTTTTATTATAAGAATCTCCTTTCTAATTGGCAAAGAAATATATATATATATATATATATATATATATAAAGAGGCTGAGAAAAAGGAAATTTCTAGTACTGAGATTTTCTAATAAAAATGAGAAAGTAATATTTTATTTTATTATTTTACAGAGAGAAAGTCATGCATATGTTAAAGTGATTAACTTCTTTTCTAGTTCATTTCATTTTTCTGCCTGACTCTTTCCCTTTTATGTCTGTATGAATTCACACACACATACACAAATTTGATATATTTGCTTACTGAGATGGAGGTTTCCAAGCAAGGGTCCCTTGATCTGAGAAATCTGTACATATAGCCATTTCTAAGAAGGTGCCATAGGAAAATAGAGAGTATACTCTGATGCCAGAAGGTTTCTCCTGAAACTCCCAGGTGATGCTAACAGGAGTAGGTTTTCTTTTCGGAACCTGATCCCAGGCAGAAAAAAAGACTCTAAGCCAGAAAGATCAACAGCCTTTTTAGTTCTCTAATCTGCCATAGACACAAGCTTCAGATATAATCTATACTCCATGATGGGACATTGAGGGTCTATTTATAAACTCTTATCATCAAATTTGCAATGATTTGTGTGTGTGTGTGTCACCATTTGTGTGTGTGTCACCATTTATAAGTTACGCCTAAAGAAATTTCTAAAATGATCAATAGTATGTAATGTTAAAAATGGCTTCCAGGGCATTCAGTAAACCACATTTTCCCAAAACTATTCTAGATAGCTAACGAAATCATAAAACCTTAATTCATAAAAAATCCTAGGGATGAACTCTTTCATTTTATAGAAAAGGAAATTAAAACCAAATGAAGGAAAGGCTCTCTCTCAGTGTTATATATCTGAGGACTTTCAACTAAGCCAAAGTTTCATTCACCTGTCATACTTTAAATGTAAGTTTAAAATAACAACCTTGAGGGCAGACTAATATGTTAATGAAATGCACATCTATTGGTAAATAAACCACTCAAATATTTCAATGCCATTTCAAACAAATAGTCTACAAAAATCAGCTCTTAAACAAACATCAAGGGCAGAAGGGAACTTTACTTCTGTTATTTTGTTAATAATATATGCCTTTAGTTTTGCTGTGTACCATAGAATTCCATATAAATGCCTGAATATAACAGATGGTCTTTTAAACAAACATATTTCCCACTGTATCATCACATAAAGTTAGGTACAGATTGCTTATTTTTGCTCTGATGCAGCTTCAGTGAACTCATCATTAGCACATCTTTGTTAAACCCTATTTTAATAATAACTCAAGTGTATATTCAGAGTGTAATATCAGAGGTAAAAATGTCTTGGCTAAAAAAAAAGCATTAATAAGCCAATTATTTTTCTTCACTTAGATTTGAAATATAAATTCTGTTTTGACTAATGCACCAATTAAATATGTTTAAATTGTAATCCAGATACAAAGGTGCATTAGCATAAATATGCTTCTCTTTGCTTACCTTGACAAAGAAAAGTACTAACCAGAAAGAGTGAATGTAACTCAGAATTCTGCTGACTGAGAATTCTCTAGCTCTTCAATTATTTGGGAATTCAACAGTGTGCCCTCAAGCCTAACCCATAGCACTTGCAAACTATAAATTCCAGTTTATTCAGAGCAGATTTTCTTTCTTTCTTTCTATTTTTTACTGAAAGACATTTTTAAATTAGAAACAAACAAAAGATTCACTATTTCTAACTCACGGGACAATGTTAGGAAATGAGACACAGATCATGATTTCTTAGATATGACTCAACAATATGTATTTCCAAAGGACTCATTTTAAACTCAAAACTATTAGTGGGTAGAGTAAGTGAAAACAAAACTACTTACCACATCATTGTCTTGAAGTACATGGAGGAGTGAGAGGCTATACTTGTAAAAAAGGAGTACATAAGCTTACTAACTAATAGCATATATAAATTTATGTTGCATAATATGAAATACAAGTATGCAAAATATTAACATACTTGCAAGCATGAACAGAAATATAATAATGTACTTAAAGATTTTTTAATTTCTAAAGAATAATTAATGAATAAATTTTAATATTAACTCCATAATTTCATTCAATTAAATACATATTTCCTGAGAATTTACTATGTTACAAGCACTGTTCTTTAACATAATATACAGCAATAAACAGAAGAGACAAGATCCTTGCTTCTATAGATTTTAGAGTTTAGCTATTGTAAAATCTATCTCCTAAAATAATGACAAAATTAACAAAGTGAAACGTTTCAGTATTTAAGAAATGCTCTATTTATTCTTTTAGATAGCAAAAGCATTTTTTCTATCACTTTGTTCTTCTTATGGTAAAATAAAGATAAAATTGACCATCTTAATCATTTTTAAACATGAAATTCAGTGGTACTAAGTAGATTCACACCATTATGTATCTATTACTATTATCTATCTCCAGAACTCTTTTCCTCTTCAAAACTAAAAGTCTATACCCATTAAATAATAATTCCCAACTTCTCCTCAACCCCAGCCCCTGACAACCACCACTGAATTTATATATATATATATATATGAAGAGTAATTAAGCATCATTTTCTTTCACCACATTAGTTTCTTTTAACTCATCATAATGTTCTCCGTGGTAAAGAATCTCCTGCCAGGGCAGGAGACATAGTTGATGCAGGAGTCAGAAAGATCCTTTGGAGGAGGAAATGGCAACCCACTCCAGTAACCTTGTCTGAAAAATTCCATGGATAGAGGACCCTGGTGTGCTACAGTCTATGGGGTCGCAAAAAGTTGGACATGACTGAGTGATTGAGCACCTAATGTCTTCAAGCTTTTTCCATGTTGTAACATATGTCAGAATATCTTTCCTTGTTAAGGATGAATAATATTCCATTGTATGTACACGCATTTTGTTTTTTTATCTTTTGATGGATGCTTAGTTTGCTTTTACAATTTAATTACTGAGAATACTGTTCTTATGAATATGGTTGTACACATATTTCTTTGAGACCCTACTTTTAATTTTTGGGGGTATATACTCAGAAATGGAATTGCTGTAGCATATGACAATTCTATGTTTAAGTTTTTAGGAAGTGTCATTCTATTTTCTGCAGTAACAGTTTATATTCCCACGTAGTTTAACATGCTTTATCATCATGTTTTAGGTAGTTTCCTTCTATTCCTAGTTTGTTGAGTGTTTTTGTCATGAAAAGGTGTTGAATTTTGTCAAATTCATCTGCTGATAACCTGCATCTGTCAAGATGACCATGTAGTTTTTTCTTCCTTTAAATGTAGTGTCACACTGATCGACTTCCATTTGTTAAACCAGCTTTGCATTTCAAGAAAGGATCCAGTTTCATCATGGTTCATTATCCTTTCAGTATGCTGAGCTCGATTTGCTAGTATCTCCTTGGGGATTTTTCCTTCGGCGTCCTTAAAGGACACTGGTCTGTAGTTTCTTGTAGCATCTGTCTAGCTTTGGTATCAGGCCAATGCTGGCCTCAGAGAATGGCCTAAGTGTTTCCTCTTCTTCTCAAAAAGCTGGGAAAGATTGGTCTTAGTTCTTTAAGTCTGGTAGAATTCACTGGAAAAATCATAAGGCTCTGAACTTTTCTTTCTTGGGAGATTTTTGGTTACATATTCAGTTTCCTTGCTAGGTATGTCAATTCAGATTTTCAGTTTTGTCCATGATTTAGTCTTTATAAGTTTAGTGTTTCTAGGAATGTGTCCAATTTATCCATGTTATTCAATGTCTTGCTCATATTGTTTTGTAATTCTTTTAGGTTCTGTAGAATCTATTTTAAAATCCCACTTCAATTTCTGATTTAGTAATTTTAGTCTTTTCTTTGTTTCTTAGTCAATCTAGCTAAGATTTTCCCAATTTTATTGATCTGTTTGAAGAACTAACATTTTATTTCATTGATTTTTCTACTATTTTTCTATTCTCTATTTCATTTATTCCTTCTCTAATTATTATTTGGATCATGGAAAAAGGAAGAGAGTTCCAGAAAAACATCTATTTCTGCTTTATTGACTATGCCAAAGCCTTTAACTGTGTGGATCACAGTAAACTGTGGAAAATTCTGAAAGAGATGGGAATACCAGACCACCTGACCTGCCTCTTGAGAAACCTCTATGCAGGTCAGGAAGCAACAGTTAGAACTGGACATGGAACAACAGACTGGTTCCAAATAGGAAAAGGAGTACGTCAAGGCTGTATATTGTCACCCTGCTTATTTAACTTATATGCAGAGTACATCATGAGAAATGCTGGACTGGAAGAAACACAAGCTGGAATCAAGATTGCTGGGAGAAATATCAATAATCTCAGATATGCAGATGACACCACCCTTATGGCAGAAAGTGAGGAGGAGCTAAAAAGCCTCTTGTTGAAAGTGAAAGAGGAGAGTGGAAAAGTTGGCTTGAAGCTCAACATTCAGAAAACGAAGATCATGGCATCTGGCCCCATCACTTCATGGGAAATAGATGGGGAAACAGTAGAAACAGTGTCAGACTTTGTTTTTTTGGGCTCCAAAATCACTGCAGATGGTGACTGCAGCCATGAAATTAAAAGGCGCTTACTCCTTGGAAGAAAAGTTATGACCAACCTAGATAGTATATTCAAAAGCAGAGACATTACTTTGCCGACTAAGGTCCGTCTAGTCAAGGCTATGGTTTTTCCTGTGGTCATGTATGGATGTGAGAGTTGGACTGTGAAGAAGGCTGAGCGCCGAAGAATTGATGCTTTTGAACTGTGGTGTTGGAGAAGACTCTTGAGAGTCCCTTGGACTGCAAGGAGATCCAACCAGTCCATTCTGAAGGAGATCAACCCTGGGATTTCTTTGGAAGGAATGATGCTAAAACTGAAGCTCCAGTACTTTGGGCACCTTATGCGAAGAGTTGACTCATTGGAAAAGACCCTGATGCTGGGAGGGATTGGGGGCAGGAGGAGAAAGGGACGACCGAGGATGAGATGGCTGGATGGCATCACAGACTCAATGGACGTGAGTCTGAGTGAACTCCGGGAGTTGGTGATGGACAGGGAGGCCTGGCGTACTGTGATTCATGGGGTCGCAAAGAGTCGGACACGACTGCGCGACTGAACTGAACTGAATTATTATTTCCTTTCTTCTGCTAGCTTCAGCTTATTTTTTTCTTCTTTTTCTACTTTAATTTGTAAAGATTTATTGTTGATTTGAGATCTTGTTTTTTAATGTTGGTTTTATAGCATTGCTTAGCATTGCTTTCACTGTGTCTCATAAATTTTCATATCCTGTGTTTTCATTTTTATTTGCTCTAGTGAGTGAGTAAGTGAAAGTTACTCAGTTATGTCCAACTCTTTGCAACCCATGGACTATACAGTCCATGGAATTCTCCAGGCAGGAATACCAGAGTGGGTAGCCTTTGCCTTCTCCAGGGGATCTTCCCAACCAAGGGATCGAATCCAGGACTTCTGCATTGCAGGTAGATTCTTTACCAGCTGAGCCACAACAGAAGACAAGAATACTGGATTGGGTAGGCTATCCTTTCTCCAGCGGATCTTCCCAATCCAGGAAATGAACCAGAGTCTCCTGCATTGCAAGCAGATCCTTTACCAATTAAGCTATCAGGGAAGCCCCTTATTTGATCTAAGTATTTTCTAATTTATATTGTGATTTCTTCTTTGATACATTGGTTATTTAAGTGTGTTGTTTATTTTCAACAAATTTGTGAATGTTCTAGTGTTCCATTTGTGATGTCTAACTTCATTTCATCCCATTGTGATATGAGAAGATGGTTTGTATGATATTTATATTTTTTTAACGTGTGTTTTAATTTCTGACCTGACATATGCTCTATCCTGGAAAATATCTCCAGTGCATTTGAGAAAAATGTGTGCTTTATTGTTATTTGGTAGAGTGTTCCTTACATGTTTATTATGACTAGTTATTTTATGATATCATTAAAGTCCTGTGTTTTCTTACTTATCTTTTGTCTCACTATTGTATCATTATTTAAAATAAGGTACTGAAGTCTCCAACTATTTTATGTAGTACTGTCTATTTTTTCTTTAAAATTTGCCAGTTTTTGCTTCATCTATTTTAATGGTCTCTTAGTAGATACAGTAGGTTTATAATTGTTATGTACTTTGCTATACTGAGTCCTTTATTAATGTATAATGTCCTTCTTAGTCTCTTATAACTTTTTTAAAATTTAAACTGTATTTGTGATATTAGTATAGTTACTTCTGCTTTTCTTTGGTTACTATTTGCTTGGACTATTTTTTTTTTTTAATCCTTTTGCCTTCAACCTTTCTGTCTTTGAACCTAAAGTGAGTCTCTTAAAACTAGTCATAGTATTTGACTCCATTATAGTGGTCTCTGCCACTTTATTGGAGAGGTTAATACATTTATGCTTAAAGTAACTACTCATAAGTAGAGGCTCACTTCTGTCATTTTGCTATTTGCTTTTTATATGACTTGTGGGCTTCCCTGGTAGCTCAGTTGATAAAGAATCCACCTGCAATGCAGGAGACCTGGGTCAATCCCTGGGCTGGGAAGATGAGAGAAGCTCAGTGGGGTATACTCCATGGGATCACAAAGAGTCAGGCAAGACTGAGCAATTAACACTGTCTCACCATTTGTCTATGACTTATACTTTTTTTGTCCCTCAGTTTGTATACATCTTCTTCTGTATTTAGTTAAATTTCTGGCACTGAAATATTTTTAATTCCCTTGTCATTTATTTTCATGGATGCTCAATAATTTCTTTGTGGTTACCATGAAGATTACATTTGACATGCTAAAATTGTGACTCTAATTTGAATTTATACCAACTTAACTTCCACAACATATAAAAACTCCGATACTTTGCAATTCTGTTTCATTATGCTAGATGTCACAGAACTACATGTTTATACACTGAGTGTCCAAAAACATAAACTAATGATTTTTAATGCATTAGCTTCTTAGATTATATAGGAATCAAAATATACAAACCAATGCTCTAATAACACTAGTTTTTAGACAACTACTTGTGAGGCTTTTTTTAACTTGTCAGTCTCAATGTTGAAAATAAAATGTGGAGTAACAACAATTACAACAATATTAGCTTTTATAATTTCCCTGTATTTATCTTTACTGAGATCTCTAGCTTTTATAATTTCCCTGTAGTTATCTTTACTGAGATCTTTATTTCTTCATATAGCTTTGAGTTACTGTCTAGTGATTTTTCCTTTCAACCTGTAAGATTCCCTTTAGCATTTATTGCAGAATTTTGGTAGACAGTTTTTTTCTCTTTGACTGTTTTGAATATATCAGCTCATTACCTTCTCACCTCCAAAGTTTTTGATGAGAAATTTACTAAAAAAAAAATTTTATTGAGGATGAGTTACTTGTATGTGATGAGTTGCTTTCCTCTTCCTGCTTTCAAGATTCTTTCTTTGTCTCTGTCTTTCAACAGCTTAATTATAGCTGTGCTGGTGTGGATCTCTGAGTTCAATCTACTCAGTGATGTGATTGTGTATGACATGAAATGCATATATATTGCTCATGAGTCACATAAATCACACACACCCACACACACACACATGGGTGTCTCAAAAATATTAGAGTAGTTAAGTGACTTGTCAAAATAAAGGGAAGATAGGAAATAAAACAGATTTGAATCCAAAATTTCTAACCTAGCCCTTCCATGCTGGAACTGGAGAATCTTGAAATTGTATTATCCACCCTTTTGTTCTACATGACTGTGTTCATGCATCATTATCTGCTGATTTATTCTTGCTCTTCAAGACTACACATGATCACCTCCACTGTAAAATTTCCCAGTCTCTCATGGTGCTTCTTTCACATAGCTCTGTTTACATTTACCTTGTTATATTCAGTTTGTTTGTAACTCTTGCTTCTCACACTGATTTTTTAAAAATCAGCAAATATTTCTTACTTACTAAGTATATTCAGCACAATTCCTGAGACATGACAAGTTCTTAATAAATAGTAAAGCAGAAAAAACAGGAGTCAGAGCTGAGATGGGAAACATTTGCTTGGTAGTGAAATAGGTTCTAAAGCTCAAAACCACAAAGAAGAGGAGAATGTTAAGGGAAAGTGATGCCAATCTGACTGGAATAAACGATTTAGGAAGACAGCATATGGTCTCATGTAGTATTTAATTCAGCAGAATTAAGAAATATAGAAATCTAGTGACTGTCAGAAAAATGGTAATTTATGATTTCAGTCAGTTCAAATCACTATATTTAAGTACTGCCAGAAGGAAAAACCAATAGATATTATGTGATATGCAGACTTTAGTCTCTATGGGTAAAATTATGAGCAGGCTGATTTCGGTTAGTTTTAGGTTGGTTCATTCCATTACTACAAGATGCACTGCCATGTCATTTTAATTCCTTACCCATCCTTGGAAAAATTCAAGTATAGTCTAGACAACTCCTTAACTGGGCAGTCCTATGAAGAACTGGAGACTGAACCAGATATATCTAATCTTTAATGGCTAATCATGAATTTTTTTTTCCTCTAAAATATAATACCAGAAGACCCCCTGGAGAATGGATAGACTACCCTGTGCTTTTTCTTGCCTGGAGAATCCCCATGGAGAGAGGAGCCTGGCGGGCTATAGTCCACCGGGTCGCAAAGAGTCAGGCACGACTGAGTGACTAAGCACAGCAGAGCATTCCGGGTGGCACCAATGATAAAGAATGTGCCTGCAATGCAGGAGACCTGGGTTCAGTTGCTGCGTTGTGAAGATCCTTTGGAGAAGGGAATGGCTACCAGTTCCAGTGTTCTTGCCTGGAGAATTCCATGGACAGAGGAACCTGGCAGGCTACGGTCCATAGGCTGAGTCGGACGTAACTGAGCAACTATTTCATATAGTCAGCCACATACAAGAAAAAGATTTGAAAACTTATTTGTTAGGGACAAAAAAAAAAAAAAAGTTTTAAAGAACTTTCTTATTCCAGTAGACATAGTCATCAGTTACCCCATTATAAAACTGCTATGTAAAGCATGTGTGTATGTTAGTTGCTCAATCGTGTCCAACTCTTTGCAACCCCATGGACTGTAGCCCACCAGGTTCCTCTGTCCATGGGATTTTCTAGGCAAGAGTACTGGAATGGGTTGCCAGTGCCTTCTCCAGGATGTAAAGCGTAGTAAAATAATTTATTCTATACCTGTCTCACTCTTCTACTTTCCACTGCTCATGTGTAGCAGGTTCTTTTTGCCCAAATTCCAACATTCCTCTTTTAAAATATGAACTGTTCGAAGCAAGGATGAAATGTAGATAATTTAAGAGCTCTTTCACTGGAAGTTTCAGCCCATACTTTATATTCTGTTTGTCAAAATTAGATCCTACCAAGCTTGCTTGGGAAACCCCTGGATGCATTCATTTTAGAACTGCACCAGAGTCTATAAGTTACAAGTGAAAAACAAGGACTAAAATATTGATTTCCTTTTTTAATTTTTTTGAACCTGTCACTATGGTTGGATTTTCTTTCTTTATAAATAAAAGATTTATTAAGATTTCATTTTTTCCCTTCAGCACTCATAGACAATATGATAATATGATAAATTTTAGGCATGAATGAAGCTGAGTCTCCCTCCTCTTTGAGACAAACAAAATAATCCTGATATTTCTTAAAGCAGTAAAATATGAGTATCCTCATAGTCCAGGAACCACTATCAAAAGCTGAAAAAGTAGATAATATGATTGTGAGGTCTGCTTATATTCTAACCAAATTTGGAGTAGAATCATAAAGTACATATAGCCAATCTCAGCACATAATAAGTGTTTTTAAAAATGTAGGCATTAGTAGTAGCAGTGTTATAAAATAAAATAAATAAATGAAAAAAAAATCCCTAAGCTTATTGCTTAGAGAGAACTGTACAATGAAAAAAAAAATGAAGAGAAAGTAAGGACATTATACTGTGAGGGTCAGTTTTAGTTTTACCAATCCTTCCTCTTTGCTAAGGCACTTCTCAGTTTCCTTAGATTTCCAGTGGATTTTTTTGCCCTGACCAGAACAATTTTGCAGAAGCCAGGTAGTATCTTGATAATAGACAAGGCTGCCTCTCCTATATCCCTCAAGTGCTGACTAATTATTTTGATGATCTGAGAATCAGAAATACAATTATAAGTTTTCTGTTTTATCTGATGCCAATTACTGAGAAGAAATGTAAGCTCTAAAAGTATAAAATTACCTAAGATTACTCTGTATTCCACCATCACTGTGAATGCTTTCTTCCTGGATTCCTTCCTTTCTAGTCAAATATTTTTAGTTTTATCAACAGTCTTTTATCATGATTCAGAACCAAGCCAATGATTTTATTGAGTGATACAACTAAAATTTTTAGATTTGTAAAAATTCTCCTTTAAACCATCGAAATCCCTAATCTAGTCTCTGGGGGAATAACAGGTATTCAAGAAATGTTGAACAATTAATTAATTAATTAATTCTATAAAGTCAGCTTCAGTTTCAAAACCAAGAATTTTTAAGTTTACTGTTAAAATGAAACTAGTGTGACTCATGTTTATAAACATAAAAAATTCAATGAAAGTTAAAGTAAACATTGGATTCGTTGCCTTTTCTGCTTAAATACTGAAGAGATTACTGAAAAAAAAATCACCATTAATCATCTCATTGAGTTTAACTGAAATAATGTAAATGAAAGTACTTTGTAAAACATTATGGTACATACAAATAAGGTATTATTACTAGCCATCTGTTCCACCATATATAGTTTTGATTATGAATATAAAATTTTACCATGGAAAAATTTTTAATGGTAAAATCTTATTAAAAGAAGGTATAAAATGATTTACATTTAGTTAAATAAGCAATTATCGATTTATCTAGCTACATTTATTTTAGTATTTTAAAAATCAATGTCAAAATTCATGGACTATTTAAGAAGATATAACCTAATAAGAGATAAAATAAGGTATTAAATTTTGTTACCTGAATTAGGAATTTCTAGACTCTCATATGTTAAAGATACAGATTAATCCATCATTTTATCAAAAAGATAAAATTAAATGATGGAAGTCTGTGCCTTTACTGTTATTTGTACACATGCTTTTAAAGATCTCACTGTTGTAGGAAAGGGAGCCCCTTCCAGGGCCCGAAACTGGGCTCTTGTCTAGAAGCACACACTGAAACTGCCCACCCTGGCCAGGCACCATAGTAACCATTTGTATGAGTTGTTTTATGACAGGAGGTCCTGATAAGGAATACGGAACTAATAAGCCACCACCAACTGGAAGAGTTCAGGAAAGGTCAAAAAGAGACACCACGTGTCCATCCACTACCCAGAATCCCTCTTGCTAGCATCCATCTTGGCTGAGCAATGCCTCTGCCATCAGGAAAGACTCTGAATTAGAATGATTGGCCAAAGACCATCCGGAAACTAATCCCATCATCATAAAACTCGAGACTGCGAGCCACATGGCAGAGCTGTTCTCCTGGGTTCCCTTACCCTAACTGCTCTTCACCCAGGTGCCCTTCCCAATAAAATCTCTTGCTTTGTCAGCATGTATCTCCTCCAACAATTCTTTTCCGAGTGTTAGACAAGAGCCCAGTTTCGGGCCCTCAAAGAAGTCCCATTGCCTGCAACATCACTGGAAATTCTCCTATTCCATCTTTAAATCTAATCTCAAATAACTCTCTCATGATTAACCTACATATTCATCCAAAGCATTACTAATAGAATACAAATGAGATTTACCTTTAATTTCCATAATAATCAGTCTAATTTACATTAAATTTACATAATAAGAAATCATAATTGAGTAGCATTTTAGTAATGGTTATAAAAACAACTGTCATAAATATCATATACTGATATGAGTTTGAGGGAGACAGAGCTTTAAGTTATATCCATATTTATTTTATTGTCTTGTTTTACTGGAAATATATTCATGCCACTAATCTCTTGTAATATTTGTATTTAACTTCAACACAGAGCTGAAGGGCTATATTACTTTATTATTATTATTATTATTTTGAGGATAATATGATGCATTTGATTATCTGAAAACCAGGAATGAATTTACTAATTTTGCATCTGTGGGAAAGACAAAGTCTGAAAAAAATAAAATAAATAATCAACTATTTCTGTTACTACACCACCATAATGTTCTTTCTTTCCTTTCCTTCTACTTTTTCGAATTCTTCTATTATTGTCTTGCACTAGTTTTGTCTCATCTTCTTACCTGACTTTCTCCCAGAACTGTTCTTCCATTCTGACACTTTTATTCTTTTTGTTTTCCCTGCAGGATGGTTAAATATCTCATTGGTTATGCTAACATGGGCATAATGAATATATGATTTGGCATGTTGTGAGAGGAATCTTTTCTTACACAGGATATATTAATTAGAACTAGTGTCAAGTTAAAAGTGAGCTGGACAGAGTTAGATAAGTAAGGAGGATTCTGTTCAAGAAAACTGCAAAAAGAAAAGAGATTGAGTTCAGCTGCACTGAAACATAAAGCAGGAGGCTATTTAAACACTGGGATCAGCGTAGAGCACACTGAAGGACTTTAGGAAGAGGTTGGTCAATGTGATTAAGGCATCTGTGTCTGCTAATTGATGTTTATCAAAGTTAGGTCCTGGGCTTCCCAGGTGGTGCAGTGGTAAAGAATCTGCCTTCAATGCAGGTACTCGGAGACATGCGTATGATTCCTGGATCGTAAAGATCCCCTGGAGAAGGAAATGGCAACCCGCTGCAGTATTCTTGCCTGGAAAATCCTAAGGACAGAGGAGCCTGATGGGTTACAGTCCATGGGGTTGCAAAGAGTCAAACACCACTGTGCGTGAGCACACACAAAAACTTAGTCTCCTACCTTTCACAGGAGCTGGGATAGAGGTGTGGCCTGTCCCAGTTATATTTCAAAGAAATGGCTGTCAGTCTCTGCAAAGAGACATTCCTTGTTTGTAAAACCAGTTAAAGCCTGGGAGAGATTTACATTTTAAACGGGGAAATGCTTTAAGAACAGAGAGATCAAAGAAACTTGAGAGACTGGAGGTAACTTGTCCCAAGTTTAGACAAGCTAAGGGGAGCATTAGGCCACTCTGATCATTAGGTTTGGCTAAAACTATAGAAAAGTCCAAAACCACTATAGCTTGCTTAATTTTTTTTTAAGTTCATTTCTTTCTCATATGAAAGAGTGGAAATTTGCAGTCCAGAGAAATGCAGGTTTTTTGTGAGAGGTCTTTTCAAAATCCAAGTTTCTTCCAGATCACCATCAACCTGCTTACAGCAGGTGCCTGCTTTCTTCATGTGATGCCTTAATCACACTGACCAGGTTGCAAAATGGAGAAAGGGGACCAGGATAAGGGCAAACATCGGTGCTTACTGTTTCTTAAGGGAAGTTCCCAGAAGCCGCATACCACTTTATATTCTTTTTGTCAGTCAGTCTGCGCCATCCAACATTTTGGATAGCTAAGTAACTGTCAGCACTTTTCTTCCCAAATATACAACATGCTCTTTCCTCAAAGAAATAACTCTATTTGCATACTCATGTTCACCTCACTTCAAAGAATTCATGGGAAAGTGACAACAGTCAAAACACACCAAAATTTAAAAATTTCTCCCCAAACGCTATAGTTTTGATAACCCACAACCTTCTAAGAAAATTCAGGAGACAGTGTCACAAAATGCATTGCCAAGAAAGAAGGAGGTTGCTTTTGAACTTGCAATATCTGAGTTGCTGCCCTATGAATGATTCCATTATGCCATTGAAAAAGGTTCAAATTTCACTAACTTAAGCCTATCATTGCTAGTACAGAATTCTTTATCTCTTAGCCTTACATTAAGCAGCTAGTAACATAAAAGTCCAGAATAAAAGGAGCTTAAATAAGAGAGAAATTTATTTCTCACCAGCATAAATGTCAGAAGCTTTATAGTTCAGCAGTGTAGAAGTAGTTTAGAGACTCAGAGTATTTTCAGCTCACCTCTGTCATCTCTACAAAGTGGCTTTGTTTTCATTATTCAAGGCAGCATGTATAGCCCAGAAAACAAGATAGAAGAAGCAGCAATACTCCAAGAAAAAAAAAAGTTAATTTTTAAAAAGAAGATAGAAGAGGAGATAAAAAAAGAGAATGTGAGTGGTTGCTCTAGATATCTCTTAAGGAAGTTCCTGGAAATGACTACAAATCATATATGCTTGCATCCCATCTGGACAGAATTTAGTCACATGGAAACACCTAGCTTTAGGATGTTTGCTTGGATGATATAATCCTTTTTTTTTTTCCCCAGGCATACATATGCCTGGCTAAATATGTTATCATTTAGGAAAAAGAAGAGAAAATTATCTGGGGAAGCAGGCAGCCAGTGCTCCATTATAGCTTTACTAATGATTTGGGCATCTCTTGGGCAAATTCATTCATTCATCACCATTTAGTAAATTCTTATGAAGTACAGTCTATAATCAATCTTTGGAGGAATCAGATATAAGTAAACAGATGTGATGACATATATTTTTAGAGATGAGGAAGCACAGACACTCCGTGACATCCTAAATGCTGCAGTATTACTGATTTGTGATACTTATCTCTCCCTCCAGTTTGCCCCTTACCAATCAGTTCTCCACACTAAGCCAGTGAGTTGAGAAAAATTCATCTGATGATGTGATTATATCCTTAAATTATCCTTGGAAGGAAATCCAAATTCTTTAACACATATCACAAGACTCTTTCAAATTCTGACTCTTCTCATGTACCCAGGAACCACATCCTACTCTGTGTTCTGTCCTTCACTTGCTCCCAAATATATACTCATTATACTGAAACCCTTAATATAGGAGAAACTTCTCCTACTTCCAAACCATTTTACAAGATGTTCACTTCATGAGATATATTTTTCTTCATCTGGCACTCACATTTCCTTTGTCTAATTTATGCCTACTATTTTTTCTCATTTTTTATAAATTGATCTATAATGAGCAGATAATAAAGGGCATAAAGTTTACCAATCTTAAGTGTACAGTTTGATAAATTTCTGCATTCATATATACCTGCATAACCACCAGCCAGATTAAACTATAAAATATTTCTAGTACTTGAAAGGGCAATGGCAACCCACTCCAGTACTCTTGCCTGGAAAATCCCATGGACAGAGGAGCCTCGTAGGCTGCAGTCCATGGGGTCGTGAAGAGTTGGACTTGACTGAGCGACTTCACTTTTACTTTTCACTTTCATGCATTGGGGAAGGAAATGGCAACCCACTCCAGTATTCTTGCCGGGAGAATCCCAGGGACGGGGGAGCCTGGTGGGCTGCTGTCTATGGGGTCACACAGAGTCGGACACGACTGAAGCGACTTAGCAGCAGCAGCAGCAGCAGCAGTACTTGAAAAGCACTCCTGCCCCTTCCTGACTGATAGCTGTCCTCCTGCCTTCAAGGAAATAATTTTATGACTTCTATCGCCATTAAGGGCTTCCCAGGAGACTCTAGGGGTAAAGAATTCACATGCCAATGAAGAATACATAAGAGATGCTGGTTCAGTCCCTGGGTCAGGAAGATCCCCTGGAGTAGGAAATGGCAACCCACTGTGGTATCCTTGCCTGGAGAATCCTGTGGACAGAGGAGCCTGGTAGGCTATAGTCCATAGGATCACAAAGAGTCAGACACAACAGAAGTGATTTAACACACCATTAAAGGGTGTGATAGTTTTGTGTAGTGTCACTGGGTTAAGTTAAACTACACTCCCCCAAATTCAGTTTTTAGTATGTTCCAGACAAGTTGGACCTGAGAGGTGGAGGGCAGAAAGGATACAATGGCCATTCCATAGCATATAACACCTCTTCCCAGTGCTACTCTTAGTATTGCTGGGAAGGGATTTTGCAGATACAATTAAAATGCCTAAGCAGTTGACTCTATATTAGGCGGATTACCCTGGGTCAGTCTGACTTAATCAGCCAGGGTTTCTTTAAAAGAGAATTTAGGCCTTCTGAGAGGGGTAGAAACTCCCATCTCTAGATAACAGATAAACTTCAGACCCTGCCTATGGGATCCTAGCTTGCTCCTGATCTTCCCTCGGGTCTGTTGTCCTTGCATAGCTAACACCCACAATTGTATAAGTCAATTATGTGTGTTTGCTGGCTCAGTCACTCAGTAATATCCAACTCTTTGTGACCCCATGGACTGTAGCCTACCAGGCTCCTCTGTCCATGGAATTTTCTAGACAAGAATACTGGAGCAAGTTACCATTCCTACTCAAGGGACTATTCCCAACCCAGGGATCCAACCCCCATCTCCGGCACCTCCCGCAGAGGCATGCGGATTCTTTACCACCCAGCCACCTGGGAAGTCCATACACACACACACACACATACACACACGCATAACATATAATTCGTTACACACATTATAATATATTATATATTTGTTTGTTTGCTTTATTATATATATATATAAACTATTTTCTTCTGGTTAGTCATAACTAGGCAAAATTTTTCTCAATTATTTTAGCATATAAATAGAATCATACAGTATATACTAGAGAGACAAAGTGTTTCTGGCCTCTTTTTCTGAACATAACATCTTTGAGACTCATATTTGTCAAGTGCATCAGTGGTAAATTCATTTTTATGTCTGAGTTTTATTCCATTCTATGGATTTAATACAATAACACAATTATCCATGTGTTCTCCATGGACATGTGGTTTCTTTCTAGCTTTTAAAATATACATAAAGCTGCTATGTGTGTTATGAAGTATTTTGTTAAACATGTTGTTATATGTTGAGTCCTGGGATATCTAGGAGTAGAATTGCTGGGTCATGATATAGAAATATATTAAACTTTGTAGTTACTGCTGAACAGAATTTCAAAGTGGCTGTTCACACTGTACTCCTACCAGCAGTGCTTATGATTTCTCTTTCAGGCTGATCTACTCTATATCCTCCCCAAAGCTTGGAGTTACCTTTATTTCTTTGCCGACCTCAGTGGATAATTATTGGGACCTCACTGTGTCTTTATTTTACACTTTCCTGGTAAGTTTTATAGTCGCAAATATTTCCATATGCTTTTTGGAATCTTAATTCCTTTTTTTTAATCAAAGAATTAAATCTGTCTCTGCTTTTGGGGGGCTTCAAAGGTGGCTCAGTGGTTAAAAAAATCTGCCTGTCAATCAGGAAATGCAGGTTCAATCCCTGGGTTGGGAAGATTCCCTGGAGAAGGAGATGGCAACTCACTCCAGTATATTTGCCTAGGAAATCCCAGGATGGAGGACCCTGATGGACTACAGTCCATGGGGTTGCAAAAGAGTTGCCTATGACCTAGCAACTAAACAACAGCACTTTCTTTTAATTGTGTTTTTTGTCCTTCCCTTATTAATTTGAAGGTGCAATTTTTACATTTCCAACAGGTGTCTTTTGTTGAGTATATGTTTTGAATATAGTCTCTCAGTCTGTAGTTTGCCATTTTTCATTCTTTTCGTGGTGTCCTTTCATAAACTGAACACTTTTGTTTTAGTAAAGCTCAATTTACTGATTATTATCTATTATATTTAATGACTTTGATTCATATAATTTCTCCCTGCTTTTTTCTGAGAGGCTTTGTTAATTTGCCTTTCACGTTTAGGCTTATGATTCCTTTCAGATTGTTTATTGTGTTTAGGATGAGTGGCAAGAGTCAACGTTCATTTTTTCTTACACAGACATTTAATGAAAGCAATGTCATTGATTAAAGCACTTGCTGCATTGCCACCTTATTGAACATAAGCAGCCATATATGTGTGAGTCTATTTCTGGACATTTTTCTTCTGTTCAATTTGCACTTTTTGTCCACATAATTCCGCACTGTCTTAAGCAAGGTAGCTTTGCTGCATATTTTGAAATCTGATAGTGAGGAATGCCAAATAGTGAGTCTGTCCGAGGCCCCGTGAGTCCTCGGACTGGTGCTGGCAGCCTGTGATGTGGGATCCAGTCCCTGGGCTGGTGCCTGCCCCCTGGTGGGGAGGGCCAGGTGCCGGGCCAAGTGGTGTGTGCGGCTTGGTCCTGGCTTGGCTGTGGGCTCAAGGGATCCTTTGGCAACAAGCCTGCCGATGGGTTGGGCTGTGTTCTCGCACAGCTAGTTGCTTGGCTGGGGCATTCTAAGACGCGTGCTGACTGCATAGCAGACAAGGTCATGTCCCCACACTAGGGAGCCCCAGAGAGGATTCCTAAATGGTGCTTGCCAGCATCTGACTCCTCATAGTGGAATGAGCCCCCTAACATAGCTTCTGCCTGAATCTCTCTCCAAGAGGAATCCCCTTTGTCTCCTATCTTTCCAGGAGGCTCTCCAAGATCAGCAGGTTGTTCTGACACAGGCTCCTTTCTAATGACTGCTTCTGCTCTGCATGGTGGAGCCTGTGAGACTTTGGCTGTGCCCTTTAAGAGTGGGTGTTTATTTCACACAGCCCCCTGCCTCTCCCAGAAGTGACCACCTTTAGTCTTCATAGCCAAATATTCTAGGGGCTCATCTTCCCAGTGCAGGACCTCTGGGCTGAAGAAACATGCCGGGAGGGCTCAGACCCCTTGCTTCTTGGAGAGAACCTCTGCGTTTATAATGATCCTCATGTTCACGGGTCACCTACCTAGCATATCTTCACCTCTCCAGCCTGTCTGCTTGTGGCTCCTCCTTTATATCTTTAGTTGTAGTAGATCTTTTCTACCAGTCTTCAGGTCTTTCTCATTGATTGTTACTCCACAAATGTTTATAGCTGCTATTCTCTCTGTTTGTGGGAAGAGTTAAGCTCAGGGTCGTTCTACTCTGCCATCTTGGCCACTTCCCCCCTCCAAACTCTTTTTTAAAATAATATATTTATTGCTTGATTATTTGTTTATATTTTTGGCTATGCTGTTTCTTTGTTGCTGTGCATGGGCTTTCTCTAGTTACAGCAAATGGGGGGGAGGTGGGCTACTCTTCATTGTGATGTGTGGGCTTCTCATTGCAGTGGTTTCTCTTGTAGTGGAGCACAGAATCTAAAGCACGTGGGCTTCAGTAGTTACAGTGCATGGGCTTAGTTGCCCTGTAGCACGTGGAATCTTTGCAGACCAGGGATTGAACACATGTGCCCTGCATTGGTAGGCAGATTATTAACCAGCAGACCACCAGGGAAGTCTCCCTGCCACAAACCTTTTATACATATCCCAAAAAATATGGCATCTAATTTTCCTCCCCTTGACTTCAGATCAGTCGTTCGGTTGTATCTGACTCTGTGACCACATAGACGGCAGCACGCCAGGCCTCCCTGTCCATCACCAACTCCCGGAGCTTGCTTGAACTCATGTCCATTGAGTTGGTGATGCCATCCAATGATCCCATCCTCTGTTGGCCCCTTCTCCTCTTGCCTTCTATTTTTCCCATCATCAGGGTCTTTTCTTTTTTTTTTTTTGAATATTCAAAATTCCTCATTTAATTAAAGTTATTTTTTGATAGGCAAGTAGAGGAAAAGGGTTGATTCCTCCATTCTGTCATTCAGACTTTTATTTAGCAATTAGTTTTGTTTTTGTTTTTTACTTAATTTTTATTTTTTAGTTTGTTTTGCTTTACAATACTGTATTCGTTTTGTTACACATTGACATGAATTAGCCATGAGTGTACATGAACTCCCAATCCCGACCCCCACCTCCACCCTCCCGCCCCACACCCTCTCTCTGGATTATCCCCGTGCATCAGTCCCTAGCATCCTGCATCCTGCATCAAACCTGGACTGGCAATTCGTTTCGCTTATGATATCACACATGTTACACTGCCACTCTGCCAACCCATCCCACCCTCTCCCTCTCCCACAGAGTCCAAAAGGCCGTTCTATAAAACTGTGTCTCTTTTGCTGTTTGCGTACAGGTTTATCATTACCATCATTCTAAATTCCATATATATGTGTAAGTATACTGTATTGATGTTTTTCTTTCTGGCTTACTTCACTCTGTATAATCGGCTCCAGCGTCATCCACCTCATTAGAACTGATTCAAATGTATTCTTTTTAATAGCTGAGTAATACTCCATTGTGTATATGTACCACAGCTTTCTTATCCATTCATCTGCTGATGGACATCTAGGTTGCTTCCATGTCCTGGCTATTATAAACAGTGCCGCAATGAACATTGGGGTACACGTGTCTCTTTCAATTCTGGTTTCCTTGGTGTGTATGCCCAGCAGTGGGATCGCTGGATCATAAGGCAGTTCTATTTGCAATTTTTTAAGGAATCTCCACACTGTTCTCCATAGTGGCTGTACTAATTTGCATTCCCACCAACAGTGTAAGAGGGTTCCCTTTTCTCCACACCCTCTCCAGCATTTATTGCTTGTTGACTTTTGGATCGCAGCCATTCTGACTGGTGTGAAATGGTACCTCATTGTGGTTTTGATTTGCATTTCTCTGATAATGAGTGATGTTGAGCATCTTTTCATGTGTTTGTTAGCCATTCGTATGTCTTCTTTGGAGAAATGTCTATTTAGTTCTTTGGCCCATTTTTTGATTGGGTCATTTATTTTTCTGGAGTTGAGCTGCATAAGCTGCTTGTATATTTTTGAGATTAGTTGTTTGTCAGTTGCTTCATTTGCTATTATTTTCTCCCATTCAGAAGGCTGTCTTTTCACCTTGCTTATAGTTTCCTTTGTTGTGCAGAAGCTTTTAATTTTAATTAGATCCCATTTGTTTATTTTTGCTTTTATTTCCAGTATTCTGGGAGGTGGATCATAGAGGATCCTGCTGTGATTTATGTCAGAGAGTGTTTTGCCTATGTTCTCCTCTAAGAGTTTTATAGTTTCTTGTCTTACGTTTAGATCTTTAATCCATTTTGAGTTTATTTTTGTGTATGGTGTTAGAAAGTGATCTAATTTCATTCTTTTACAGTGGTTGACCAGTTTTCCCAGCACCACTTGTTAAAAAGATTGTCTTTAATCCACTGTATATTCTTGCCTCCTTTGTCGAAGATAAGCTGTCCATAGGTGTGTGGATTTATCTCTGGGCTTTCTATTTTGTTCCATTGATCTATATTTCTGTCTTTGTGCCAGTACCATACTGTCTTGATGACTGTGGCTTTGTAGTAAAGCCTGAAGTCAGGCAGGTTGATTCCTCCAGTTCCATTCTTCTTTCTCAAGATGGCTTTGGCTATTCGAGGTTTTTTGTGTTTCCATACAAATTGTGAAATTATTTGTTCTAGCTCTGTGAAAAATACCGCTGGTATCTTGATAGGAATTGCATTGAATCTGTAGATTGCTTTGGGTAGTATACTCATTTTCACTATATTGATTCTTCCGATCCATGAACATGGTATGTTTCTCCATCTATTAGTGTCCTCTTTGATTTCTTTCATCAGTGTTTTATAATTTTCTATATATAGGTCTTTAGTTTCCTTTGGTAGGTATATTCCTAAGTATTTTATTCTTTTCATTGCAATGGTGAATGGAATTGATTCCTTAATTTCTTTTTCTACTTTCTCATTATTAGTGTATTTCAAATGAGTCAATTATTTGCATCAGGTGGCCAAATTATTGGAATTTCAGCTTCAGCATCAGTCCTTCCAATGAATATTCAGGAATGATTTCCTTTAGGATGGATTGGTTGGATCTCCTTGCAGTCCAAGGGACTTTCAAGAGTCTTCTCCAACGCCACAGTTCAAAAGTATCAATTCTTCAGCTCGCAGCTTTCTTTATAGTCCAACTCTCACATCCATACATGAATACTGGAAAAACCATAGTTTTGACTAGATGGACTTTGTTGGCAAAGTACTGTCTCTGCTTTTTAATATGCTGTCTATGTTGGTCATAAATTTTCTTCCAAGGACCAAGTGTCCAAGCAGTCACTATCTACAGTGATTTTGGAGCCCAAGAAAATAAAGTCTGTCATTGTTTCCACTGTTTCCCCATCTGTTGCCATTAAATGATAGGACCAGATGCCATTGTCTTAGTTTTTTGAATGTTGAGTTTTAAGCCAGCTTTTTCACTCTCTTCTTTCACTTTCATCACAAGTCTATTTAGTTCCTCTTCACTTTCTGCCATAAGGGTGGTGTCATCTGCTTATCTGAGGTTATTGATATTTCTCCCGGCAATCTTGATTCTTGCTTGTGCTTCATCCAGCCTGGCATTTTTCATGATGTACTTTGCATGTATGTTAAATAAGCAGGGTAACAATACACAGCCTTGATGTACTCCTTTCCCAATTTGAAACCAGTCCATTGTCCCATGTCCAGTTCTAACTGTTACTTCTTGACCTGCATACAGATTTCTCAGGAAGCAGGTATTCCCATCTCTTTAAGAATTTTCCACACTTTGTTGGGATCCACACAGCCAAAGGCCTCGGCCTAATCAATAAAGCAAAAGTAGATGTTTCTTCTAGAACTCTCTTGCTTTTTCAATGACCCAGCGGAGGTTGGCAATTTGATCTCTGGTTCCTCTGCCTTTTCTAAATCCAGCTTGAACACTGTATTTAGAGACTTGCTTCTAATAAATAAAATACTAGAATATAGTAGAAGTGACACTATGGTCTTCTGAGGTTGACCAGAAAAGCAGCAAAGCTTCCATCAGTCTCTTGGTCTCGGTCTCTGTCTGTCTCTCTGAGAATGCTCATCTTTGAAATCAAGTCATCATATTGTGAGGAAACCAGGCTGCAGGGAGGGACTATGTGTGCATATCATTTTCGGTAGGCCATGCTCAAGTCCCAGCCAACAGCTCACATCATCTCTGGGGAGCAAACAGCAGATGCTAAGCGGAGCAGAGATGAGCCACCCTTACCTACATCTGCCCAAATTGCAGATTAGGAAGCAAAACAAATGCTGTTTTTGTTCTTTGTGTTGCAATGTTTTAGAGGTAATTTATTTTACAAGCAGATAGATAACTGGCCAGTTAAAATATGCATATATTTTTCAGAAACATCCAAGACAATACTGAATATTGTTTATTGATACATATTTGTGGTAATAGTACATCAGTGTGGAAGGGAATGATAAACGGGGAGTTCAGTATTGGGGGGATTTGTTGAGAGGGAGGAAAAGGCATAGGCCTGTGAGCAGCCTGTGTACACGGAAGCATAAGGAATATTTTAAAGAAAATACATGACCTAAAAAACCTGAAATTTCATAGACTTTGAGGGGGGGGATATGAGTTTTTGTTATTTTATGCATTTCAGTATTATTAAATTGTGTCCTAATAAGAAAAATAGTTACCTGAAATTTAAAAAAAAAAAAAAAAGCTTAAATTTCACAGACAACAGTGTAATGAAAAAGACTAAGTCTGGAAGTAGACAACTTGGGTTTTGACTTACGAAGTTTTGTGGATGCTCTCCACTCACCACCAATAACTACGTTAAAGATAAACACTGGGATCAAATAAGTATCAAAAAGGCTCCTGTGTTTTATGATTGATCAAAATAGGACACACAGCTGAACAGAGACTTGTATTTCTATCTGCCTCTGGGCCTCAGGACTCAGCGTCCCTGAATCCCTCCAAGTCACTGGCTGGATAAAAGATGGAACCAACTAAAAAGACCTACTTGGATGGCTTACTTCATGGAGTTTCACAACCAACACTGTTTGATCTTTGGTTCTGCTGCTTACTGGTTTTGTGACCTTATTTAAACTGTCTAAGCTTGAGCTTCCACATTTAGAAATTGAGGCTATTTACATCTGCTTTGCAGGGCTTTATGAGGATTATAGATAAGGTGCTTATTGTTTAAGAGAATGCCTGGCATGGTCACAAACAGCCAATAACAAACTGTAGTTCTTAATACTGAAGATAATCCTTCTTGGAATAATTCCTAAATTCTTTGAATCCTTGTCAAATCAGAAGGATATCTATTTATCTTTCAGATGATTGTTTTTTTTTTCATCAAACTTTATTTATTTTTTTAATTAATTTTTATTTTTTAGTTTGTTTTGCTTTACAATACTGTATTCCTTTTGCTATACATTGACATGAATCTTTCCTGACCTTCAATGTAGGATAGCTCCTCTTAGTTAGCCATAGTGAAATTTTCGCTTCATTCAAGTGAAATGCCTCATCAAACTTCCTTTGTTCATCTACTTAAAGACAAATACTGATAACTTACAGCATGGCAAGAGCTTTATTTTCTATTTATTAGGAACAGAAATATAAATAACAAAGTGTTCTACCTTTAAGAACTCATATTCCAAGGAATCTTCAGATGGAGGGAGATGGAAGCAGAAAATCTGAAGATCAATTTTGCTGTATATTAAGATATGGACTCAAGCACTTATTATTTTTCCATAAAGGTTTTTGAAGTAGAAGTTGGTAAATATTCTTACTGCCAAACAGGCCAAAACTTTCTGCAAAATATATCAATCAGCAAGGAAGACCATTAGATATGGGGCTAATAGTAGACTGTGTGCGTGTGTGTGTGTGCATGCATGCTCAGTTGTTTTCAACTCTTGTGACCCCGTGGACTGTAGCACACCGGGCTCCTCTGTCTATGGAATTTTCCAGACAAGAATACTGGAGCAGGTTGCCTTTTCTTACTTCAGGGGAACTTTCTGACCCAGGAATCGAAACTGTGTCTCTTGCATCTCCTGTATTGCAGGCATATTCTTTACCGTTGTGCCACCTGGGAAGACCCAATAGAAGACAGTGGTGAGAAAATTGTAGATTGTACAAAATTGTTTATACTGATCTTCACAATGGCAATATATGGTGATAGTATTGTATAGTATCAAGGGTGCCATCCATCCTTGTATTTATATTTCTTTTCATTTTGTACTTATATATTATGTACATATCTGTATAATTATAAGTATATTTAGATGTATTTCTTTTTCTTGGTTAACTTGTGTAGTAGATATAAATTTTTCAATGTCATTTAGAGAGCAGTAAGTTTTTGTTTTATCCTTTGGTATGTTCCTAATGCTACAACAATGCTTGGAATATAACATATGGACAATAAGTATTGTTGACACAATATTTGTTGACTACTGTGACATGTAACAGCAAAATAGGGCTGTATTGTCAGATTATTTTTTTTACCAACTACTTGTTAAGTATTGAAGGAAATACATCTTTGAAAGATAAAAATAAGAATTACTGACTGTGATTTGATGCCACTTATTCTGTTAGCCCAAGGCAAATTATGTCTCAAAGTAGCCAGATGGGCTTCAAGCCTGAAAGGAAATATTTTATTTTTTTTTTTTTGGAGAAGTTAAAATTTCACAATGTGATTCTTGCTTGCTAATGAAGTTTGCCCATTACAAACGTGATTTCTGTGAATAAGACTGATATGCATTAAATAACACGGAAAACATACAGATGTTATTCAAGTATCTATACATCTTCTGGTTAATCAAAGATAATGTCAATGTGCACTTATTACGCCCTTACACCTCACTTTTACTTGTTAATATTTAATGGAAGACAAAGTAACCTTTGTTATTAGAACCTTTGTTAGGTAACAGTGTTTAGCTGAAATTTTAAAACCTTGACTTAAATTTATTTTGCATAATTATCTTCTATTATAGTGATTTTTTAAAAACAATGATATAGAAATTAAAAAAAAAATACTTTGCTGTTGTTTAGTTGCTAAGTTCTGTGCAACTTTTTTTGCAATTCCATGGACTGTAGCCTGCCAGGCTCCTCAGTCTATGGGATTTCCCAGGCAAGAATAATGGAGTGGGTTCTTATTTCCTTCTCCAGGGGATCTTCCTGCTCCAAGGATCAAACCCGAGTCATTCATATATATATATATATATATATATACACACACACACACATACATACATACATATATATGTTTAAGAAAGTTAGTTGATCTAGTTAAAACTAAATAGTCTGTCAAGTGTTGTAAAGATAACATGAAAAATACCGAAATTTTGAAAACACCAATTAAACTATAAGTAGACAAACTTGGCTTATTATCTGACATCTAGCATAATGGAGACATCAAGACTAAAGCTTGGTCTGACTTTAGGATCAAGGTCTTCTTCATGATGGCATGTGAAAAATACATAGAATTTGTCCTAAAGTAATTTCTTTTTTTTTAGGAATTACTCTTTTTTATATTAATTTTTTATTTTTTAGTTTGTTTTGCTCTACAATACTGTATTCATTTTGCTATACATTGACATGTATTACATGTTCATGTAAAAGTAATTTCTGATTCCCCTTCCTCAATCACTGCAGCTTACACTGCTTGCCCAAGTAACAGACTTACATCTTCCCTCACAGCTCGGTCAGTAAAGAATCTGCCTGCAAGGCAGCAGAGCAGGGTTCGATTCCTGGATAAGGAAGATCCCCTGGAGAAGGAAATGGCAACCTACTCCAGTGTTCTAGCCTGGAGAATCCCATGGACAGAGGAGCCAGGCAGGCTAGAGTCCACGGTGTCACAAGAGCTGGAAATGACTTAGCGACTAAACCACCATATCTTCACCTTTCTTAAAAGGCCCTCATCATGATTGCCTGCTCAGTGTGATCTGCAAATCTGTGGCTATTTTGTCAGCCAATGTTAACTTCCTTTTTTCAATTCTGATCATGGGGCCAATCCATTCTAAATCGCTCCTAAACTCCAGCTTTACTGCTTCACCATAACTTTTCTATATCTTTAGAATATCCTAGATTAATTTTCTTCCAAGGCTAATACAGTTCCTTTATTTCCAAATATATTGTATTTTTCTGTGAAACAATAATAAGTATGGAGGATTTGAAGAATAAAGAGCTTTTTTGAGGTCTGAAGAAGGGTTCCATCCCTGAGTTGGGAAGATCCCCTAGAGGAGGGCATGGCAACCCACTCCAGTATTCTTGCCTGGAGAATTCCATGAAAAGGAGAGGTGTGATGGGCTACAGTCCATGGAGTCGCAAAGAGTCAGACACGACTGAGCAACTAACATTTTCACTTTTAAAAGTTTCACATATTTGGATAAAATCAAGTGTTGCAGAGAAAACACTGAGTCAGAGGCTTATAAAGGCAAAGCTACAAGCTTGTTCAAGAAGTATGATTTACCCTGATGACAGGAAATATTTGTCCTTAGGGGATAGGGCATCGTGATTATTTTAGGGCAAGGGTCTCTTGAATCTAGGTCTATGAAGCTGTAACCTAATGGGACAATTCCAACCTTCATGTATGATAATATTATTCTCAGAAATGGATCTACCCTGATAGCTGCTACTGCTGCTTCTAAGTCACTTCAGTCATGACAGTAATGATGTATACATATCACTGGTAAGTCACCTTTCAAAGTCATGTGTCTAGTTATTTCCCATACTTTTGTGTTCTTTTTCTATAAAAAAGCTAGCAAAATTATATAAGCTTCAGACCTGTAAAATGTGGTAGATTCCACATTTATATCACACATTTATAACTCATAAAAACAAGAATCATTCAGGATTATTAGAAAAACAATGAAACATTTATAAATAAATAATGTACCACAGCTTTTTTACCCATTCATCTTGCTGATGGACATCTAGGTTGCTTCCATGTCCTGGCTATTATAAACAGTGCCACAATGAACATTGGGGTACACGTGTCTCTTTCAATTCTGGTTTCCTCGGTGTGTATGCCCAGCAGTGGGATCGCTGGATCATAAGGCAGTTCTATCTGCAATTTTTTACACAATGGAGTATTACTCAGCTATTAAAAAGAATACATTTGAATCAGTTCTAATTAGGTGGATGAAGCTGGAGCCGATTATACAGAGTGAAGTAAGCCAGAAAGAAAAACACCAATACAGTATACTTACACATATATATGGAATTTAGAATGATGGTAATGATAAACCTGTACGCAAGACAGCAAAAGAGACACAGATGTATAGAATGGCCTTTTGGACTCTGTGGGAGAGGGAGAGGGTGGGATGAGTTTGCAGAGTGGCAATGTAACATGTATGATATCATAAGTGAAATGAATCGCCAGTCTAGGTTTGATGCAGGATGCTTGGGACTGATGCATGGGGATAATCCAGAGAGAAGGTGTGGGGCGGGAGGGGGGAGGTGGGGGTCAGGATTGGGAGTTCATGTACACTCGTGGCTGATTCATGTCAATGTATGGCAAAACAAATACAGTACTGTAAGCAAAACAAACTAAAAAAATTAAAAAATCAATTACAATTTAAAAAAATTAAAAAAAATAAAGAAATAATGGATACAATTACAGCTTGGACACTGAGGATTGAAACCACCTACTTGCTCACATGACTCAACTCATTTACTACAGTAATATGATTCCATTATTCCATTACCTTTATTAGCATAACTTTTTTTATTCCAGAAAACTCTTATCTAGGCAAATACACTAATTTTTTATCAGAGGAACTTTGTGAAAGTCCCATAAACTCTTCAATATAAAGCATCAACAGTTTTATCCTAAGACTCCTTGAACCTTAAGACCAAAAAGCCTTGGTTTGCTATTTCTACCAATCCCTGAATGTTATATCCTGATTCTTACCCAATCCTAATCAGCCCCACTTATTTCCCACATTGAAATGCCTACATTAAATCAAACTGAAACTTCTCAGTAAAACTGAATCTTGCCCACTCCACTATGAGACCCAAAGTTCTCTTGGCCGCTTACACAGATCTCCTTTACCAGAGTAAGGTATTAACTCAAATTTGTCTTATGAACAGACTGTGTTGGTGATATTTAGGGAGTCAGTATACAACAGCTTATAAGCCTTTTTATGTGTTCATATGTCTGCAAAGAATCATTTTAGTCATAAACATCTCTAAATTATGACCACACAAATGGTTTAGATGATATAATTCGCTAATGCATGAACAGATGAGTCCAACCCCATGACATTCATGATTACTTTCATTAATTTTATCACTACCCTTTGAAGACAGAAATAAGAAGTTTAATGTTTAAACAATGAATCTGAATTTCCCATCATTTTTCCAATTCCTTCTGGAAATATGTGGGCTTCTGAAAAGGATTATCTCATTTTTTTTGGAAAACAAAGGGAGCAGAGTGAATTTTTAAAATTTACTGAATGTTATTAAATGTAGGATTTCTTTTTTCATCAGATTTCAAGTAAGAGTCTTAAGTCACTAAGTGTTAATTCCAGAGATATGGGACACAGAAGGTCAAGTAAAAGGCTCTTGTCTCCATTTTCAGTTTATTCAGTCTAGTTCCTAAAGATGTGTGATTCCATCTCCTTATTTTCTCTATCAACTACAACACTAGAGCAAAAACCAGAAGGAGGAATGCCTCCAGTCTGCAAATAAGGGAGAGGAAACAGCATGACAATACTACAAAAGTAACTGACTATTTGAAAACATTCATTCTTCTTCATTGCCACTGAGACAAAACACAAACCTTTTATCCCTTTTCTTTTCTGTACTGACAATATCCTGCTTCTTACTTTTTCCACTCCTACTGGTCTTGTTTTTGCTCTGCTGCTGCTGCTGCTAAGTCACTTCAGTTGTGTCCAACTCTGTGTGACCCCATAGATGGATGCCCACCAGGCTTCCCCATCCCTGAGATTCTCTAGTGTTCATTTAAACCAACTTTATTTTTGTTACAGTTTGTATGATAATGATGTAGAAAGGTGAAAAAGAGAATGAATGAAAATCAAAAACCCACAGTCTAGAAATAAGAACCTATGTTACCCTGTGATGCCTATGATGATAATAAGCTTGGTAATAGCTCATATTTGTGGTGTTTGCTTTTAAGATTGGACATAATATATTGACAAAGAGGTAGGAAGAAAATAAAGATAAAGGTAAGGATTAATTTGTTGAAAATAAATGAAAGATGGAGAAAACCTCAGGTCAGGTCAAGAAATAAGTCTTGAATCTTTTAGTAGCAGCTCCTTATGACTTAACCATTTCCTTTTGATTTTTCTTGAGTAGAGAAACATAATTTTTGTTTAAAGAAACATTTGATATGAAAAATTCCAAAATGAACAGACTAAAATAAATAACCTTACATAGCAAAAAAGTAAATAAGAAGTATAAGGAAAATAAATTTCAAAGTTTTTTTCCAAATAAATGAGTAGGTATACAATAAGTAACTACACATTAATTTAAGTTTGCTAATATCTCATAGTAAAAATAGTCAAACACCAGCTGTATGTGACATAAACACAAAAATTACTCTGCAAATAGGTGAATATTTTCTACACTTTGAATTATTTTTACATTTGTTACTATATCTTATTAGTCTGTTTTCGATTGTAAGTTCTAAGAGGTCAAAATCTTTTATTTTGATTTCTTTGAATTCTCCAAGTCAGTTCAATCTTGAACTTTGAAAACTAGAATTCTGAAAACCTGTGACAATCATATGAACTAAAATATTCATTTTCAGTTTGAGATAATTCATCCCCTAATTTACTCTTGTATAACGTTCTGTCATCTATGTGTGCTTTACTCCGAGGTAGGCATTTGAAATTCCCAACTTACCTCTTCATATTGCTACTAAAATTAACAGCCCTTTATTGGCATAATCGTTTTTTTTTTTTTTAAGAGCACGTTGGCTTCTTGTTGGAATAATCTATAATGCTTAAAATTCTCTTCCTCCCCATCCCCACATGTACACAGCAAGCACCATGGTATGGCCCTGTCACACTGCTCTTTATCTTATTCAGAAAAAAAAAAAAAAGTTCCCATATAGCAAAAATAATGAAATAACTCTTGTCAGATGTCTCAGCAGAAGATAAAAATGATTAACTAATTGTTTCCTAAATACATCTTTTCTCATGGTCCTTACTTATCTCCTAGAAATATGTGCAATGTCAATTTTTTCCCTCTGCTCCAAAGTCAGGCAACAGATGATTTCACAGAGCTCCCCTCCTTGCTTGCTAGCATTTAAAGGAGGAAACATAACTCACTTTGAAAGTCACTTGGTGGAAGGTTTTTTGTTTTCAAAAAATAGCAGTAGATCCTCCAGGACCTGAGACATGGATTTAGGTTTCAACTTAACAATTAGAAAATCATTGATTTATTTATTTCACTATAAAGGCCAAATTTCAGATCACAGAAATCTGTGCAGCAATGCTAAAAGAAAGAACACTATACTTTCAGTCTGCAAAAGCCAACAAAAACTGAGACTGCATATTAATTGACATGTATAGTTATCCCTGCTGAAAAAAGGTCTTTTCATTAAAAAATAATTCTCTTATTTGACAGATTGGAACTTTATGTTGCTTTCAGAAAAGCCACAAATGAGGAAAAATTAGTCAAATAAGAATACCTCTCCAGTGGTCACATGTGTTTTAATTTACATAAATCAATACCATTTCTATCAAAGTCTCTTTTGGAAAGGATCAACTGTAGGAGAACCCTTTTGCTAAATGTCAAAGGAGTCACTTAGGATGAAAATTTTACACTGGATTTTCCATCAAATCTCAGTGCTATACAAATAGGAAAGAAATCTTGACAGGCTGATTTGTCCAGCCACAACCCACAGATTAGTTCACATCTTGGAAAAGGCCAGGTTATAAGTCCACCCCTAGTACAATAATAGAACACCCTGGAGGAACTTCAAGACTACCTGTCTTGGAGCAGATGGATGTTCCCAGGGGCCATAGATATTTGAGCAGTGGGCTAGACATTAGCTTTCACTAGTTCCCTCAGCCAGATGCCTTTGTGCTATTAACAAACATCACAACCATCTGTGATAACCTTGGGCCCAATCAGCAGGTGTGTGCCTCACCTGGGCTGATAGAGTTATTTCCTAAGTGTTTCATCTGGGCCCATTGTGTCAGAGGGTTGTGTTCTGCATTGAATACATTGTCCATAATCCTATACAGGCAGGCTTTAAATATCATGGCAATTTTTCCTTTTCTCATTCTCCTTACAAGTGAAAGTGAAAGTGAAAGTGAAGTCGCTCAGTCGTGTCCGACTCTTTGCGACCCCATGGACTGTATCCCACCAAGCTCCTCCGTCCATGGGATTCTCCAGGCAAGAGTACTGGAGTGGGTTGCCATTTCCTTCTCCAGGGGATCTTCCCGACCCAGGGATCGAACCCAGGTCTCCCACATTGTAGACAGACGCTTTAACCGCTGAGCCACCGGGGAAGCTCTCTCCTTACAAAGAATTCCATTAATATAAATTAGATATAAATAATCGCAATAATTATCTCTTATTATAAGTATTTTTTGAATATTTACTTATGATTTAGTATTGACACATAAGATTAATACATTAGTACTATTAACATAAAGGCAAAAATCAGTAAGGTTTTCAACAATAGAAATATAATAAAATTATGTCAATCAAGTATGTGTACTTATAATAAAATTACATTGGTCTAAATTTTCATATTTTCAATTTTCTAAATTTTCAATTTTCTAAATTATCATATTTTCTTGTCTCAGTATCCAGGTAAGTCATTCATTCAGTGTTAGACCTCATGAAGATCGTCACCTGCTGTGTACCACCAACACAATGGTGTATAGAAGCAAGAAAACAATTCTAGACATACACAAAGTAGTGTCATTCAGAACACAATGTCAAATGTCTTGAAATATATGGGTGATAAAATCCTCTTTTCTGATACATTGGAAATCAAAAGGATCTTAATAATTTGCCTTCAGTTTCAACATATGTTTTGGAAAGAGCTGACAGCTCTATAAATTATTTAGCCACATACTCCTTTTTCCCATTAGGCAGCACCCAAAGGCCACTTAATATTTAATGCCACTAATATTTAAGGCCACTTAAATATCTTACAAGGATTTACATATTGAAGAAAAAATGTATAAGAAAAACTGAAAGTCAGATAATGACTCAATATGGTGGCTGTGACAGAAGTGTGGCTGGAATGAAGTAGAGAGTTCAGCAATATTGACTGCATAACCAAACATCTGAAAAGCACTATATTTTTCCCATTTGTTCAAACCATATTCTCAGAACCTGGTAGTATTCTGAACCTAATTTTCCTACTGGTCTACTGATTCCTTGAGGTACTGATACTTAGTATCCCACCAATGCATTTCATTTTTTGTTTTTTCCCATTAGGCAGCACCCAAAGGCCACTTAATATTTAATGCCACTAATATTTAAGGCCACTTAAATATCTTACAAGGATTTACATATTGAAGAAAAAATGTATAAGAAAAACTGAAAGTCAGATAATGACTCAATATGGTGGCTGTGACAGAAGTGTGGCTGGAATGAAGTAGAGAGTTCAGCAATATTGACTGCATAACCAAACATCTGAAAAGCACTATATTTTTCCCATTTGTTCAAACCATATTCTCAGAACCTGGTAGTATTCTGAACCTAATTTTCCTACTGGTCTACTGATTCCTTGAGGTACTGATACTTAGTATCCCACCAATGCATTTCATTTTTTGCTTAATTCACACAGAATTGGTTTCTGCTGTTCTCAATCAAGAATGGAGTGATACAGGTACATAGAAGGTATTATGAGTATATTACTGATAATTATCCCCTGGAATATTTTTATTCACAGTGCTACTCTAATAACTATATATCTTTATAAAAATGTCTTGAATAGCCATAATAAAATTTCAGCTTGGGAAAATTTGTTAATGGTCAATATCTACTGAAATCCTAAGAGATTTTTCCAAGGTTCTGCCTCTTCAATCTTAGAAGCCTAACTATATGTCTATTTTGAATCCACTGATAGATGGCTACTCTAAAGTATCACATATTTAAAATTATATGTTCCAGCATATTATTATGTATATTTTTACTCAAAAATGATTTTTTATTTTCATGAAGGTGATATAACTTACACAAGTATGATTTGGACAAATAAGCCATTTTCCAACCAATCACCTAACACCACTATTTACCAATAGTTCATAACACATGGC
>SJXQ01002454.1:133771-165809 GCA_006408695.1 Aepyceros melampus | reverse complement strand
CACTATTCTCTCAATAGTGTGCATTTATGATAGTTGTTTGAAAATGATTTCTCACTAGACCTTGCAAAATTACAAGCTTCTAATTATAACATTTCTTATATATTTGTTTGCTCTTATTACTCTGTATAGAAAAATTGCCACTCATACACTCGATCAACAGAGTATGAGCTATGGTGGACTTGGTTTCAGTCCTTTCCCAAAGAACTTCATCTTTCCTTTCTGTGAGGAATGGGAATTAGAGATCATAGCCTGGGTTCTGGGGTTGCTCTTGATCCTGACTTGTCACTGTTTCTAGGTCTTTTTAGTAAACTGAACATGGTTTTAAAACAAAAGTTAATTTTTAATTTCTAATTCAATTTTAAGGTGTAGAGTTTTTTTTTATTTCTAGGATTTTTCTCTATCAAACTGAAAATCCTTATTTCACCAATACTAAAACAATTACTTAATTTATCCAATGCAACTATAATGGTTTAAAAATAGAAAAAATAATATTAGTACTCAAAGTAAGTGTCGAGAACATAGTTTAAAATCTCTATTTCCCAGTTAAGGGTGAGAAGTTAGCATTATTTTCACACACACAAACAGATGCATTTTAATTTTTCTTTCTATGTTGTACCTCTTGTCAATTTTTGTATTAAGCATGACCATTTTCTTAATTATCAGGAGTGCTTTAATAAGGATATCAAAGCTCTAAGTTTCAAACATTTTTCTCAGTTTATCTTTAACCCTTTTTTAAAAAAACTGAACATAATCTCTAACTTTTATTATCTTTATATTAAAACAAGAGATGACGCTTAGAATTGGATTATTGGCCTTCTAATTTCTTAACTCCTCCCGTTTCAAGATGTTTACGTCTCTCTTAGATCTGAAGTTGGGCTCAACACATTCAGACTTGAGCACAATCTTCTTCATAGTTTTAGCCTTATTCTGGAAAACTGGCTCTGTCTACCTGCCACAATCATTTGGTTTTCTGTCATAAAACCTCCTTTGCTGGTCATACAGAAAATCCTTGCCTTTTTTCTTGTATAGTGCCACTTTGTGGGGTTGGTGCTTGCCATGTGTGTCACAGAAAGTCCTGCAGGTCTTAGGAACATTTACCTAGTGTAGTGAGACATTATCATCATGGAGAGAAAGCTTATCTACTTTTTCATTCTGTATATAGCATTTCATAATGCAGTTTTTTTAGTTTTTAATTTTGATATGGTTAAATTTATCAAGTTATTCCTCTGTTGCTTCTAGATTTTGAATCAAAGGAAAATTTTATCTACCTTTGGCTTATAAAGGAATGCATCTTGTTTTTCCTCCTATGTATGTGGTTTCTTATCTTGATCCACTTGATATTCATATAGGTAAACAGCATGAAGAACAGATTCAGTTTTATCTTTTTTCTATATGGCTGCTCAGTTGGCACAACACTGTTTATTAAAATCTACTTTAGACCTTTACTTCTGGATAGAATGGACTAGCTTGTCCCTCAATAAGACAAAAACAGTAGAATAAAAATAATAATAATAATAATATATGAAATGAATTATTTATAGGTGTTGCTGAGCTGTCATGTCCTTTGGGACTTGAGGGTCCCATTTACTGGAGAGCAGGAAAATGCATTGAAATGAACCAAATATTCACATTGTCCTTACCCTCAAGGAATTTGATGATATATAAGGGTTCAGGGATGAGAGGCTGAGAAGCACAGCATAAAGCAGACTAAAAGACTGAGACGATCTTGAGTCCACAACTTAATGAATTTTGACAAATGTAGCCTGTCTTGTAAGCAACACTCAAACAAGATATAGAATATTTCATCACTGTAGAAAATTCCTTTGTGCTTCTTCACAGTCAATACTCTGCAGAAGCAATTACTGTTATGATTTCTTTCATCACAGATTAGTTTTGACTTCTCTTGGACTTCTTCTAATGGAGTCATAGAACATAAGACTCATTTATGTCTTCCTAATTTTATTAAACATAATGTTTTTGATATTCATCCGTGTTGCTGTTTATATCCATATCTGTTTACTTTTCAGACTGGTTAATTTATTTTGGGAAATGTAGCTGTATTCTAAACTATAATCCAGTTGCTTGAGTCATTGGATATCCTGTATCCCTGCTTTACTTAGTCATCTTCCCACAGGTATTAGATTTTTCTCTTCTTTGTGCCTCCCCTGAATCTTATATATCCTTCTCCTGTGATACGTATACTCTTTGTAGGCAGAGACATGGCTTAGCCATCCTTTATCTATGAGTTCAGCACAGGTTGATTACAGAGTAAGTGGCCAGGATATGGAAGGCCTGGCCAGGATGCTGCTTTGATGGATTGATCACCTGTAACTACCATTGCCACTCCACAGTTCGTTGCCCTTAAGTCCTCCTTTGCCTTGAACAAACCTTAGATTTGTTGTCTTGGCTTGATCTTTTAGATAAAGGGCCAATATTGTTAGTGCCAACCTAAGCACTGAATCAGGTAAATAAAAATGCAGACTAGCTACAATACTGCCTGGCATGCGTTCGTTGCTCAGTTATGTGGAAAGAAAGTAGTAGGGAACTCAAGCTCAACCCTTCTTGGGCCAATCATTCAAGCCAGAATTCCCACTGTGCTCTGAAAGTCAGCCTGGTCGTAATAACAGCAGATTTGTTTTCCTTAACTTGTGCTTCTTATGTAAACTTTTTTCTATTTTGCTATTTGTATATTCTATATGTATCTCCATCAGAAGGCTTCTCTGGTGGTTCAGGGATAAAGAATCCACCTGCAAATGTAGGAGACACAGGTTCCAGAAGATCCCCTGGGGAAAGGAATGGCAACCCACTCCAGTATTCTTGCCTGGGCAATCCCATGGACAGAGGAGCCTGGCAAGCTATAGCCCATGAGGCCACAAAAGAGTTGGACATGACAGCAACTCAAACAACAAACAATCTCCATCAGAAAGTAGGTACCTTGCAGCAAGGAACTATGTCTTCAGTACTTCTTTTACCTGCCATAGGACCAAGCTACAGTTTTATACACACTGAACACTCAAACATGTATAAAAAGAGGTAGTAATGAGTAGAGACTGGAGAAATGAATAGATCTAATCCCTCAGGTGCTTGATAACATACAATGTCACATAAAAGCTTATAACAACCATCACTCTTAATAGCACAGCAAAAGGAACAAAGAGATAAAAATCAAAGAGAACATCTGAATCAAAAGTGAGAGGAAGAGATGAGAAGCTTAGCCATAAGAACGTTGTATAACTGAATTGCCAAACTCAAGGGAAAGGTTTAGAAAAATATGATAAGCTCCACTTACAGGGAACTTGGTTTTCTTAGCAAATGGATTCAGTAATTGGAATTTTGTTCCTTCTTTTCCTCTGGGAGCATGTGGATGAGAGTTAATTAATGTGGTAAGATTGTGCAGTATCTTTGAAAATTGTAACTTGTTAATAAAGACCCAAATTGCACTACAGCTGTGTAATTTGGGTGATGATATGGGAATGGCTAAAGACCCAGACCTACCAAAGCTATTCCCACTGAGATTTCAGGGCCCAGATTTGAGATTATATATAACTGGAGAAGAAATAAAATGGAGGAAGACAAATGCTACAGATTTATAACAGATGATTGTATGCCTAATTGCATAGCTCTGTGCATAAACCTTACCTGTTAGTCTACTGTGGCAACTTTCAAATTTGCATAGTCAAGATGAATTCCACAGTCTCTAAGTCTCCATTCACTTCATTATTTTTTTCCTCCTGCTTATGTTTTCAAGAGTTGCTCAAGTAAAACTATTGCTGAGTAATAAACTATCCCAAACTCAGTGATGTAAAACCACTCTTTTGTAACACTTACAAATTTGGTGGATCAGAAATTCAGACAAGACATGGAAGGGGGATGGTTTGTCTATGTTCTATGATATATCAAGCTCCACATTGCTAGGAGTGAGTGGAACAGTGGGGACAAATATCTGGAGGCTTTGTTCCTCACATATTTGATGTCTGGGCTGGGATGACTCAAAGCTGGGCTCAGCTGGGACTGTCTCCACAGCCCCCTCAGCCTTGTCGCTGGGTTCTGAGACCGACATTGTTGGGACCAAGCATTCCCAGAGAGTCAAGCAGAAGTTCTCTGGTCTTAGAGCCCACCCCACCCCACCCCACCCCTCACTACCCGCCACCTCCTTACCCACAAGTCTCATGAATTCACTTCTCCTGTACTTTATCGTCAGAGCAATCATAAGGATCCCAAAATTCTAGGGGAGGGAGAAAACATAAACATACCTCTGGATGGGAGAGATGTCAAAGAATTTGCATCCATTAAAAAAGTGGCCGCCATATCTGTACATTTAAAAAAAAGATGAAAGATGCTATTTTTATTAAGTAAACTTTTCAGACTTTTCTCAGAGGACATGTTATGTGTTTGTTTTTGGCCCGTTGGTTATTAATAATAATGAGCCCTGGTTAATAGGATTCTAGGTTAGTTTCTGCTACAGAGACATTTGCATGATGTTTGGAAGTGAGGAAAGGAGTCACTTGCTAGCAGTCAACAGTGGGCATGCGACAGATCTCTGCTTCAGTGGGACATTTGGCTGAGCTCATTGCTGGCAGCTTCCTTGTGTGTGTTCAGTCACTCCAGTTGTGTCCAGCTCTGTGGCCCCAGGGACTGTAGCCCTCCAGGCTTCTCTGTCCATGTGATCCTCCAGAAGGAGGTTGCCATGCCCTTCTCCAGGGATCTTCCTGACCCAGGGATTGAACCCATGTCTCTTATGTCTCCTGGACTGGCAGGCAGGTTCTTTACCACTAGCACCACCTGGCAATTTCCTTAACCATCCTAATTTCCTAACACCTAGCAGTCTTTTCCCCCTGTCAACCTTTCTATCATCTCTATAAGCACTAACTCTCTATATTCAGTTCTTTCTTTGAAACACCTAGAGAATTTCCCCTGTTTTTACAACTGACCCCTTTTTATGATAAAATTTATTTACACACTTACATTTAATTAGATCAGGGAATTCTTTCACAGGTATATTTCTAGTGGTCAGACATATTGCATTTGAGGATTGACAAAAATTACCTTTATTATATGGTAATAACTCATTTTATTTACTCAATTAATTTGTATTGAAGGTCTTCAAATAATTTAAATAGTTAGGAACATAATTTTTGCAGTCAAGTTATTAATTTGAGCCTGAGATAATCTTCAGTACGAAAAGAAAAGATAGAATATTCTGACAAAATCCTAATTTGGGATAAAATGCCATGAATATAAAGAACACCTAAATAATAAACCCCTAAGGAATCTGATCTACATGGAATAAACTAGACTATCCACAAGTCTCATGAATTCACTTCTCCTGTACTTTATCGTCAGAGCAATCATAAGGATCCCAAAATTCTAGGGGAGGGAGAAAACATAAACATACCTCTGGATGGGAGAGATGTCAAAGAATTTGCATCCATTAAAAAAGTGGCCGCCATATCTGTACATTTAAAAAAAGATGAAAGATGCTATTTTTATTAAGTAACACTTTTCAGACTTTTCTCAGAGGACATGTTATGTGTTTGTTTTTGGCCCGTTGGTTATTAATAATAATGAGCCCTGGTTAATAGGATTCTAGGTTAGTTTCTGCTACAGAGACATTTGCATGATGTTTGGAAGTGAGGAAAGGAGTCACTTGCTAGCAGTCAACAGTGGGCATGCGACAGATCTCTGCTTCAGTGGGACATTTGGCTGAGCTCATTGCTGGCAGCTTCCTTGTGTGTGTTCAGTCACTCCAGTTGTGTCCAGCTCTGTGGCCCCAGGGACTGTAGCCCTCCAGGCTTCTCTGTCCATGTGATCCTCCAGAAGGAGGTTGCCATGCCCTTCTCCAGGGATCTTCCTGACCCAGGGATTGAACCCATGTCTCTTATGTCTCCTGGACTGGCAGGCAGGTTCTTTACCACTAGCACCACCTGGCAATTTCCTTAACCATCCTAATTTCCTAACACCTAGCAGTCTTTTCCCCCTGTCAACCTTTCTATCATCTCTATAAGCACTAACTCTCTATATTCAGTTCTTTCTTTGAAACACCTAGAGAATTTCCCCTGTTTTTACAACTGACCCCTTTTTATGATAAAATTTATTTACACACTTACATTTAATTAGATCAGGGAATTCTTTCACAGGTATATTTCTAGTGGTCAGACATATTGCATTTGAGGATTGACAAAAATTACCTTTATTATATGGTAATAACTCATTTTATTTACTCAATTAATTTGTATTGAAGGTCTTCAAATAATTTAAATAGTTAGGAACATAATTTTTGCAGTCAAGTTATTAATTTGAGCCTGAGATAATCTTCAGTACGAAAAGAAAAGATAGAATATTCTGACAAAATCCTAATTTGGGATAAAATGCCATGAATATAAAGAACACCTAAATAATAAACCCCTAAGGAATCTGATCTACATGGAATAAACTAGACTAATACCCAAAGAACTCTGATATTTTAAAAGACATTTGGAATAGTAAAGAGAAAATGTGTTTTAGGGCCGGGGTCCAGCCCTGGTGGATCCAGGGAAATTCGAAGCGGGGATGGCGTAGGCGACTTTGGACAGAGTTATTTATTTAGATATAGGTTTAGATTAGGACAGAATAATGTAGTGGGAAAATTAGTGGAAAAAAGAGGCTGAATAACTTGGTTTACGTGGAAAGCCAATAAAGTTCGAGACAAGGAGCTTGCACCATCTATGTGGGGCCACCGGCTCCTGCTTGAATCTCTAAGGGTGCCCCGCCCTGGGCTCCCTTTCGCACAGAACTTAAGAGCCGGGACAAGTAAGTAGACATGGCGAGCCTCCACGCCCCAGATGGGAATTCAGCCAGAAATCAGAGAGAAGACACGAGGGAAGCCAGTTTCTAGCTTAGCTCATTTTATCCTTTTTTGGAGTGTTTCTTTCCAGTTGAATTTTCATCAGAGTGTATGTCTATGTTACATATGTATGTGCGCCTGTGTGTCTATGCCACTTCTCATCTTTAGCTACGGAACAGAGTGGTAATGAGATGTTTTCTATATTTAGTCTACAAATATATATCAAATGTGATATAAGAAAACTCCTAATCCTGTGGAAGGCAACAGTAGAAACAACATTGTCTTTCTCCTCAAGATCATAGTATGCCATTAATTTCAAGGAAAATAAGAACAGGTTTTAAAAGGATACAGTCAAGCTAATTTGGGGCAAAGTTTCCATGACTTCTGAATGCTTGAAACAAATTAGGAAAAACAATTTTTTCTTCATCCTCTTTATATCTAGACTCTCAAAAGTTCAGACTGCTAAAAAAAATTTTTTAACTTGGAGTTTACCAGGCAAATATCACTTTGCTAGTTGAGACAATATTAGCTAAATTTAGGAATCCAGTTTTGATAGCTATATGCCCTAAACCCTTCGTACGTTGTCCGTTTATCAACAGATCTTCATGCAACACCTAGAGAGTGTGGATGTGTGAGCGTGTGCACACACACATGTGTGCATGTGTGAGACCTATTAGTGTGTTGACCATTGGTGTATTATATTACCATATAATAAATTACTGCGCTGCAATACCCTGCTCCACTGGTGAGAACACAAGGCTGAGTATTGGGCTATGTCACTTGTACCACCTGGAAGCTCTTTGCTTTTTGACCACATCATAATCCCTGCTAATTACCTTACTACTGAGTGTTTTTGAACACAGAGATTGTTAAAGAATGGGAAAATTATGCATTGTTCAAAAACAAATCCTGGATTGATGCTTGTGGATTGATGGAATGATCGGTGCCTTATAGAGCAATATTATCAAATATAATTTCCTGAAGCAAAATTTCTATATCCAATGATATGCTATCATGCATTCTGAGTAAAATGTGATTTGCATACATCTATGGAGCCTACAGGGCTTCCCCGATGGGTCAGTGGGTAAAGAATCTGTCTGCAATGCAGAAGACACAGACATGGGTTTGATCCCAGGTCAGGAAGATCCCCTGAAGAAGGAAATGGCAACCTGCTCCAGTTTTCTTGCCTGAAAAGTCCCATGGACAGAGGAGTCTGGCAGGCTACAGTCACTAGGTCACAAAGAGGTGGACACGACTGAGTGACTAAGCACATGGGCATGGAGCTGACAAGGGGCTTAAATCATGACTTCTAAAGAGAGACGTGTATTATAAGGAAATGAACATAACAAAGAGGTATCAGGGTCCTGATAAGTCTCTATAAATGAAAGCAAGTTGGGGCATGAAGCAAGGACTACTATGGCTATAGATTTAGGAACGTCTTGGGCAGAGGAAACAATACAAAATATACTGTGAAAATCACTAAGCTTGCAGGGTGAAATAGAAGAAAGGGAAACTGTCCTCAAACACTAGCAGCTTGTTTCAGATTGAATATATGGAGCAAGCAGGCTCTGGAGGAAGTTCCAGGGAAAAGAAAGGGCTCAGAGAAAGGAAAACCAGATGTGGACTAGCCTGTCTTGTCTCAGAGTTTCACTTCATACAGATAGTGTAGTCAGAAACGATTTCAATCATCATCATATCACAAGGCCAACCTGTGTCTTAGCAAAGATCACTTTGGTTGCAGTAGGGAGAATGCATTAGAAGTTTACTGGGGACAACTTGAGAGAACTTTAATATAGTTTATATAAATGAAGTAAAAAAAAAAGTTTTCTTAAAGGCTGAATGTGGGTGGGGCAACCTTTGGGCTACTCCTCTGATACCTTTCACCTTTCATTCTGTATGTGTTTGGCTGGAGGGCGGAGCGAGGGGGTGCTAAGGAGGGGGTGGTAGATATGTCCACAGAAAATGAATCCAGCATAGTGCAGTATGTATAATTATTTCTCTCTAAACATAAGTTTGTAATTAAGAGCCTTTATCTGCCTCTACATAGAGTAAACTCGTGTGATAAGACAGGGAGGAAGAAGGGAAAGGAAGTATTTAAAAATAAAACCAAGGCTGGAATAGTCAAACATGAAATACACAAGCACAACAATCCCCAGTGTTGACCATTCCTCAAAGAAAGCAAAGGGCTAGATAGAATGTGAGTGGACTAAAAGTTAGCAAGAGACTCCATGTAGAAAAAAGTAAATAAATGAAGTAGGATCAGAGAAAAATTTACAGTTAAGAAAGAAAAGCCTAATATATGGATGCTTGCTGAGGTAGGTCAATCTATCATTAAGTTTGGTGATGCCTTGAAGAAAGATAGCTTTTAAGTAATCATCAGGAAAAACAGAAGATTTAAGAAAAAATAAAAGAGATAATTAGAAATATACTTGTTAGAGGAAACATTGCATTGATTTCTCAATAAAAATGTTAACGGGCTCCTCAGAAGAGTTCTTGGCTTAAAATTGGGGGGACATAGTGACTTCACTTTCATTTTTCACTTTCATGCATTGGAGAAGGAAATGACAACCCACTCCAGCATTCTTGCCTGGACAATCCCAGGGATGGGGGAGCCTGGTGGGCTTCCATCTATGGGGTTGCACAGAGTCAGATATGACTGAAGCAAATTAGCATGATTATACTTTGTGAAGAAACTAAGACTTTTGCAAATTTATCAAACTACTGGCAAAGTAAATGATTCAGGACTTAACTTTAAGGATACCAATACTACTGCTGCTGCTGCTAAGTCGCTTCAGTCGTGTCCAACTCTGTGTGACCCACAGACGGCAGCCCACCAGGCTTCCCCTTCCCTGGGATTCTCCAGGCAAGAACACTGGAGTGGGTTGCCATTTCCTTCTCCAATGCATGAAAGTGGAAAGTGAAAATGAAGTCGTTCAGTCATGTCCGACTCTTAGCAACCCTATGGACTGTAGCCTTCCAGGCTCCTCCGTCCATGGGATTCTCCAGGCAAGAGTACTGGAGTGGGATGCCTACTAGACATAGACAAAGAATTAAAAATGGACTAACTCTAAGACAGTTTCATTCACAAGTGCCAAACAAATTATAGAAAAATTATATGGGTGTGATTTTGTGGTAATTAAAGTTGAAACTATGACAACTCCCAGGAATATAGCTTAAGTGAGCTATTAACCTTCATTACTATATACCTGTATGAGTCCTTAAAAATCTAAGATTTCATGTCCATAAACTTGAATGTTTATATTTTTCAGGAGTGATCTCTTCTAGATGAGTTACACTAACCAGACTCATAAAGAGTGATGGACAAACCAGATTAATGAACACATTTATAATGAGAAATTTAGTTTTCAAGAAAATTGGTATGCTTCTGTCAGCTGATAGACTTACTGTCAAAAAACTATGTAGGAAGGCAACCTATAATGAGAAGACTGCTTGGTGATAGAAACAACCAGAATAAGTGGTATAATGCAAATATCTGAAGTCTTAAGATCATGGTTTACAAATGGGTTTATAAATGAACCAAAAGCACCAACTAGGCTTGCTTGGTTCTCAAGGCTATGCTCACCCCATGTTTGTAAATGTTCCCCTTTGTGCTATCTTTCTGGGCACTGGATGGACTATTCTCCTTTCTAGTTCAGGCAAATGTTAGAAACAAGAAGTGGGAAATCTAAGACATTTTTCATGAATTTAGTACAAACTAGAGGGAGGGGAGAGGCAGAAGTCCCTTAAGGCTGGGCTAAGTTAAGCTTGAGGAATGTAAAGAAGTTATAACTTGAGCAATTTTCACCTGAAGCGAGAATGATGAATCAAGTCTCCAAGGGCAGGCAGGAGGGATGCTAGAATTGCTTAGAGCTGAGGGCGGCAGCATGCGCTTACAATGGTAGGCAGCTGTGATGTCAGTGGTTTTGACCTGAAGCCAGAGACAGATGTGGGGAGGAAAGTCCTTTGCTTAAGTACCTCAAGGAAAAAACAAATTTGGGCAGGAACTGAAAAGTCAAAGGCTAAACATTCTAGTTCAGAGGTCTTAACAGATCCTAGACCAATAGTCTAATCATTCGTGACCAATAGTCTAATACACCCAAGTCTAAAGCTTACAGAAAATTTACAAGTGATGTTAGATAGTGTGGATATTGCTCTGTGCTGAGCAAAGGGTAGATTGCTCTATGTGAGGTGCTGTGAACATATCTCAAAATTACTTTTGTGTTTAATACAGTCTATGGGAAACCCAGAATGGCTCAGCAGGTAAAGAATCCGCCTGCAATGCAGGAGACATAAGAGACACGAGTTTGATCCCTGGGTCTGGAAGATCCCCTGGAGAAGGAAGTGGCAACCCGCTGCAGTATTCTTGTCTGGAGAATCCCATGAACAGAGGAGCCTGAAGGGCTACATCATGGGGTCGCACAGAGTCAGACACAACTGAGCAACTAAGCACACACAGCACATGCAAGAATATTGGAATGGGTAGTAGTTCTCTTTTCCAGGGGATCTTCCCAACCCAGAGATCAAACCCAGGTCTCCTGCATAGCAGGCAGATTCTTTACCATCTGAGCCACCAGGGAAGCCTCGTGCTCAAGTTGCTGTTGTTCAGTTGCCCAGTCATGTCCAACTTTTTGCAACCTCATGGACTGTAGCACACCAGCTCTCTCTCTCCCTTCAGTTCAGCTCAGTTCAGTTGCTCAGTCATGTCTGACTCTTTGCAACCCCATGAATCGCAGCACATTAGGCCTCCCTGTCCATCACCAACTCCCAGAGTTCACCAGACTCACGCCCATCGAGGCAGTGATACCATCCAGCCATCTCATCCTCTGTCGTCCCCTTCTCTTCCTACCCCCAATCCCTCCCAGCATCAGAGTCTTTTCCAATGAGTCAACTCTTCGCATGAAGTGGCCAAAGTACTGGAGTTTCAGCTTTAGCATCATTCCTTCCAAAGAAATCCCAGGGCCGATCTCCTTTGGAATGGACTGGTTGGATCTCCTTGCAGTCCAAGGGACTCTCAAGACTCTCCCTTACCATCTCCCAAAATTTGCCCAAGTTCATTTCCATTGCATCAGTGATGTCATCCAGCCATCTCTTCCTCTAATGCCCTCTTCTCTTTCTGCTCTCAGTCTTTCCCAAAGCATCAGGGACTTTTCCAATAAATCAGCTGTTCACATCAGATGACTAAAATATTGGAGCTTCAGCTTCAGCATCAGTCCTTCCAATGCATATTCAGGGTTGATTTCCCTTAAGATCGACTGGTTAGATCTCCTTGCTGTCCCAGGGACTTTCAGGAGTCTTCTCCAGCACCACAGTTTGAAGGCATCACTTCTTTGTCATTCTGCCTTCTTTATGGTCCAGGTCACAACCATTCATGACCACTGAGAAGACCATAACCCTGACTATATGGACCTTTTTTGGAAGAGTAATGTCTCTGCTTTTCAACACATTGTCTAGGCTTACCACGGTTTTCCAGCAATGAAGCAATCATCTTCTGATTGCAAGGCTGCAGTCACCATCCACAGTGATTTGTGAGCCCAAGAAGAGGAAATCTGACACTACTTCCACGTTTTCCCCTTCTATTTACCATGAAGTAAAGGGATTGGATGCCATGATCTTAGTTTTTTAATATTTAGTTTTAAGCCAGCTCTTTCACTCTGCTCCTTTACCCTCATTAAGAATCTCTTTAATTCCTCTTTGCTTTCTGCCATTGGAGTGGTATCATCTGCATTTCTGAGACTGTTGTTTCTCCCACCTGTCTTGATTACAGCTACAACAGGGTAACACACTGCCCAGGGCCATGGGCAAGGCTGTCAGGGCAGAGCTGGTATGAACAGACAGCCTGTTGAACTCCTTTTTGAAACTTGAACCGATTAGTTGTTCCATACAGGGTTGCTTCTTGACCCACATACAGGTTTCTCAGGAGACAGGTAAGATGGTCTGGTATTCCCATCTCTTTAAAAGCTTTCCACAGTTTGTCATGATCCACACAGTCAGAGGCTTTAGTGTAGTCGATGAAACAGCTGCTGCTGCTGCTAAGTCGCTTCAGTCATGTCCAACTCTGTGTGACCCCATAGACGGCAGCCCACCAGGCTCCCCCATCCCTGGGATTCTCCAGGCAAGAATACTAGAGTTGGTTGCCATTTCCTTCTCCAATGCAGGAAAGTGAAAGTGAAGTTGTGTCCGACCCTCAGCGACCCCGTGGACTGCAGCCTACCCGGCTCCTCTGCCCATGGGATTTTCCAGGCAAGAGTACTGGAGTGGGGTGCCATTGATAGAGAAAGGTGTTTTTCTGGAATTCCCTTGCTTTGTCTATGATCTATTGAATGTTGGCCATTTGATCTCTGGTTCCTCTTCCTTTTCTGAACCCAGTTGGGACATTTGGAAGTTCTTGGTTCACATAATGCTGAAGCCTAGTGTGCAAGATTTTAAGCATGACCTAACTAGCATGGGAGATGAGTGCAATTGTCTGATGGTAGCACATTCTTTAGTAGTGCCCTTCTTGGGAATTGAGATGAGGATTGATTGACCCAAGATTGAACAATGATGCTTGAGTTAGCTAGGCAGTAAGTTGCGTATAGTGTTCATTCCATGTACATAATGTTTTTTTTTTTAATTCCTTCATCATTTTCATGAAGTCTTACTTACAGACAACAACACAAACCAAAAAAACCAACAACTACTACAACAATCACCTCTGGTATTGACATAGATGGTATTTGAAATGAGCACACTTGACTGATGGCCAAAATCTAGGCTCTGGATCTCAGTGGGATAAACAAGGTGGGCATTAACAGCTATTGTGGTTTTTACTCATCATGCTCCTTCTCAGTGATACACATTGAAAACCCAGCGAAAGCAGATATAGCAATTGTCCTAGCACCAATGCTGGGGACCTGTGAAGGTAGATGGAATGACTGGCAGAGATAAGAATGTAGGTCAAATGGGCTATTAATGGATAGATATGATAAAGGCTGGTAGCTTAGATAATCTGCCAGAAATGCGGGAGACCTGGGTTCGATCCTTGGGTTGGGAAGATCCTCTGGAGAAGAGAATGGCTACCCACTCCAGTATTCTTGCCTGGGAAATCAGAGGACAGAGGAACTTGGCCAGCTACAGTCCACCGGGTCGCAGAGTCAGACACGACTGAGCAACTAACACTTTCACTTATCACTTTCATGAAAAAGGCTATGCATTCATGCTAAGTTGCTTCAGTCATGTCCTTTGAACTGTTTAGGATCTCATTTGGTGTTGGTTGATTGGGATTCCCAGTCAACCCCGGGGTATGGCTCTTGTTGGCTCTGGGTCTATTGTTCAAGGAAGCTACAAAGTGACCACTGTCAGTAGGCACTAAACAAAGTTGCTAATTCTAGATTTACCTCTCTGATGGACTTGGGAGAAGGAACTCAGGTGGTAATTTTTAAATCCTTGGATTTTACAACTGTATAGGGCTGGGAAGTCTTATTCTGACAGGAGATGTGAACATTTTGTAAAAACTGCCAGATGATGGCTGCTGATGGAGCAAGATAAAGGGCTAACCGATTTACTGGTGCAATCAAGGGCTTCAAGCTTCGGCTATTTATTATTAACCGTACTCTATAAGACCTTTTATTTACACATTATTCAAATTAGTTTTTCCTCCAAAGGGCTGCTGATTAACTCACAGACTCTGGAGGAAAGTACAGCTGCAACAGGGTAACACACTGCCCAGGGCCGTGTGACAAGGCTGTGGGGGCAGAGCTGGTATGAAAACATAAGTTCCCGGGGGCCTCTCTCAGCCCACAGAGTCCTAGCGCTGCCCTCTCCAAGCGAGGTCTGTGGTTCTTAAAGTGACTCTCGCCAAAGGCGTTCACAGTTCATCTATTTCGTGTCCACAACTATAAATTATCTCTTGGCAAAATGTATTTGAGCTGCAGAATAATAAATAGAGTTAAAAATGCCTTTATTAGACTTGAGTCTGGTAAAAAACAAAAACAAAAACGGTTTTCTTAAGCCTCCCCTGTGCTCAGTTTATAATTTCTCTGGAGGCCTTTCGGCCTCAAGAATATTCAAGGAAAGATAGTTTGTGTTTAAGTGAAAATATGTTAATTTCTGGCCTTGAATGACTAGCATGATAGTCTGAGAAATGTATGCACAAGATGGAGAATTAAGACAATACCTCATATGTGACTCCCACATCTGACCACCCAGCTGCATAAACTGATAGGCTTTATGACTTCCTTTTCATTTAAATCAGTCAGGCTCCTGTAAAACATCAAAGCTTTTATTCCTCTTGCCTGCCTGCCTACTAAGTCATTTTAGTCGTGTCCAACTCTGTGTGACCCTATGGACTGTAGTCTGCCAGACTCCTCTGTCCACGAGATTTTCCAGGAATACTGAAGTGGGTTGCCATGCCCTCCTCCAGGAATCTTTCCAACCCAGGGATTCAATCCACATCTCTTAAATCTCCTGCTTTGGCAGATAGGTTCTTTACCACTCGTGCCACCTAGGAAGCCCTTACTCCTCTTAACTATTATCAAAATTTAGAATATAAATTTATGTGGAGATTTTTAAAATCACATAATAATGAGTTTTGAGGTGATGCATCTGTTTCTATGGTGCCTGGGGAGGTGAAGGCTGATTTTAACAGTTACCATTTGGTGTTCATTGCTGTCATGTCTGACTCTTTGTGACTCCATGGACTATAGTCCATCAGGCTCCTCTGTCCACAGAATTCCACAGACAAGAATACTGGAGGGGTAGTCATTCTGTTCTCCAGAAGATCTTCTCGACCCAGGAGTCAAACCCAGGCCTTCTACATTGCAGACAGATTCTTTACCATCTGAGCCACCAGGGAAATACATTATGTCTAATATCTAAATAGTCAAGATCAATATTACACTGAAAACTGGGAGTATGTCAAGTTCAGGACAAATTTTTGAAGTATTAATATTTATCCTTTGTTTTTAGGGCCTCCTCCTCCTTCTTTTTTATTTTTTATTTTTTTTCTTTACTCCTGTCCCTACTTCATCATGCCTCTGGCCACTCTAAATCTCAGTTTTTAAGTTCAGCCTAAGCATGTCTTTACCTAAGCCCGTCTCCTCATATTCCAAAATTGCTCTTCTGCTTTCTAAGTCTCTGCTATCAAAGTGCTCATTACTCTGGGGATATCTCAACTGGAGTTTAGGAGGAAAGTAATTTAAGGCAACTGTGCACTCTCCATAAAGGACTTAATTGTTAAACTAATTTTGTTAGTTATTTACCTTTCAAAATGATCTTGTTAACCAAAGTGAATCTTGATGTGGTGGAATTTCACACCTGAGAAGTGAGAATGAGGCATAGTTAGGCAATGCAAAGAATAGAGGTTTAGGAGTGGGCTCCTCTCCATGTTTATCACGCGTGCTTTACATGAGGTTGCTGCTGCTGCTAATGCAAATATTGATCAAACTGTTCATAATGTTATCATCACTGCCCTGTGGAATATTTATCAATACAAATAGATAATGTTGACATGACATAGATGAAGATTTAATGAGAAGCATCTGGCTTGTTGCTCTGGTTCCCATCTCAGAGACAGTTGCCCACCGTGTAAGGTAGATGACTAGGTTGGACTCAAAAGTACTTGTAAGTGTTCTGCCTTGCTTGGTATGGTACCTTTCTCACCCCCTGCTTGAAGTCCACGCTATAGGTCACCAGTGGGTTATAAAACAAAAATAAGCTGCGTCATTTAGTAGTGGTTTTCTCTCCTTCAGGTGGTGCTAGTGGTAAAGAACGCACCTGCCAATCCAGGAGACACAAGAGACATGGGTTTGATCCCTGGGTTGGGAAGATCCCCTAGAGTAGGAATCGGCAACTGGCTCCAGTATTCTTGCCTGGAAAATTCCATGGAGAGAGGAGCCTGATGGGCTACAGCCATGAGGCCATGAAGAGTCAGACACAACTGAGCATGAACACTGTGTGTTGTGCACTGAATCCTCCTAAGCCTCTCTTCTTCTACTGGTGCATGGTGAGCTGATGGTATTCACCACTTGGTGACTTAGATTTTATAAGAATGAAATAATTCTAGGCTCTGGTTTTCTCACAGCTGACAGGATGACAGCATATATTCAAAGGAACTGGTTGAGAGCTGTCAATTATGGGAGGAGGAAAGAAAAGAAGCATGATGGCCAATTTCACTCCTCTCCTATTTCCCCCATGGGGACTTGCAGATTCGGGCTTGGGTGAAATGGAAAAAAAATTGATGTCTAGTACTTAGGATTTCAATTCATTGTTCACATTCCTTTGAGTTTCTGGGGGTAATTTAATAAAGAAAAAGACCAATTTGGTTTTCAGAAGCCTAAGAAAATCTATTATATTTTGAAGCAAACAAGCTTGATGGGAGATAGGCAACTAGATAAGACTATTTGAAAAACATGTCTGTTGGAGAGGAAACAAGAATAGATCAAAGAAATCAATTCTTAAATTAGTCTTACATAAATATTTCAGCTTCCAGACAACGTGGTTACTTGAGAGGGTGTGGCATGAAGGAAAATATTTACAGGAGAGACAAGAGGAGTCAATGATTTAGACTTTCATTGGAGCCTGTTTACCCTATCAAGTCCCCCATGCATGTTCTCCTTACAAGCTCCAGGTGACTTCTAATGTTCAATTCTTGCCCATAAGAAATAGACATTTCTTAATATCTTAGCAGCAACTGTACAGTTTGTATTTTACATTATAGGCAATGCTAACAGATCGTATGAACACTAAAATAGCTTAAACTTCAGTTATCTGCTCTAGGAAGTTAAAAATCATCAGAAGTGATAGGAGAGTACAGGTTATGATGAGTTAGTGCTCTCTAGTAAATGAAGAAAATTAAAGCCTTGAAATTTCTTGAGACTACATGGCAGAGATGTTTATATTATCCGGTTCCAAACAAAATTGGGGAAATAATTTAATTGCTACAGATTTGAATTCAAACCCCTGTTGCTTTTAGGAAGTGGTCTAGGATAGAGCCCTACATTCTGCAATTCTTCAGATGCATCCGAGAAGACTAGCTTTGTCCTGCAAGAGAAGCACTTGTATAACTTGAGACTCCTGGAAAACTTGCTCACATCTAGTGGTCAATGGGAGGAGTTTTGCAAATTTGCTCCACCAAAGAGAAGGTTCAGGCAACTTCACTGTCATATCTTCCTTCCCTGGTCTCTAGGTTCTTCAGTGATCTCAGCGGTCTTCCCTGGAGCAGGAGCAGAAATAGCCAATTTGGGAGGAGGGTTATGGTCAGAGTATAGAACAAATGACAGTTTTCTTCCTCAAATTTCCTGGAAAACTGCCTTCTTGGAACACATACATATAGATAGTTGTCACACAGCTTAATTATAAGGAGCACAACTGTAGATGACACAGAATATACATTTGCTTCTCTTTGGAAATACACAGAAAACATGTTAACATAAATCTGGAAAACCTCAGAGTTCTTGTGATACAGTGGGAATATCCTATGGATATGAAATGTATGCTTTGAATTGCCTTCTAACACTCTGCTTTGTTTTCCTCACAGAGCTAGCACCAATGTTAAGGTCATTAAAAGTGTCACTTCCAGTTAATGAATGAATTTCCCACTATTGGCTTTACTTATATTGTTTATCGGAGAAGGCAATGGCACCCCACTCCAGTACTCTTGCCTGGAAAATCCTATGGATGGAGGAGCCTCGTAGGCTGCAGTCCATGGGGTCGCTAAGAGTCGAATACGACTGAGCGACTTGACTTTCACTTTTCCCTTTCATGCATTGGAGAAGGAAATGGCAACCCACTCCAGTGTTCTTGCCTGGAGAATCCCAGGGACGGGGGAGCCTGGTGGGCTGCCGTCTATGGGGTCGCACAGAGTCGGACACGACTGAAGTGACTTAGCAGCAGCAGCAGCATATTGTTTATGAAGTTTTGAACTAAATTATATTTGGTATCATCCAACTCAAGGAATTGCACACTTTGTTTATAATCACATTACAAGATATTTTGATATCCCTTGTCTAATCCCTAAACCTAAATCAGTTAGCCTGACAATAGTCTATAACATTTGCCTTTCTTCACAGCACTTGTTAGTTTACTATCTAATTTATTTACCCTGTTACCCTGTCTATGGGGTCACACAGAGTCAGACATGACTGAAGCAACTTAGCAGCAGCAGCAGCAGGCATAGAATAAATATTTGATTAAATGAAGTAATGAAACAAAGCTAGAAATACTGTTCTGAACTGAACAAATAAATGAACAAATAAAACCAGTGCTGCTTTTTCTGTCCTAATCTGATTTGACTTTCCCAGAGCTCTTGAAATAACTTATCATCCTTTCCATAGCAAAGCTCACACTGCCCTTGGATTCTATAAGACGTTTTGTCTTTTCAGATGCTTCTGCCAGTGTTTTCTCTGCTGCTGCTGCTGCTAAGTCACTTCAATCGTGTCCGATTCTGTGCGACCCCATAGATAGTGACAATTTCCGAATATATATAACCAGCCAGGATATCTCTCATGGACTCCAGACTTGAATAGACAACTTCCTGCTTGATCTGCATTTGAATGACTCAGCTTTCTTAAAATTAACTTTTAAATCAAACTCTTAAACTATCATGCAGCCACCCTTACAAACCAGTGAATGAAAAAATGAAAAAACAAAAACCTCCTTTCTCTGTCTTAACTTTGTGAATGAAACTGCTTCCCACACAATAACTCAGATGAGAAATTTAGGAGTCATTCTTGAGTCATATTTTCCTTAACTCACATAGCTTCTCTATCTGAGTGTCCTATTGTTTCTACCATCAAAAATTATCTGAAATTTTATCTTTTCTTTCTTTGCTACAGGTGGATTTCTTTCCACTTTTATTTTTTTAACTAAAAGTATTTTTTTAAGTTGAGGTATGATTTATATACAATGTTATATTAGTTTCACATGCTCAACATAGTGAATTAAAATTTATATACATTACAAATTAAGCATCATGGTAGTCATCTGTCACAGTACAAAGTTATTAAAATATTACTGACTCTATTCCCCATGCTGTACATTATATCCCCATTACTTATTCATTTTATAACTAGAAGTTTGTGTTTCTTAATTCCCTATAGCCATTATGCCCAACTCACCAACCCTGTTCCCTCTGGCAATCCACTACTTTGCCTTCTGTATCTGAGTCTCTTTCTGTTTTGTTTGGGGTTTTTGTTTTTTAGATTCCACATGTGAATGAAATTGTATGATATTTGTCCTTATCTGACTTATTTCACTTAGTATAACACCCTCTAGGTCTATCCATGTTGTTGCACATGACAAGATTTCATTCTTTTTATGGCTGGTAATATTCCATTTTGTGCATGTGTGTGTGTTTGTATCACATTTTTTTTATCCATTCATTCATAGATGGACCATTAAGTGAAAGTGAAAGTGAAGTTGCTCAGTCGTGTCCAACACTTTGTGACACCGTGGACTATAGCCCACCAGGCTCCTCCATCCGTGGGATTCTCCAGGCAAGAATACTGGAGTAGATTGCCATTTCCTTCTCCAGGGGATCTTCCCAACCCAGGGATTGAACCTGGGTCTCCGCATTGCAGGCAGATGCTTTAACATCTGCGCCACCAGAGAAGCCCAGGTGGACCGTTAGGTTGCAGATATTATAAATAATACTGCAGTGAACATAGAGGTGATTATCTTTTCAAATTAGTGGGGGCTTTTTAATACCCAGAGTTGGAATTGCTAATTTGTATAGTAATTCTATTTTAATTTTTTGAGGAAGCTCCATACTATTTTCCATAATGGTTCCATAGTGGCAGCACCAATTTATATTCCCACCCACAGCACAAGTGTTTCCTTTTCCCCAAGATCTTACCAACACTTGTTGTTTGTTGTCTGTAATAACCATTCTGATGAGTATGAAGTGACATCTCAGTGTGGTTTTGGTTTGCATTTCCCTCATAATTCATGTTGCTGAGCATTTTTTCATGTGCCTGTTGCCCATCTGTATTTCTTCCTTGAAAAATTCAGGTCCTCTGCCCCATTTTTTAATCTGATTGTTTTGGGATATTGAATTTTGTGAGTTCTTTATGTATTTAAGAGATCAACCCTTATCACATACATTATTTGCAAAAAACTTCTCCCATTGAGTAGGTTACCTTCTCATTTTGTTGATGGTTTCCTTTACTCTGCAAAAGATTTTTAGTTTGATGTGGTCCCATTTGTTTATTTTTGCTTTTGTTGCCCTTGTCTGAGGAGACATGTCCAAAAAATATTACTAAGACTGATGGCAAAGAGTATACTGCCTATGTTTTCTTCCAAGAGTTTTATGATTTGGGGTATTACATCTCAGTCTTCAACCCACTTGGAGCTTAGTTTTGTGTACGTTGTGAGAAAGTAGTCCAGTTTCATTCTTTTGTATGTAGTTGTCCAGTTTTCCCAACACCATTTATTGAAGAGATCAGCTTTTCCCCATTGTATATTCTTGGCTCCTTTGTTGTAAATTAATTGATCATGTAAACATAGACTTGTTTCTGGGCTCTCTATTCTGTTTCACAGAGCTATATGTCTATTTTGTGCCTGTCCTATAAGGTTTTGATTACTACAGCTTTGTAGTATAGTTTGAAATCAGGCAGTATGATACTTACATCCTCTTTCTCAAGATTGATTTGGCATTTGGGGTCTTTTGTGGTTCTATACAAATTTTAGGATTGTTTGTCCTAGTTCTTTGAAAAATGTCATCTGTGTTTTGATACAGATTTCACTGAATCTCTAGTTTGCTTTGAGTAATATGGAAATTGTGACAATATTAATTCTTCCAACCCATGAGCATAGTATAATTTTCCATTTATTTGTGTCCTGTTCAGATGTTAGCATAATGGCCACTATCTTGAGTCCTTACAGTTTCTCCTATCTTTCTACTGATGCTATCCAGGATTGTACTGTGTAGTAAATTATCATTCTGTCATCAACAGCCTGGTAGTCAATCAGTTCAGTTCAGTCACTCAGTCGTGTCCAACTCTTTGTGACCCCATAGACTGCACATGCCAGGCCTCCCTGTCCATCACCAACTCCCAGAGCTTACTCAAACTCATTGAGTCAGTGACGCCATCCAACCATCTCATCTTCTGTCATCCCCTTCTCCTCCTGCCTTCAATCTTTCCCAGCATTACGGTCTTTTCAAATAAGTCAGCTCTTTGCATCAGGTGGCCAAAGCATTGGAGTTTCAGGATCAGTTCTTCCAATGAATATTCAGGACTGATTTTTTTAGGATGGTAGTTAATAAATATGTTAAATAATCATTAGGACCAGGTGGCCTCTATGCTGTCTTAGTCCCCTAGCAATGATTAAAACCTTCACTAATGTGTTTCTGATACCCACATGATTCGCTATTAATTCATAAATCTTGACTTAGGAAAGCACACCCCATTTCAAATCGCCTATCATCATACTCTAGGGTAACTATAGAATTATTTTAATGGCCCATAAGTGATGTGCAGTGCAGCTGTGATCATATGATCACCATACGATCATAACTCTGTGAGTAAGTTACTCTTTAAAAGCAGATCCATTGGTCATATGGAGCTCCTTGCTTTGTCTTTGAGTGTCAAGGTTAGTTAAGTATGCACTCTTTTATTTCTGTCATCCAACAGCATCATATTCAGTTTCTTTCATCAGTGCCTTATACTTTTCAGAGTACAAATAATTCACCTCCTTAGTTAAATTTATTCCTAAGTGTTCTATTCTTTTTGATGCAATTACTAATGGGATTATTTTCTTAATTTCTCTTTCTGGAAATTTATTAGTGTGTAGAAATGCAATATATTTCTGTGAATTGATTCTGTACTCTGCAACTTCACTGAATCCATTTCTCAATTCTAGTAGTTTTTTAGTGACATCTTTAGGATTTTCTATATATAGTATCATGTTGTCAGCAAATAGTGACAGCTTTACTTCTTTCCAAATTGGATGCTGTTTCTTTTTCTTGCCTGATTGCTGAGACTATGTTGAATGTAAGTGGTGAGAGAGGGCATCCTTGTCTTGTTCCTTACCCTAGAGGAAAAGTCTCACTTTTTCACAGGGTTTGTCACATATGACCTTTATTCTGTTGAGGTACATTTCCTCTATACACATTCTGAGAAATTTTATCATAAATGAATACTTTGTATTGTCATTTTATTCCATTAAGTTCAGAAAAAACGCCTTATATGATTTTTATCTTCTTAATTGAGACTTGCTTTGTGGTCCAGCATATGACTTATCCTGGAGAATATTCCAAGTACAATTTAAAAGAATGTGTATTCTGCTGTCTGGGTGTGATTTACTTTATTGGGATATTCACTCTATTGCTCTGGTTTGAAACTGACCCTGCAATATCTCTAAGGTATACCTATAGTTTTTCTCTTCCTGCTTTAAGATTCTATTTTTTATCTTTAATCTTTGACATTTTAATTTGAGTATATTTTGGTTTATGTCTCTTTGGTTAATCTCGTTTGGGATTCTCTGGGCTTGTTGATTTGGATGTCTGTTTCCTTCACCAGCTTAGGAGTGTTTTCAACCATTATTTCTTCAAATAAGTTTTTTGTCCTTTTCTCTCTCCTCCTTATGGAACCCCTATAATACAAACATTCATATGTTTGATGCTATCCCAGAGATCCCTTAAGCTATCCTCATTTAATTTCTTTTAATTTTTATTCTTTTGCTATTCTAATTAGGTAATTTCCACTACCGTGTCCTCCAGATCACTGATTCAGTCTTCTGCATCCTCTAATCCCCTGTTGATTACCTCTAGTGCATTTGTCATTGCAGTCACTATGTTCTTAAGTTCTTTTTTATATTTTTCTGTTTCTTTGTTGACGTTCTCACTCTGTTCATGCATCTTTTCTTGAGTTCAGTAAGCAACTTTATGTCAATTACTTGGTACTCTTTATCTGATAAATTGCCTATCTTTGTTTCCTTTAGTTCTTTTTCTGAGGTTCTGTCTTATTCTTTCATTTGGAAGGTATCCCTTTGTCTCTTCATTTGCTTCTGTGTGTGTATGTGTGTGTATGTGTGTGTGTGTGTGTGTGTGTGTGTGTGTCTTCCCTTGTACTGTGTGTATCAGCTGCACCTCCTGTTCATGAAGAAATGGCCTTATATAGAAGGTGTCCTACGGGACCCAGGTTGCAATTCCCCCTGGTCACCAGAGCCAGGTGTTCCAGGGTAATCCCGTGTAAGCTTTGTATGGCCACCTAATGTGGGTGGGCCTCAATTACTGTTGGCTCCTTACACTTTTAATAATCCTGTATCATCACAGTTCCTACTCTTGACATGCAGCATTATGCTCCACATGGCAGTCATAAATCAGATGATGTTACTCCATGGCTTAAAGCTCTCCTTGACTTCACACTCGTAACTGTGGCATATGAGCCCTAAAAGACCTTATCCCAGCCCCTTTTTCTAGTCCCTTCCTTACCTATCATGCTTTAATTATGCCAAATATTTTTCTATTCCTTGTAATGGCCCAGCTCTTGCCAACCTCAGAATTTTTACCCATGTTAATAAGATTTTTTTCTTCTGTTCATTACTTGGCTGAGTTCTTATCTATTTGAGACTCAAAAGTATATTCAGACAGCCCATGTGTAAGGGTTTTTGTTTTTTCTTATCTTAATGCTATAGTTTCTTTTTCTAGATTCTCTTCATTTGAAATTTTATATTGTGGAAATCATAACGTAAAGCTCGTCATTGAATATGTTTTACTTCCTTCCATCTGGACACATTGTAGGGCTGTACTTCTTTATTCCTTGAATTTAAGTATGTACATGTGACTTGCTTTGCAAAAGGAAACATAAGCAGGAAGGGATATGAGTCACTCATGAACAGAAATTTTAAGAATGAGTGTAAGATTTACCACACTCGTTTCCCACTGCTGTGGCAATTATAGGGAGCACATGATAACACAAAGCCTCTGTCAGCCTAACTCTCTAAGTGACAAAAATGTGCAGTCCCTTCCTACAGCCTTGCACTGAGAAAACTGCATGAGCAAGGGAAAAAGCTTTGCTGGTGTTAAGTCATTGAGATTTGGGGTTTTTTCATTAGCATAGCTTAATCTGACACATTCTGACCAATGATATACTAACTTGCTTGTTTAATTTCTTTATTATCTTTATCCCACTAGATTATTAAAGGTATAAGAGCAGGAGCTATGCTTGATTCATCAATGAGTTTAAAAATTAACTAATTGCATAGTACAATAGGCACTTTAAAAATAATTTTTAGCAAATTAAAGAACAAATGAAAGCCCCTCTGACCTTGATTGTAAATATGACCTAAAAACATGTTCTAAACATCTTGATGAAGTTAAGATAGATAGTAATGCTAGCATGTGTTCAATATTTGAACAGCACTTAACAAAATCCCATTAAATTATTCACCCAATATCAGCTGAATCTATTATGCTTCAATATCTGGTTTATGTGGCAAATGCCGAAAGTATATGAGGATAGAGAAAGACATGGCGGTCATCTAATGGACTGTTAAGGATACAGTACAGTGTGTGGAATAATTAATTGAAAGCAAATCCTCTAATATACATGTTATCATTGCCTTCCTGTTCCTCCATGCTGATTTTGTAGTATAGGTGGAATTCTTAGGACTTCTGTCCTTGATTTAAAGGGAATAGAACACCTCCTCTCTATAACGATCATAACAAGAATGGCACTGAGAGGGTGGTGGCAGAACAGGAAGTAAAAGTTTTGATTGAGTGTGAGAGATTCCACCAGATGTGTGCACGTGTGCATGCTCAGTCGTGTCTGACTCTTGGCAACCACGTGGACTATAGTCTTCCATGCTCCTCTGTCCGTGGAACTTTCGAGGAAAGAATACTGGGGTGAGTTGCCATTGCTTACTCCAGGGGATCTTCCCAATCAGGTTGGATTAGGGATCAGACCTGTGCTTCTGGCATTTCCTGCATTGGCATGTGGATTCTTTACCACCGGTGCCACCTGGGAAGCCAGATTCTACCAGATACCAAGAGATTAACAAATTCCTGTAATTCCATAGTTCAAATTTTGTATCGTAATCAATATAGTTTGTTTGCCAGCAGTCTCTCAGTTCTCTAAATAAAAACATAATTAGATAACTTAGGCTGGTGACACAACTAGCTTCACTTTTCATTTGAGAAAACTGATTCATAAAGCCCACAGTATAATGAGTAAGTGGCACAACTGAACCTTAACCACACCTTTGCCTCTAATACTGCAATCAAACATTTTTATTAGCTTATATATGCAAAATGTTATATTCCTATTGAATATTTGTTATTGAGTATGAATGCAATAGATAAAAATAGTATTCCTATTGTACAAATCAATAAATTATGGCTTGTCCAACCTCACAAGTTGGACTTAGAAGTTATGTAGTAGCAGAGCTTTTTACATACTACCTCTGCTGTCTTCTCAGTTTCTTCTTTAATCAGTGATTCCTGTGGAATTGCCTGACCAGAGACTATTTCTGGCAAAAGACATCATGCTATCAGTTTTCTTCAATTTTTTGCCTTTTTTTTAAGCTATAATAATTAGCATTCGCCTAAACTATTAAGACTCAAATATAAATATTAAAACCTCAAAATTGTCACTGTGTCATAATGCAACAGCAGTGCTGGGGCGCTTAGTGTAAAAGTGAAGGAGGAGCTGCCTCATATGCGCAGACGCGCTAGTTACTAGCGGCTAGTTCAGCCGTGGTTACCCACCTGCTCCAGCAGCACTCTGTAGCATCGGTTCATATCTGCCACTAGGAGGCAGAGCGTATACAACAGTAGCCTTTTGAATGGCAAATAGGAAGACCATTCTAGGAAGTTTGAAGACTGGTAACCTTGCTTTGTGGGCCCTATATTCAGTGATTGAGGCAACGTGGCTTTTTCACTCATACTTTTTCTATTCTAGAATGTACTGTTAAAGATTAAACATATAGGTTTCAGTTTTGATGGGAAGGCCCAGGAACAAAGACAGTAATAGTAAAACAGGTGTTTGACCTTAACAAAAATGCAAAAATGCTGATTAAAGCATTTAGCCTCGGTACCTAAAGTTTCCCTTTCTGCCCCTTACTGTCCCATTTCTTAATATGAAATCTGATACTCCAACTCTTCTTTATATTAGGATGATGCTTTGTATCAGCGCACTTCCTCAGAAGTAAAGATTAGCTCTTAACGATATTAACGATTGCAAAGATCTTAGGAAGTGATTAACTTCAGTTTTCTCATTTGAAAAGAGAAGATAACAGTATCTTTCATGAAAGGGGTAGTAGAATGATAAATGAAAATGTGATTATAAAATGTAAAGGAGCCTAGTTTTTATTAATATAGTATTGTGTTAAATATAGAGATAATAGTGACTACCTCTCAAACTTATGGAAAATTTGAGAAAACTAATGAGATTATATTTATAACACTCTCAGGCTTCTTCACAAATAATTGGTATATAATGTCATGCATAATTAAGGATTAGTTATTTATTTTATATTTGTACTTAGTTCAGGAAGGCAGTGTCTTTTACTGTTTGATTAAAAAATAATTATTAATTTGATAGACCACACACCTAGGCATACCACTAGAATTCCTAGGATGTCATATTATCTTGAAGATATTGGACTTAAAGAATATCTAGCTCTTGTCTAGTATTTCTCCAGGCTCTGTGAATTTAATGAAGATAGTCTCAGCGGTTCAGCATGGTAAAACAGAATTTGAAGTTGATTGTTAACCTTGGTCGAGTGACCAAACTAAACTGCTATTTTTTAAGAATAAAACTTAAAAGTACCAGACCAACTGTGTATAATACGGGTCAATAGTAGAGTTGTTAACACTCAAAAGAACAGGCAAAGGAAGCTCTGAAACTTCCCCTTTGTAGACAGGAAGAGAAAAAACATAACTATGTTTGATGTTCCATGGAAGAAAAGGTCTTTTGCAGTCTTCTGATTCCCTAATCATCAGTATTCAATAGCTGCTCTCTGCAATGTAATGTGCCACAGTACATTTGAGGAACCAGTCTGGGTTCCTCAAAGATTTATAACACACCGTTTAGTGACATTTCCAAATCTATATATCAGTTTAGTAGTCGAGGCATGCATGTGTAAGGACAGGTAACAACACATGATAGACAGTAAGTGCTAATGAATGATATGGCAAACAAATATAGAAGAAAGTTTGAAGAGGAAGAGATTCTTGAGGGTGTTCAGGCTTATAAAAGTGTGAAGAGTTTATTATCTAATTCATATGTTTTTTATAATGTCTATTCAACGTCATTTTGAATGTCTATTCAATGTCTTTTTTTTTTTACTGGGTTGTTTTTCTTATTATTGACTGGTGTTTTTTATGTATCATGGATACAAGGTGTTTATAAAATATTTTATTTGCAAATCCTCTCAGTCCATGGCTTAATTTTCATTTTCTTAATAGCACAGAATCTTTAATTTGATCATGTCCACTTTATCAATTTTTTGTTTTATACATCATGCTCTGGGTCTTGTATCTCAGAACTCTTTGCCTAACCCAAGGTCTCGAGGAGATCTTTCCTATATGTTCTTTTAAAAATGTAATAGTTCCTGCTTTTGCATTTAGGTATAATATCCATTTTGTTAATTTTTGGTATGAAGTAAGGGTCTAAATTCATCATTTTATATGTGAATATTCAATTGTTTCAGCACTATTTATTAAAAAGACTATTTTTCCCCATTGAATTTGCCTTGCCACATTTGTTAAAGATCAATTAACCAGAAATGTAAGAAATTACTTCTAGATTTCCAAATGTTTTCCTTTGATTTATATATCTTTTTCCAGTGACACACTATTTTGATTACTGGATGATTATAGTAATTTTTGAAATTGAAAGTATAAATCCTCCAACTTTGTTCTTTTTCAAACTGATTTTAGCTATTTTCAGTCCTTTGCATTGCAACATAAGTTCTAAATACAGATTGTCAATTTCTGAAAATAAACCTGATGGTATTTCAATAGAAATTACTTTGAATTTATAGATCAATTTGAGGAGACTTTCCACTGTAGCAATATTGAACGTGAAAATAGAGTATTTCTTTATATATCCTTTCATTTCTCTCAGCAATGTCTTGTTTTGGGTATACAGATTGTCATCCTATTTTTAAAATGAGCATATTTCCTTGCTGATACATAAAATTAATTGATGTTTCTGTATTTTATCTTGGGTCTTTGATTTACTGAACTCTTGTATTCAAAGGTATTTTTTTCCCTTAGTATTTTCTACATACAAAGTCATGTTGCTTACAAGTAAAGATGATTTTCTTTTCTAACATGGATTTCTTTAATTTATTTATATTGCCTTATTACATTGGCTAGGGCTTACAATATAATGTTGAATAGCATGATGAAAGTGAACTTGTTTATAATTTCAGAAGAAAACATTCCATCTCTCACATTAAATATGATATTAACTATAGATTTTTAATAGATGCTTTACCAGGTTGAGGAAAATCCTTCATATTCCTAGTTTGTTTAGAGATTTATCTAGCGTGGATATTTAATTTTTTCAAATATTTTTGTGTGTCTTGAAATGTTTTGTATACTTTAGTTATTCTTTTAATGTAGTAAATTAAAATTACCACAGAGATATAAACTACTCAAAAGAACCAAATGGAAATTTTGGAGATAAAAAAATAGAACAAACAAATTTACTGAAGGGATAAGCAGCAGGTCTGAGATAGTAAAAGAAAAAAGCAAACTCGAAGAAAAACAATTCAACAGAGGGAATAAAATTTTAAAATAGCTTCAGAGACCTGTAAGAAACTATGAATGTATGCATAGTTTCTCCTAGAAGAGGATAAAGGGAAAATGGGAGAAAAATACTTAAAGAAAATACTAGCTTAAAACTTCCCAAATATGAAGAAAACATAAATCTAGATTTCCAAGCAGGTCAACAAACATGAGGTAGGACAGACACACTTAGAAATATTATAGTCAAAGTGTTCAAAGCCAACCATAACAAGAACATCTTGAAAACAATAGAACAACTCATAAAGGAAGAGCAATATTATTAACAGCCAACTTCTCACCAAAAATGATGGTCAAAATGTAGTAGGTGCTGAAAGAAAGAAAAAGTAAACCAAGATTTTTTATCACAAAACTATAAAGATAGTGAAAATGCTTATATTATTTGAATATAGGAAATTCCAAAGAATCTACCCAAAACTTCTGAAACTGATGAGTTCAGCAAGTCACAGGTTACCAGGTCAATATTCAAAAGTCAGCTGTGACCCTACACATACCATCAACTACATGTGGAATTTGAGACTTTAAACAACGGCCTTTATAATAGTGTCCAAAAACAAAGTACTTAGGTATAAGTCTAACAAAATACATACAGGATCTGTATGTGGAAAAATAAAAGAAATTGAAGAATATCTAAGTAAAGGTAAAACATACTGTGTAACTTGAGTCTTTTAAATTATTTATATCTCTATTGATATTCTCTATTATATCACAGTTGTCATACTTTCCCTTTAATTCTTTACATGTGGCTTCCTTTAGTTCCTGAACCATACTTATAACAGTTCCTCTGAAGTCTTTGATTTCTTAGTTCAACATCTATGCCCTCTCAGAGACAGTTTCTATTGACTTTTTTCCTCTGAGTATGGTCATATTCCCCATTTCTCTTCATGTCTGACAGGTTTTTTTTGTCTGCAAAGTTAGATATTTTAGATAATATTTTCTAGCAACTCTGTATCTGAATCCTCCCAGGATTTTTGTTATTGCTGTTTGTTTGGGTTTTGTTTAGTGACTTGCCTGTACTAATACTGTGGACATGCTCTTCCCCCCATGGTCTGTGATGGTGTGTAGCCATTGATGTTTGCTCAGATTAAAAAAACAAACCATGTTTTAATTTTAAGTTCCAGTTTTCTGGTGGAAGAGTCATCCCTATGTCAGCATAACATAGTGATTAGATTGTACTCAAATACAACATAAATTGAGTCAGTAAGGTTTCTACCCCTTTGCCTATGGATCTGTGTTTATATTAGGAGAGAACATTCAAAGTTCAGACCATTTACAAATTTGGCCCAACTTTTACTTCCTGCTCTCTTGTCTCTTCTGTGCACATAAAGGTTTATGTTCATTCAGGGGATGTGTAGCTGACTAGTCCCCTCCCCACCCCACCCCCACATTCTCCACTGATCCTGTGAACAACCTTGTAGATTCACAGTTTTCCAGACCACCAAAGTATATGGGAACTTCTCAAAGCTACTATGACTTTCTTATTCAGTCCATGGATCTCTCTATTATATTTCCAGCTATTCAGCTGGTCTTCTGCTTGCCAAAATCAAGATTGCAATTGCACATTAGATATGGATGACCTTCCCATTTGGCTGCCAACTATATTCAGGAACATGTCGTTTTCCTACAGTCTATTTAAACATCAATTCAGCCCCCTCTGGCAGCAAAGCTTCTGTTTTTCAGAGCTTACTCTGCTGTGGTAGGATTACCATTCTGATGAAACTAGGAGGGCAGCTATATGATTGTCTCTCACATTAAAACACCACAAACTCCTGTGGTTCTTATCCAAGGTTCAGTTGCTTTTCCTGAGCAAACACTTCTAAATTTGTTTTAGGCCTGTAGTTGACTTCCAGAGCCCTGAAATTATTGGGGATTTTTTGACAACTTTATCCAGTTTTATTATTGCTTACTGGGGAGAGGATTTGATATTCTGCCATTTTGGAAGTTTCTCTTTCCCAAATAATCTTTGAAGGAAATCAAAATATCAGAATACATTGTCTGTATTTACCCACATATTTACCATTTTAGTGCTCTTAATGCCTTTATGTAGGTCTGAGTTTATATCTGATACATGATTCTTTCTACCTGAAGAACTTTAATAAATTTCATGCTAAAAGTTTGCTGAATAATGAGTTCTCTCGTCTTTTGTATTTCTGAAAAAAACTTTGGTTATCTATATTCATGAAGGATTTCTTTTTTAAATAGAAGTTGGAAGTTTTGTTTTTCATTATGTTAAAGTTGTTGTTCTTATGTTTTGCATTTTGATAACAAAATAACCGGGGAAAATTCTTACCTATTTCCCCCCCATGTGCTAGGTTACCTTTTGCCTCTTGCTGATTTTAATACCTGTTATTTATCACTAGTTTTCAGCAATTTGATTATGATGTACCTAAATATGGTTTTCTCAGTGGTTCTCCTCTTTGTAAGTTCCACGGGTTTACATTTTTCATCAATTTTGGACAAATTTAATTGTAATTTCTATAAATCTC
>SJXQ01002454.1:110458-133554 GCA_006408695.1 Aepyceros melampus | reverse complement strand
AATCCTATTACTTCTCTCCTTCTGGAATCTCTACTTACATGTTAAATAGCTTGAAACTGCCGCACATGTCACTGAGTCCTTTTTTCCCATTCTCTTTTTTTTCCCCCCCTATAATTGTTTAGATATTTTCTATTGCTAAATATTCAAGTTGACTAATCTCTTTAATTCTGCTGTTGGATTTAATTTGTTATTAATCATATCTAAGAATTTTTTCCATACATTATATTTTTTCAAGTCTGGAAGCTTCTTTTGGTGCCTTTTAAAATTAGCTTTCATTTTTCTCATCATTATTATTATAGCCTTGTGTACACTGAACATATTTACAATAGATTTGTAAAGGTCCTTGCCTGCTAATTATATTATCTCTATCATTTTTCAGTCTGTTTCTATTGGCTTTTTTTCTCCTGATGGTGGATATTCTCCTGCTTCTTTCACGTCTAAGAATATTGGATCAGATGCCCAAGCTTATTAATTGTACTTTGGGTGGGGTGGTGGTGCTCAGTTGTGTCTGACTCTTTGTGACCCTATGGACAGTTGCTACCCAAGTTCCTCTGTCCATGAAATTTTCCAGGCAAGAATACTGGAGTAGATGGCCATTTCCTACTTCAAGGGATATTCCCAACTCAGGGGTCTGGGTCTGTTGTGCCTCCTGCATTGGCAGGCAGATTCTTTACCATGGCACCACTTGGGAAGCCCAGTTATACACTGAGTAGTAAACTTTGGGGTATTCGATATTGGACCTCAGTCTGGCCAGCAAATCAGATACTTATATAGTCCGAAATGCAGTACTTGATGCAATCTCAGAAACGACAGAATGATCTCTGTTCGTCCCCAAGGCAAACCATTCAATATCAGAGTTATCCAAGTCTATGCCCCAACCAGTAACGCTGAAGAAGCTGAAGTTGAACGGTTTTATGAAGACCTACAAGATCTTTTAGAACTAACACCCCAAAAAGATGTCCTTTTCATTATAGGGGACTGGAATGCAAAAGTAGGAAGTCAAGAAACACCTGGAGTAACAGGCAGATTTGGCCTTGGAATGCAGAATGAAGCAGGGCAAAGACTAATAGAGTTTGCCAAGAAAATGCTCTGGTCATAGCAAACACCCTCTTCCAACAACACAAGAGAAGACTCTACACATGGACATCACCAGATGGTCAACACCGAAATCAGATTGATTATATTCTTTGCAGCCAAAGATGGAGAAGCTCTATACAGTCAACAAAAACAAGACCGGGAGCTGACTGTGGCTCAGATCATGAACTCCTTATTGCCAAAATCAGACTTAAATTGAAGAAAGTGGGCAACACCACTAGACCATTCAGGTATGACCTAAATCAAACCCCTTATGATTATAGAGTGGAAGTGAGAAATAGATTTAAGGGTCTAGATCTGATAGATACAGTGCCTGATGAACTATGGAATGAGGTTCATGACATTGTACAGGAGATAGGGATCAAGACCATCCCCATGACAAAGAAATGCAAAAAGGCAAAATGGCTGTCTGGGGAGGCCTTACAAATAGCTGTGAAAAGAAGAGAAGCAAAAAGCAAAGGAGAAAAGGAAAGATATAAGCATCTGAATGCAGAGTTCCAAAGAATAGCAAGAAGAGATAAGAAAGCCTTCTTCAGCAATCAATGTAAAGAAATAGAGGAAAAGAACAGAATGGGAAAGACTAGAGATCTCTTCAAGAAAATTAGAGATACCAAGAGAACATTTCATGCAAGGATGGGCTCGATAAAGGACAGAAATGGTCTGGACCTAACAGAAGCAGAAGATATTAAGAAGAGGTGGCAAGAATACACGGAAGAACTGTACAAAAAAGATCTTCATGACCCAGATAATCATGATGATGTGTTGACTAATCTAGAGCCAGACATCTTGGAATGTGAAGTCAAGTGGGCCTNCAGGCAGGAAGTATTATAGTATTGTAGGTCAATTATACCTCAAAAATTTAACTAACTTTTAGAGAAATAGATCAGATTTGTCGTTACCAGAAGTGGAGGGATTGGCAGGGGCGGGGATTGGATGAAGGTTGTCAGAAGGTACAAATTTAAAGTTATGCTATAAATAAGTACAAAGAGTATAACTGACAGCATGATTAATTAACACTGTTCTATGTTATCTAAGAAAGATAAAAGAGTAAATTTGAACAGTTCTCATCTCAAAGGAAAAAAAACTTCTTTCAGTTGTATCTGTATAAGATAATGGATACTTACTAAAATTATTGTAGTAGTTATTTCATGATATAAGTCAATCATTATGCAGTAGACCTTAAATGTATACAGTGTTGTATGTCACTTATGTCTCAATAAAACTGAAAGAAAAACATAATAACATAAAAAGTAAATGAGGAATCTATTTCTTAGATAATCAGAATATATTAACTTCTGAAAAAAAAATAGACAGTTCATATACCTAGTCATACTATGGTTTGCTAAGTAATGGTCTAATGCTGTAAAGAGCAATATTGCATAAGAACATGGAATGATAGGTCAATGAGTCAAGGCAAAATGGAAGTGGTCAAACAGGAGATGGCAAGAGTGAGCATTGACATTTTAGGAATCAGCAAACTAAAATGGACTGGAATGGGTGAATTTAACTCAGATCAGATGACCATTATATCTATTACTGTGGGCAAGAATCCTGTAGAAAAAATGGAGTAGCCATCATAGTCAACAAAAGAGTCTGAAATGTAATCTTAAAAAGAATGAATGATCTCTGTTTGTTTCCAAGGCAAACCATTCAATATCACGGCTATCTTAGTCTATACTCCGACCAGTAATGCTGAAGAAGCTGAAGTTGAACAGTTCTATGAATACCTGCAAGACCTTCTAGAACTAACACCCCAAAAAGATGTCCTTTTCATCTGGGTACTTTCAAAAGTAGAGAGTCAAGAAACACCTGAAGTAACAGGCAAATTTGGCCTTGGAGTACAGAATGAAGCAGGGCAAAGGCTAATAGAGTTCTGCCAAGAGAATGCACTGGTCATAGCAAACACCCTCTTCCAAAAACACAAGACTCTACACATGGATATCACAAGATGGCCAACAATGAAATCAAATTGATTCTATTATTTTCAGCCAAAGATGGAGGAGGTCTATACAGTCAGAAAAACAGGACTGCGAGCTGACAGGAGTTCAGATCATGAACTTCTTATTGTCAAATTCAGCCTGAAATTGAAGAAAGTAGGGAAAACCACTAAACTATTCAGGTATGACCTAATCAAATCCCTTATGATTATACAATGGGAGTGACAGACTTAGGGACTACATCTGATAGACAGAGTGTTTGATGAAATATGAACAAAGATTCATGACCTTGTACAGGACACAAGGATCAAGATCATACCCAAGAAAATCAATGTGAAAAAGCAAAATGGCTGACTGAGGAGCCCTTACAAATAGCTGTGAAAAAAGAGAAACAAAACACAAAGGAGGAAAGGAAAGATATACCCATTTCAATGTACAGTCCCAAAGAATATCAAGGAGAGATAAGAAAGCCTTCCTCAATGATCAGTGCAAAGAAGTAGAGGAAAACAATAGAATGGGAAATATTAGAGAGTTCTTCAAGAAAATTAAAGATACCAAGGGACTATTTTATACAAAGATGGAATCAATAAAGGACAGAAATAGTAAGGACCTAAGAGAATCAGAAGATATTAAGAAGAGGTGGCAAGAATACACAGTAGAATTGTACAAAAAAGATCTTCATGACCCAGATAAGATGGTGTGATCACTCACCTAGAGCCAGACATCATGGAATGTGAAGTCAAGTGGCCTTAGGAAGCATCACTATGAACAAAGCCAGCAGAGGTGACAAAGCTCCAGTTGAGCTATTTCAAATTTTAAAAGATGATGCTGTGAAAGTGCTGCCCTCAATATGCCAGCAAATTTGGAAACTCAGCAGCGGACACAGGACTTAAAAAGGTCAGTTTTCATTAAAATGCCAAAGAATGCTCAAACTACCACACAATTGCACTCCTCTCACATGTTAGTAGAGTAATGCTCAATATTCTCCAAGCCAGGCTTCAGCAATACATGAACCATGAACTTCCAGATGTTCAAGTTGGTTTTAGAAAAGGGGAACCAGAGATCAAATGGCCAACATCCAGTGGATCATGGAGGAAGCAAGAGAGTCCCAGAAAAACATCTATTTCTGCTTTTATTGATTATGCCAAAGCCTTTGACTGTGTGGATCACAATAAACGGTGGAAAATTCTTCAAGAGATGTGAATATCAGACCACTTGACCTGCCTCTTGAGAAATCGGTATGAAGATCAGGCAGCAACAGTTAGAACTGAACATGGAACAACAGACTGGTTCCAAATAGGAAAAGGAGTACGTCAAGACTGTTGGAGAAGACAGTGGCAACCCACTCCAGTATTCTTGCCTGAAAAATCCCCATGGATGGAGGAGCCTGGTAGGCAGCAGTCCATAGGGTTGCAAAGAGTCGGACATGACTGAACGACTTCACTTTCATGCATTGGAGAAGGATATGGCAACCCACTCCAGTGTTCTTGCTTGGAGAATCTCAGGGATGGCGGAGCCTGTTGGGCTGCCATCCATGGGGTCGCACAGAGTCTGACACGACTGATACAACTTAGCAGCAGCAACAGCGGCAGCAAGGCTTGTATTTTCACCCTGCTTATATAACTTAGAGGCAAAGTACATCATGAGAAACGCTGGGTCTGGATGAAGCACAAACTGGAACAAGATTGCTGAGAGAAATATCAATAACCTCAGATATACAGATGACACCACTCTTATGGCAGAAAGTGAAGAAGAACTAAAGAGCCTCTTGATGAAAGTGAAAAAGGAGAGTGAAAAAGTTGGCTTAAAGCTCAACATTCAGAAAACGAACATCATGGCATCTGGTCCCATCATTTCATGGGAAATAGATGGGGAAACAGTAGAAAGTGTCAGACTTTATATTTTTGGGCTCCAAAATCACTGCAGATGGTGACTGCAGCCACGGAATTAAAAAAAACACTTTCTCCGTGGAAGGAAATTATGACCAACCTAGACAGCATATTAAAAAGGAGAGACATCACTTTGCCAACAAAGGTTTGTCTTGTCAAGGCTATGGTTTTCCAGTAGTCATGTATGGATGGGAGAATTGGACTATAAAGAAAGCTGGGCACCGAAGAATTGATGCTTTTGAACTGTGGTGTTGAAGAAGACTCTTAAGAGTCCCTTGGACTGCAAGGAGATCCAACCAATCCATCCTAAACCAGATCGGTCCTGAGTGTTCATGGAAGGACTGACGTTGAAGCTGAAACTCCAATACTTTGGCATCCTGATGTGAAGATCTGACTCATTTCAAAAGACCCTGATGCTGGGAAAGATTGAAGATGGGTGGAGAAGGGGATGACAGAGGTTGAGATGGTTGAATGGCATCACCAACTCAATGGAGATGAATTTGAATAGACTCCAGTAGGTGGTAACGGACAGAGAGGCCTGGCGTGCTGTGGTCCATGGGGTCACAAAGAGTTGGACACGGCTGAGAACTGAACTGATAATATTGATCTATACTGATATAAAAATATAAGTAATTTGAAGATGCTATTGTGAAATAATTTTTATAGTTATATCCTTGAAATTAAATAATAATTATATATTATGTTTATAAACTAACCATGTACTCTGGAATATTGCATCATTAAAAACATATGCCTTTTCTAGTTTGATGAATGTAACATTTATCCAACTCAATAAATTGCTACCTATTTAGAAAAACTAAGTGTTGTTGCACAAAGACCAAGGGTGATTGTATCACTGTTAACATTTTTAGCTTCAGAGAATGATTTTGACAGATTAGAGGAGTAAATTCATAAAATAGAATGAGTATCATGATCCAAATAAAATCTAATCACATAAAGTAAAATTATACTCTACCTTTGAAAGAAAGACCACAATTTGGATTTCATGTCCTTATGAAAGTTAAATTCCTCTGAGGATAATTTATACATTTATATTTTCAATTTTATATTTATATTTTCAAAACAAAACTGGTTTTCAATAACAGGACCAGATGAACTACATACCATCAAATTATTGAACTTTGAAAAAATAACATTGTGTGCAATAAATTTATCTCTTGTTCATCATTTATTAAATAATTCACTTTTTCATTGGTATATGATTTTTCAACTTAAATTTCTGGTTTTAAACTAGTAGGCATTTAAAAAAATAGAGGAGAAGTGAACCTCAGCATTGTCTGTTTCTATTATCTTTGCTTTTCTTATGTCACCTAGACGCTTCCTAGTTCAGCAAGAAATACAATGTGGTAATGTGGACTTGTTATCTCATTACTTGTTAAAATAGTATAAGTAAAGTAGCTTAGTTTAGAAATGTTTCCTGATTCACTATTAGAATATTCAAAAGAAACAAAGTCATCTCACCATAGACATAGATAGGGATAGAGATCAGCATTCTAAACTGACAGTTCACAGTTGCTCAAGTTATTATTAACATATTCTGCTGCATACATATTTATATTTAATAAAGGAAGAATTTTAGGTTGAGAGGAGCGATGAGGCCAAACCACATGAGATCAAAGATTTAAAAGTGCTAAACCACTGGTAGTCTATCTTGAAATGTAGACAAGGTGAAAATAGAGGGCAGGTCAGGGTTTCTGCCTTGCTCTATCATGGGTAGAATTAGGCTATGTAACACTGTGTATGGGAAATGGAGATGATAAATTGATCTGTGCAGAGTGTTTTTCCCATTAGTCAAGCCAAGTAATGAATGCTAGAAAAGGATAAAGATTTTTTTTTTAATCTTTTAAAGTCTTCATTTTTTGTTTCTCTGTCTTTGAGTGGTCAGTCAGAGGGGGTAAAAGTTAACAGTGGATGCCTAACCCAGACTTTGGCTGATTATTAGATAATTGCACAGTTAACCACATCATCCCCATAAAACTTAGGCATGTTCTAACTCTTTGCTTTCAAGCCTATAATATGGTGCATTTTGCTTATGTGCATGTGTGCTTAGTCACTCAGTCGTGTCTAACTCTGTGACCCTATGGAGTGACAGCCTGCCAGGCTCCTCTGTCCGTGGAATTCTCCAGGCAAGAATATTGAAGTGGGTAGCCATTCCCTTCTCCAGGGGATTTTCCCAATCTAGGAATTGAACCAGATCTCCTGCATTGCAGGCAATTCTTTACCATCTGAACCACCAGGAAGCCCAGTGTGTATACCCAAATATCAATTCCATAGTGACAAGCAAGCACAGAAATATCTTAAACATTTGTTTTTCTGGGTCAGTTGACAGCAGTTCCAAATGATCACTTTTTAGCATCTCAGAGAATGATGTTCAATCCACAAATGCTTGGTCTTGTATCCATTCTATGTTGCCAGCATTCTCTTCATTTTGGAAGACAAATTGATACCTTGCTTAGAAATGACCAAAGTGGGTACCATTTGTTACAATGAAGAGCTACTCCAAGGATGACTTTTACTGAGTGTGAGGTGGAATTATAATAGCAAATTGAGAAGTGTTACTAGTAGGGCCATGGGGGTAATGTTTTTCTTTGCAAAAATATTGTTTTCAATTTTTGTAAGCTCTGCCCTAAAAAAATGTAAATGACATGTAGCTGAATTTGTGTATTTTGTAAATTAAAATGGCAGATAATAACTGTAAATCAAATTAAGAAAGAGGCTATATAAAAAATAGTCCCAGAATCCAAAGACTGATATTTTACCTATTAAACAATGATACACAGAACATCTAGAAAATATATATGACATCTGCAGAAAATATTAAAGTCACTTGATCAGTCTTTTTAAAGAAATTTTGTTAGTGATCTCATTGACATTCATGGTTACATTTGGTACTCTGTATGGGGCTGACTCTATAATGGCTAATCATCTTATAAAACACAAATAATTGTTTAAATAGGCAAATAAGGTAATAAAATGCACAGTAACAACTCTAACCAACACAATCCTAGAGTTTAATTTTATTCAAGTTTAGTAAAGCATTTTAATTAAAAATTGTCAAAACACCTTTTTCTGCTACATATGGAAAATGTCTTATGTAAATTTTCTTGTTTAAAAATGTATACATGTGTGAAGGAGGGAGGAGGGCATGGCAGTCTATTCCAGTATTTCTTGGAGAATCCCAATGTCAGAGGAGCTTGGCAGGCTACAGTCCAGAGGGTCCTAAACAGTCAGACATGACTGAAGTGACTGAGTGCACACATACACATGAAGTAGGAAACATATTATACTTAATGACTTTTTTAGGAAGTATATTTAAACTACTTTCAAATATACAGATAAGAACAGAATTATTCAAGATATATCCTCAACCCGGCTCTTCATACTTATTCTCTTGGAGCTTGGATTAGTTGTGGACTAGGTTAATGATTAGTTTACTGTTATGATATGCTGCTGAGCCCAATTCCAGGAATTACCTTTTATAAACTACATAAAAATAAAGCAAAAAAATTAAAATTTTAAAAAGCATGTTAAGTGAGATTATTGGACATCTTTCATAATTCCACCCTGTTTAATGTAATTCAAAACAGTGCACTTTAATAATTTTTGCTTAGAGATTACCCAGCTGTGAGGCTTAAGATATTCTTTTTATAATACCTTTATTCTTGTTTAATGTGAATAATTACTTTTATTGACACATCCTTTATATTTACAACATGCTAATATTTTTTGTTTTTTTCTTTTACATTGAATATGTGAAAAGAATGGGAAGTTTTTAAGACAGGCTAAATGATGTGATTGATGCTAAGGAAGTAGGAGACAAAAGAAAGAAGAATTTTTTGGTTTGTAAGCAAACTTGTTATTTATTTTTCTTGGGAAAAATCAGATCAACTATAGGGTAAAAAAGCACAAATGATTTAAACAAAGATTTGAGAACTTTCAGTAGGTCAGTTGAGAATTATATTCTAAATATGGTGTTTTGTTTTGTTTTGTTTTTAATTTCCAGAATAGCATTTGTTTTCCAAGAGGAATAAGGAACAAGTATTAGAGAAGGTCCAGGAAAGTTAAAGGGACTTGAAGGATGTAATATGACAACTGTTGAAGATTTGAGATGTTCCAGATGGGGTGGTAAGATGCCCAAAGACGGGACATATCAAAGAGAAACATTCCTGCTAGTTTATTCCTGTAAATCCCAGAAGGTCCATTAATGTGGGAGAAAGCAGGCCCCATGTTATTAATAAGCTTAAAAACAGATTTAAATTGATCTCATTTAGGTTATCTGGCTTATTTTATATTCTATTCTCTCCCTTGTGTTTAGTTTCACTGGGATTTAATTAGATTACCTTAAAATCTTATGAACCAACATTAAAATTTAGCATGAAAATAGCAGAAGAGGAGAGTTTTTGAGTAGGTTATTTCAGGTAACATGCCACAATTAAAGTGATGAAGATTCCTGAAGGACAAACAGAACTGGGAAAGACTTACACTTGACACAAGGAAAGCTGAGTAGCCAGAAGAGCTAGTCAGAAGGAAGGAGCTGGGGATAAAAGGTTGATAACAACTCCCTTAGGAATTGCAAACTGAAAATCCAAGGTTTAATACAAGCTTCTTTCATTAGTGTAAGTGTTTCTGCACAAATAACTTGTCCTTGCAATTCAGTTTAATCTTTGAAATTGGAGGAGCAAAGACCTGTTAGGTCATAGTGTTTGTCACTCCAGTGCAAAATATAAGCATTGGCTCTCACATATAGATTTCCTAAATGAACATCGAGATGGAAAATGCTAAACTATAAGAACATTTAGAGTGCACAGTGTTTTATTTGGATATTTGTTGTAATTAAGATTTGGGGACATATAATTTTTTCATAAAAGCTGAGACTGAACATGTGTTTGAGAGCTTTAAGGCAAGACAGTAGAAATGGTAAGCAACATCAAGGTGTAAGGACTCACAGAGAAGAGACTGATTATTTACTCTCTAACTTTGGTAATAATGCTTAATCCTTCTCTGCTAGAGTTGCAATTATAAATAGCAGTAGGATGCTATTTCAGATCATTGCTATGGAGAGCATTAAACTATAAACTGCATTTTAAATTACTTCTTAAGTTTACTTGGTCCAGATTAATCCAGATGGTGTAATTTATTTTCCTTCATATACAATGAAAAGCAAGAGTAACTGATAAAAATAAAATGATTGATAGGCATATTGAGATAAGCAGATCCAAAATGCTCTGATCTTATGGTGGCTTTTGTTTGTTGTTTTACAGTCAGGGGAAAAAAAAAAAAAGCAAGAGTTTTAAATCACTGACAACAAAGCACTCAGCTTCCAAACTGCATAAAAACATTACAGAAGTGTGCAGATATGAATTATCTGAAAATCGTTTCTGTGCTTTGGACTGTAAAACAATGTGACATTCATAAATAATTTTCCCTCAGTGTTGTTCTGTCTTTGAAATTTAAGTTGTAGAATGTCTTTTCATTTCTAATTTCAAATCACATTTATTTCACTTACCTATTCATTTAACTGACAGTGATAATATGCTCAGAAAATATCATTTGATCTTGTGTATCAGGCGGATGGCTTTTTGTTTCCATTCCCTTTTTCTGTAGGCTAGTGATCTGTGTAGTGAAGCACCTATGCTGGGACTGGCAGTCAGTAAGCACTCTAGCAAATGATGGGGAGTCAGAAGAAGCAAGAGATGGTTTAAGTGGTCAGTCAACTTAATATGTAGGTTTTTGAGACAGGGAAGCAATCCAACCATGATTTGGGTACATGTATTGAATTTATATAAGCTTAACTGGAAAATATGTTTTGATGATTTATATATATATATACTTTTTTTTTTTTCTTTTCAGGGCAAATTAACTACTATCCTATTGAAGTTTCTGAAGATTTTTCTCTCTGTAAACTACTCTTTGAATTGTATATTGAAGAGAACAACAACAAAAAAACTCAAAAGTTTTTATATGTTAATCTAGAAATGATGTAAAATGAAAATGTTCATGTATGCATGCTTAGTTGATCAGTCCTGTCCAATTCTGTGCTACCCCATGGACTGTAGCCCTTCAAGTTCCTCTGTCCATGGGATTTACTATCTGAACCACCAGGGAAGCAAAAATGTATGCAAATCTCTAAAGCCATCACTTTTTAGTTTTCTCAGTGACTGAATAAGATGAATCTAAATAGCAAAATTGCAGAGAAGACCATATAAGAGAACTATTCACCATCCTTCCTGTCCCTGAGAGGTGTTCAAGCAACAGGGAGTTTTAACTTTAGAGAAATAGCAATTGCTAAATCAGTTAGGCAAAGCATTATAATTACAAAAGGAATAAGTGTTTTTGAGCAAAGTCTGGAGACTAATTGTAGTTTAAGTGATTAGGGTCTGCAAACAGCAGCTATAGTTGAATACCAAAGAACAAGCTTAAACTGTGCTCAGCCTGAGAGGGGCTGTAGTAATTTATTAGTCTTTCATCCTCATGGAGAAAATGATCTACATTTTAAGTATTCTAATTGGATTCCAATAGCTGCAATGTATGAAACAGGTATGCAAACTTAAATTTATTTTGCAATCATTGCTTAACTTTTTTTTAAAGAAAATTTTCTTCAGATCTTGTTTTATGATTAAATATAGTTTTAGTCATATAAATTCTGTATTTTTTGGTTAAATTTTTACTATTTATTTTATTATTTTGTTGATGATGTGAATGGATTTTTTTTCCATTTTCAGTTCAAATTGTTTTTTTTTTATGTGGATTTTACGTTTTATTTATTTTTCACTTTTTTTTTAAGTTGGATTCAAGTCTCTCTCTTAAGTTACTATGATTTCTGTCTAAAAAGATTTTCATATTTATATACTAGTTGCATAAGGTTGTTCAGGTGAAGTGCCTTGCATTCTCACCCAGGACCTAACTGCTTTTATCGTCTTCTCTTTATAAGAATTATTATCTATCCGATGACTCTCGCATCAGAAATCAGAACTTCAGTGTTCTCCCTTTGAAACACTGGGATTTTCTGGGAGGGATCTTCCACCTGCTTTAGTTGAGTGAGCTTGAAGTACTGCATTGGTAGGAATTTTCTTCTCTATACCACGTCAACAATGAACCTGGAATGAAAATGGACAGATTTACCAAGTTTGTTACATACATACTTTGGGATAGATATATGCATACACATTGGAGAAGGCAATGGCACCCCACTCCAGTACTCTTGCTTGGAAAATCCCATGGAGGGAGGAGCCTGGGAGGCTGCAGTCCATGGGGTCGCTAAGAGTCGGACACGACTGAGCGACTTCACTTTCACTTTTCACTTTCATGCACTGGAGAAGGAAATGGCAACTCACTCCAGTGTTCTTGCCTGGAGAATCCCAGGGATGGGGGAGCCTGGTGGGCTGCTGTCTCTGGGGTCGCACAGAGTCGGACACGACTGAAGCAACTTAGCAGCAGCAGCATGCATACACATGCATGCTTAGTCACCAGTTGCGTCTGACATTTTGTGACCTCATGTCCATGGGATTCTCCAGGCAAGAATAATGGAGTGAGTAACTCACATGGTAACTATGCCCTCCTGCAGGGGATCTTCCCAACCCAAGGATCGAACCCAAGGTCTCCTGCGTTGCAGGTGGATTCTTTACCACCTAAGCCACCAGGAAAGCTCATATATATACATATACACTAAATGTATTTATCTAAAAATCTATCTGGACATCTTGTATTTTATCTCACAACTATAGGGAAAAATACAAATTAAAAATAAGGGCTTGATTAATCCTCTTTATTGAAAATAAGTAAGAGATCTCTGTTCCTTCTCTTCCAGTATTTTCCTTAGAAAATTGTAAGCACTTTCTTATCTCTTTGAAATGTATATACTTTATTCTAAAGATTCAAAAAGTCTTTCTAGCTGGCCTTTTGTCACTTTAGTGACCCAGGAAGGTCTTTCTTAAGAACCTGGGAGCCATCTCTTTGAAATGAAGGGAGATGGTACCACTTATCTCCCAGTTTCTATGGGAGGGTAGGAGCCCAAAATCAGTGAAAATCTTTCTCCAAGTCTCAAAACTGCCTCCAGCATAAACAAAAAAGAATTGTTTGTTTTTGTCTCCTCTCTCTCTCTCTCTCTCTCTCTCAATCTTTTGGATAAAGCCAACAAGTTAACACAGATTGTCACCTAAATTGCCAGGTGAATTTTAGGGTCAATTATATATCTTCAAGTTCTGTAGTCTGAGGACTAGTTAAGGGAAATACCAACAACTAACCTAGAAGCAACACTGCCAGATTTACCAAAATTGTCCCAAATGTGATAAGGAACATACTGATAGTCAAAACATTTTTAAAAAGAAATATGTTTCTCAGAAATTTGTTTTTCTTGTTTAGTATTAATTGTTGAGAAAAGTTTATGTTGAGGTGGGTCCTGTGTGCTAAGTTGCTACAGCTGAGTCTGACTATTTTTGACCCTGTGGATGGTCAAAAAGCCCGCCAGGCTCCTCTGTCCATGGGATTTCCCTGGCAAGAATACTGGAGTGGATTACCATACTTTCCTCCAGGGAATTTTTCTGACTATGGATCAAACCAGAGTCTCTTATGTCTCCTGCATTGGCATGTGGGTGCTTTACCACTAGGGCTTCCTGGGAAGACTGTTCAAGTAGATGATTGTAGTTTATTCTTTTATACTGTAAGATAAGTCCCATTGAATAAATAAGCCTCTTTTTTATACACTGTATTCATGATAGTTCAGATGTTATTTTGAACTACCCATTAATTTGTTTATATTTTAAATATTTTGATATTAACCATAAAATATGATGCTATCAGTTCAGTTTAGTTCAGTCACTCAGTTGCATCAGACTCTTTGCGACCCCATGAATCGCAACACGCCAGGCCTTCCTGTCCATCACCAACTCCTGGAGTTCACTCAGATTCACGTCCATTGAGTCAGTGATGCCATCCAGCCATCTCATCCTCTGTCGTCCCCTTCTCCTCCTGCCCTCAGTCTCTCCCAGAGTCTTTTCCAATGAGTCAACTCTTTGCATGAGGTGGCTAAAGTACTGGAGTTTCAGCTTTAGCATCATTCCTTCCAAAGAAATCCCAGGGCTGATCTCCTTTTGGATGGACTGGTTGGATCTCCAAAAGCATCAATTCTTCGGTGCTCAGCTTTCTTCACAGTCCAACTCTCATATCCATACATGACCACTGAAAAAACCATAGCCGTGACTAGATGGACCTTAGTCGGCTATAAATAAGAATATTAAATATTATTAGGCATTAGTCCTAGCAATATTAATTCACAGATTCAATTCAGTGTAAAATAAAATTATGTAAATTTCATCCATGGTAATCAATCAACTAATTCTAATTCAAAAATAGCCAAGAGAATCCCAAAACAAATGAAGTTGAATAATTTACCCCATAAGTCACATGATTTGTTATAAGGTTTAACATGAATACTGTGTAATTAAACACTTAATGTGAAAATAGAAATAAAGCAATTAAACCTAATAGGGGACCAAAAACAAATTAAGGCTCATATGAAAATATATTATACAACCAATTTCCTTTGCAGACACTTGGAGAAACAATGACTACTCACTAAACAACATTGAGGAAAATTATTGTTGGGATGAAACAATGGAAATATTTTCATTGAGTGTTTTCACATTTTATCTTTATTGGGTTTATTAATGAATGACAAGCATGCCTTGGTAGCTCAAGACGGCAAGTTGCTCAGGAGAGATTTAAAGACTCCTCTTCCTTGGATTCATTGGCACAAGTTTCAAAGGTAATGGACCCAGAAGTCTTTATTTCTAGCCAAGGACAATTTCTTTATATTCCATAGAAAAGTTCTCTATTTTTATCCCCTGAGTTTAAAAGGGAGGGATCTGACAGTTGCTCTATATAAAATCTGACCCTCATAATATTAGGGTCCCTCACCTGTGGTGTAAACCTCATTGCACATGTTAAGTTCATCTGAAGCTCTAAACATCCTCTGTGGGGGAATTTGTGTGGGGACAAGTGTGGCTTTGATGATCTGGGACTAAGTGGTGTGATTTGTGTGTATGTGTGTTTAACTGTAGCAAGATAACTTGTTAACTTGTCAGAGGATAGTTATCTTAAATCCTTCACAGTTTTGAACTTTTTATTTGGCTGGAAAAAAAAAAAAAAAAAAACAGTAGAGCTCTAGCTCATTTTTTATACAAAATAATTTCAAGGTCGTATGACTTAGGTATAAAAACAAATCTCTAAAGCTTCTAGAATATATTGATTTTATAGCAACGTCATGAAGGAATTTCCAAAAGTTTGATTTTCATGAGAGTCTAACAAAACTCCTGAAATTAATACTGTCATTAAAACTTTGCATGGTGTTATTTTGGAAATCTCATCTGTAATTTTTTTTAAACTAAATCTCCTACAGTAATTTTCAGATAATCAAATGCAAGTATAAAATAATATTTTTAAAATTTGAACAGTTTGTTTAAAAAATATTTGCTAGTTTCATCCCCAAGATTAAATAACAGAGTTATTTGCTATTATAAAATATTATTTGAATATTCCATTATGTGGAATATTCCACTGCATAACTCATAAATAATATAAAAATAATGATATAAATTCAGAACACAGCAAGACGAAGACTATAAATATGAATGGCCTTGTTTAGAAAGCATCATCTATGAATTCCGTTCCATTCAGTCGCTCAGTCGTGTCCGACTCTTTGCGAGCCCATGAGTCCCAGCACGCCAGGCCTCCCTGTCCATCACCAACTCCCGGAGTTCACTCAGACTCATGTCCATTGAGTCCGTGATGCCATCCAGCCATCTCATCCTCGGTCGTCCCCTTCTCCTCCTGCCCCCAATCCCTCCCAGCATCAGGGTCTTTTCCAATGAGTCAACTCTTTGCATAAGGTGCCCAAAGTACTGGAGCTTCAGTTTTAGCATCATTCCTTCCAAAGAAATCCCAGGGTTGATCTCCTTCAGAATGGACTGGCTGGATCTCCTTGCAGTCCAAGGGACTCTCAAGAGTCTTCTCCAACACCACAGTTCAAAAGCATCAATTCTTCTGCGCTCAGCCTTCTTCACAGTCCAACTCTCACATCCATACATGACCACAGGAAAAACCATAGCCTTGACTAGACGGACCTTAGTCGGCAAAGTAATGTCTCTGCTTTTGAATATACTATCTAGGTTGGTCATAACTTTTCTTCCAAGGAGTAAGCGCCTTTTAATTTCATGGCTGCAGTCACCATCTGCAGTGATTTTGGAGCCCAAAAAAACAAAGTCTGACACTGTTTCTACTGTTTCCCCATCTATTTCCCATGAAGTGATGGGNCAGAATGGACTGGTTGGATCTCCTTGCAGTCCAAGGGACTCTCAAGAGTCTTCTCCAACACCACAGTTCAAAAGCATCAATTCTTCGGTGCTCAGCCTTCTTCACAGTCCAACTCTCACATCCATACATGACCACAGGAAAAACCATAGCCTTGACTAGACGGACCTTAGTCGGCAAAGTAATGTCTCTGCTTTTGAATATACTATCTAGGTTGCTCATAACTTTTCTTCCAAGGAGTAAGTGTCCTTTAATTTCATGGCTGCAGTCACCATTTGCAGTGATTCTCGAGCCCAGAAAAATAAAGTACACTTACTCCTTGGAAGAAAAGTTATGACCAACCTAGATAGTATATTCAAAAGCAGAGACATTACTTTGCCGACTAAGGTCCGTCTAGTCAAGGCTATGGTTTTTCCTGTGGTCATGTATGGATGTGAGAGTTGGACTGTGAAGAAGGCTGAGCGCTGAAGAATTGATGCTTTTGAACTGTGGTGTTGGAGAAGACTCTTGAGAGTCCCTTGGACTGCAAGGAGATCCAACCAGTCCATTCTGAAGGAGATCAGCCCTGGGTGTTCTTTGGAAGGAATGATGCTAAAGCTGAAGCTCCAGTACTTTGGCCACTTCATTCGAAGAGTTGACTCATTGGAAAAGACCCTGATGCTGGGAGGGATTGGGGGCAGGAGGAGTAGGGGACGACTGAGGATGAGATGGCTGGATGGCATCACGGACTCAATGGACGTGAGTCTGAGTGAACTCTGGGAGTTGGTGATGGACAGGGAGGCCTGATTCATGGGGTCGCAAAGAGTCGGACACGACTGAGTGAATGAACTGAACTGAACTGAACTGATATGAGCTTCATTCTTTTGAGCTTGTCATTTATCTTTTTGTGATCTATCCAGAGTAGCATTTAGTCTAGTATTAGTTCCTCCCCACTATTGAGAGTCTATTCTTCCAGTCCTTACTAAAAGTTCTCTGTACTTAGTGGAATCTTTCTACCTTGACTATTAGAAACTCTGGTCCTATGTGAGCTCCGGGAATTATTTAGCTTACAGTCCCTTGATTATTTTTCTTTCTTCAGCAGTTGTTATATTCCTTGCCTCATGAAATTTTATCCCAAGCAATCACAGCCAAGGACTCAGTGGATGTTGGATTTGTAGAGATGTTTCCACATAGCTCTCTCTAGGATTGTATGTTGGCCTATGTTCAGCCACACTGATCTCCCTGAAATCCAGTTTTTGTCTACAGGTTCACTTTGGTTCAAACTTTCCTGGCTCTGTTTGGGTTTCCTTATCCAGAACCATAGTCCACAATTGTCTCTAACCTGAAAGCTAGAAATGCCTACTTCATTATTTTCCCTCCTTCAACGTTCTACAGTACTGTGACTGTACTGTGACTATTTTCCAGTATACATAGGATCACTAAACATAGCAAATAAAAATACACAGCATCTAGTTGGATTTGAGTTTCAGATAAACAATTTATCTGAATTTCAGTATATGTCTCTAAAGTTGCATGGTACAAACTTACACTAAAATTGTCTGAAATTCAAATTTAACTCAACATCCTGTATTTTATCAGAAATACTGAAAAACAGTTGTTTCATGTATTTTTCACTGTTTGTAGTTGTTTATTGTGGAAACATTCTTGTAGCAGTTATTCCTTCACAGGCAGAAGCAGAATCTTGATGTCATTTATTTATGAGTGCTGTACATTGTGAATCTCACATTGTTGATCTTATTATTTGTTAATCATCTTTTAAAGAGTGCTAAAATTTGTTTTCCTGACAGCTAAGGAACTTCTGGCTTAGTGTGGTCGAGTCTTGCTTTTCCTCAGGGTTTCTTCTGCTATCTCTAGAGTGGCCTGTATTCTAGGACTGGCTTAGTTCACTATTAAGATGTGACCCTTCTGGAGTTTCTATTGAATCTTAGTTTTCAACAGTTTTCTTTACTTTGTCTAGTCAGAGTGCTAATGCCTCTTAGCCCCATGTGAGCTCTGAGGGGTGTTCAGCTCAAGTCTCTCTGATTGTTCGTTTCCTGTCTCATCGGCCTTTACATTATATAAGTACAGCATAATATTCAGCCCAGATTTAAGATCCCTATGAAGATATCTAGAAGCTCTTTCTGTGTATAACTCTCTTCTTTCTGGTACTTTGCCCTGGTGGCTCAGAGGTTAAAGCGTCTGCCTGCAGTGCGGGAGACCCAGGTTCGGTCCCTGGGTTGGGAAGATGCTCTGGAGAAGGAAATGGCAACCCACTCCAGTACTCTTGCCTGGAAAATTCCATGGACTGAGGAGCCTGGTGGGTTACAGTCCATGGGGTCGCAAAGAGTCGGACACGACTGAGCGACTTCACCACCACGCCCTGCAAATTGAAGCCACCTTAGTTTTCTAAACTCCAGTCTTTGTCTCCTTAACTCAGCAAAGCCATAGTGCTTTGCTTGGAATCTTGCTCTCCAGACTGCAGTCTAAAAAGTGCCTTTAGGCTTTCTAAAGCTGATGCAATCTTAGGGTTCATTTTGTATTTCTCTTCTCTCTGGGGTAATAGTCCTGTGCTACCTATTTCACACCAGCTGAAAACAGCCATTTCATATGGTCTTTCCATTTTTCTGGTTGTTTATGGTAGGGGGCAAGTCTTGTCTGCTTATTGATCATGGTCAGAAGTGGAAAATTGACTTCTTTTAAGAGTTTGATCTTCAGTCTATAAATTCTGCTCATGGTGGAGTATCTGTCATACTCTCATGTTGGTAACCTCTTATTCATTTTGTTTCTCAGTTGGATGTGAAACCAGCTTTAGCATTATGCTAAAGCTCTGTTACATGGTGTCTCTGAGGTCTATGCTCTAGGCAGGTCAAAATTACTCCCCAGGATCCAGTGGCAGGAATGTAATACATGTGCAACAAGCTCTTCACGATTATAAAAATAAAACGATAAATGGCAAGTCAGGGAGGTGGAAACCGACAGTTGTTTCCTGTCTTGCAGACTGAGTAGTTTGGGCATTGCGTTCTGAGAAATTAAAATCAGTTTAAATACAGATGTTGTTGTTTAGTCACTAAGTCGTGTCTGACTCTTTTGCAACCCCCTTGGAATATAGCCCACCAGGATCCTCTGTCCATGGGATTTCCTAGGCAAGAATACTGGAATAGGATGCCATTTCCTTCTCCAGGGAATCTTCCCAACCCAGGGATTGAACCCACATCTCCTGTTTGACAAGCAAATTCTTTACCACTTAGTTACCACGGAAGCCCAAATAGGGACAAGATATGTTCAAAGTGGTGCTCTTTAGAATTGTGGTGTAGAAGAATCTCTGGAGAGAGCTACACTACTGTGATGTTTTCAGTCTAGGAAAAACAAAGGAGAGGCAAATAAAGGAAGTACCAGTGAAAGATAATCGACAAATCATATAATTAGCTAAAAGCAGGCATAAAATGGACCTGGATTCTGAAATTGAGTGAAGAAGATCACAGTCTTGTAGTCCTATCACTGGAGAGCCAAAGAAAATCTGACAGATCATTGGTTGTGCTATGGGAAGTGTTTTAAAAGTCTGTGGAAACTAGGGCTGTATGCTCTTTATTCTCCACTTAAAATATTCATTCTTTGATGCATTCACTCATCAAGTACTTATAAGTGAACATATCCTTTGTTCCAGCAACTGATGTGTTGGTGGCGGTAGTGTTCAGTCACTAAGTCAGGTCTGATTCTTTTTGACCCCATGGACTGCAGCACACCAGGCTCCTCTGTCTTCCACTATCTCCTGGAGCTTACTCAACTTCATGTCCATTGAGTCAGTGATGCTATCTATCTCATCCTCTGCTGCCCTCTTCTCCTTTTGCCTTCAATCTTTCCCAGCATCCAGGGCTTTTCCAATGAGACAGTTCTTTGCATCAGGTGGCCAAAGTATGGGAGCTTCAGCATTAGTCCTTCCAATGAATATTCAGGTCTGATTTCCTTTGGGATTCACTGAATTGATCTTGCAGTCCAAGAGACTCTCAAGAGTCTTTTCCAGCACCACAATTCAAAAAAATTGATTCTTTGGCACCCAGACTTCTTTATGGTCCAACTCACATCTGTACATGACTACTGGAAAAAACCACAGCTTTGACTATATAAACCTTTGTTACAAAGTAATGTCTCTGTTTTTTGGGTTTTTTTTAAATTAATTTTTATTTTTTAGTTTGTTTTGCTTTACAATACTGTATCCATTTTGCTATACATTGACATGACTCAGCCACGAGTGTACATGAACTCCCAATCCCGACTCCCACCTCCCCCCTCCCGCCCCACACCTTCTCTCTGGATTATCCCCGTGCATCAGTCCCAAGCATCCTGCATCCTGCATCAAACCTGGACTGGCGATTCGTTTCACTTATGATATCACACATGTTACACTGCCACTCTGCCAACCCATCCCACCCTCTCCCTCTCCCACAGGTCCAAAAGGCCGTTCTATACATCTGTGTCTCTTTTGCTGTCTTGCGTACAGGTTTATCATTACCATCATTCTAAATTCCATATATATGTGTAAGTATACTGTATTGGTGTTTTTCTTTCTGGCTTACTTCACTCTGTATAATCGGCTCCAGCTTCATCCACCTCATTAGAACTGATTCAAATGTATTCTTTTTAATAGCTGAGTAATACTCCATTGTGTATATGTACCACAGCTTTCTTATCCATTCATCTGCTGATGGACATCTAGGTTGCTTCCATGTCCTGGCTATTATAAACAGTGCCGCAATGAACATTGGGGTACATGTGTCTCTTTCAATTCTGGTTCCCTTGGTGTGTATGCCCAGCAGTGGGATCGCTGGATCATAAGGCAGTTCTATTTGCAATTTTTTAAGGAATCTCCACACTGTTCTCCATAGTGGCTGTACTAATTTGCATTCCCACCAACAGTGTTCCCTTTTCTCCACACCCTCTCCAGCATTTATTGCTTGTTGACTTTTGGATCGCAGCCCTTCTGACTGGTATGAAATGGTACCTCATTGTGGTTTTGATTTGCATTTCTCTGATAATGAGTGATGTTGAGCATCTTTTCATGTCTGTTTTTTAATATGCTGTCTAAGTTTGTCATAGCTTTTCTTCCAAGGAGCAAGGGTCTTTTAATTTCATAGCTGCAGTCACTGTCTGAAGCGGTTTTGGAGCCGAAGAAAAGAAAATCTGCCATTGTTTCCAATTTTCCCCCATCTATTTGCATGAAGTGATAGGATCCAATGCCATGATCTTAGTTTTTTTAATGCTGAGTTTCAAAGCTGTTTTATCAGTTTCTTCTTTCATCTTCATCAAGAGGCTCTTTAGTTCCTCTTCACTTTCTATCCTTAGAATGGGGTCATCTGTATATCTAAGGTTGTTAATATTTCTTCAAAAAACCTTGATTCCATCTTGTGCTTCATTCAGCTTGGCATTTTGCTTGATATACAATGCATATAAGTTAAATAAGCAGAGTAACATGTACAGCCTTGTCAACTGATAGGGTGAAACAAAAAAGATGGAAACGTCTCCCTTGTCTTAAAGGAGAATGCACTGTGATAAGAAAATAGACGAGTAAATGAGTAATTGCAACATGGCAAGAAAGTTCTTGAAGTCTTCATTTATCCCTTTGAAGGTCATTGCTGAATTAAAATTTTAAAGTAGTATGCAGATTAGACTTCCATTGCTGCAGTACTTAGACATTTTGAGCACTGCCGGGGTCCAGCCCCGGTGGACCCAGGGTGATTCAAAGGTGGGGACGGAGTCGGCGTCCTAGGAAAAAACTTATTTAATTACAGATATAGAGAGAGATTAGAAACGGATAGTGTAGTAGGAAAATTAGTGGAGAAAAAGAGGCTGGATAACTTGGTTTACGTGGAATACCAATCACCACCTACGTAGGCCACAGGCGTCTTTGCATTCTCCCAAAGGAGAGGAGGCCCTGAGGCCTCCCCTGTCCGATCTTAGAAGCCCAGGCATAATTAGCAGGCTTGGTGAGCACCCACGCCCCAGATGGGAATTCAGCCAGAAAAACGGAGAACAAGAAAGAAACGACACGGGGGAATCAGTCTTTCCAGAAACTGATCCCCTTTTCTTTATTTTCAGGTTTGCTTATATACCTTTTTTTACATGTAGGAATGAATACAGAGTCACGCGGGGGTCAGCAGTCCTGACCTTTATCAAGATCAGGTGCTTCATATAAATGTATAAAAAAAGGTCTTAGGGGTTTTACATCATCTTCTGGCCATGAGGCTTGCTGACATTTTACGACCCTTTCTTTCTGATAACCAAAATACTTATTTTTTCCAAGGGTGTTTTTTCTTAAACCAGGCACCACCCTCCAAAATAAAGTTGCATTCCTATAGGGTGAGGGTGTAGGGACCTCGGACGCTGGGTAGCTCCTCCCGGCCGCTGCCCTGACCTCGGACACGGGGTGTCTCCTCCCAGCCGCTGCCCTGACCTCGGACACGGGGTGTCTCCTCCCAGCCGCCACTGACTTCGGCGTGGGGTAGCTCCTCTTGGCCGCTGCCCCTGACCTCGGACGCAGGGTGTCTCCTCCGGGCTGCCACCCCTAGTGGAGATGATGGAAGTCCAGTTGAGCTGTTTCAAATCCTGAAAGATGATGCTGTGAAAGTGCTGCACTCAATATGCCAGCAAATCTGGAAAACTCAGCAGTGGCCACAGGACTGGAAAAGGTCAGTTTTCATTCCAATTCCAAAGAAAGGCAATGCCAAAGAATAATCAAACTACCGCACAATTGCACTCATCTCACATGCTAGTAAAGTAATGCTCAAAATTCTCCAAGCCAGACTTCAGCAATACGTGAACCGTGAACTCCCTGATGTTCAAGCTGGTTTTAGAAAAGGCAGAGGAACCAGAG
>SJXQ01002454.1:11618-109977 GCA_006408695.1 Aepyceros melampus | reverse complement strand
GAAGAAGGCTGAGCACAGAAGAATTGATGCTTTTGAACTGTGGTGTTGGAGAAGACTCTTGAGAGTCCCTTGGACTGCAAGGAGATCCAACCAGTCCATTCTGAAGGAGATCAACCCTGGGATTTCTTTGGAAGGAATGATGCTAAAGCTGAAACTCCAGTACTTTGGCCACCTCATGCGAAGAGTTGACTCACTGGAAAAGACCCTGATGCTGGGAGGGATTGGGGGCAGGAGGAGAGGGGGACGACCGAGGATGAGATTGGCTAGATGGCATCACAGACTCAATGGACGTGAGTCTGAGTGAACTCCGGGAGTTGGTGATGGACAGGGAGGCCTGGCGTGCTGCCATTCATGGGGTTGCAAAGAGTCAGACACGACTGAGCGACTGAACGGAACAGAATGGAGGGTGTAGTGAGTTACAATCAAGAAAGGAATTTATTTAACCCAAGGTTAACATGATTAATCTTAAAGGTTAATACTCATTTCTCCTATATATTAGTTATATTCATTATAAGGGCAGGGAATATGGAGATTTAACAGCAAACATCAGCCCAACAAATGAAATCCCTTCACCAATGTTCCCCTTAAGATCTATTTAGTCTTAAGATAGTGATAAAGTTATATTTTTACATAGCAAAGACACAGTGATTTATAACAAAGTACAGTGGTCTATAGCAAAAGAGAAAATTCATTAACTCAAAAAGTCTAGTATTACTAACATCAAAAACTACTATATTTCTTTTTCTATATTCCAAATACATTGATTAATATATTCCCAGGTGCCTAAGGACGTGGAGGCCTGGTGGCAATCATTGACTCAACAATGAGAAAAGCCCTATGCTAATTAAGACATTCAGAATACCCCAAACTCTCTGTGCTGTTTATGGTTGAGAGGTAGTAAACAATCATGTGCTTGGCAGGAGTATGGATGATCCTATCACACAAGCTAGTTTGTCAGCAGAGAGGTTTGACCTGAGACACCCTTGTCACACCCAGGGCAGGGAATTAGTAGCAATTATTGGCACAAAAAATGAAAAACCCTTCACCAATATAATTCCTAATCAACCCACTATACTAATAAATTCTAACTTCTCAAAAGAATCTGCCTTTAGTAAGTCTAAAACATCTCATGCCTCTCACTGTTGGGAGGCTGTAAACAATCACATGTGGCCTGACGAACCTATACAGGCAGGCTAGATAAACTTCAGAGGAGTTCGTAAGCTGAAACACTCTTTTCACACCCAGGAATTTTTATTAAATGGAGCTGCAAGTTAACTCCTTCTCCGAGAGAAATGCTTATGGGGGAGAGCCCCCCGTAAAGTCAGAGGTATAGGTGAGAGCATAAAACAGACTCTGGTTTTGGGAGTAGATGCTCGGGGACAGGGGGTTTCCTGAGGCTTGATCATGACTTTGCGTATGCCAAGCCTGCTTCCTCATGATCTTTGTCATGGGCGGAGTTCCTCACGCTGGCCCCTGGCAGAGTACCTCTTAGGAAGTCAGCAAAATGAAGACAAAATTGACTCGAGAATGTTGGATGTATATTCCTAACTATTGAGATTTCTTCTGTACTTGTGTTATAAAAGAAGACCTGTCTAAGCCACAGTAATGATCATTCTGGGAGGACAAGGAGGCCTGGCATACTGCAGTCCATGGGGTCACAAAATTGCCATGACTGGGCAACTGAACAACAACAATGATCATACTATTTAGTATTTATCTGTATAAGGAAAATTGATGTGATCGAATCTGATTAGATTAATGCTATTATCATGATTGGAAAATACTTATTTTAGTTTTTTTTTTTAAAGTCCAAAGTCAGTACCATAAAACAGAGATTGAGGATATATTCCATGGGTACTAATGTACCCATTTGTTCCACTTATAGTGTAGAGGAAAATGAAAGAACATTATCTTATTTAGTGTAAGGGTTATTTCTCTGAGTTACTAGTTAATCCAGTAACCTCTGTTTTCATTAATGAGAATATTGGAATTTCTTTTACTCTAGAAACTTCCTTTCTTTTGTCATGAAGTTCATTTATGGTTTTCATTAGGAAATTAAATATTAATTATACAAAGATAGGGAAACAGAATGGTGAAAAAGATAAACATCTGTTTTTTCATCATCTAGAATTATCACTGTTAATAACTGCATTCTTGCATTTCTTTTCTATACATATATTTATTGCTTTATAGGCTCAACATTGTTCAGATTGTACATAAAATACCTATATTTTTACTATTATTTCAGCATGTGAAAGTGTTAAATTGATCAGTCATGTATAACTCTTTGCAACCCTGTGGACTATAGCCCACCAGGCTCCTCTGTCCATGGGATTTCCCAGGCAAGAGTACTGGAGTGGGATGCCATTGCCTCCTCCAAGGGATCTTCCCTATCCAGGAACTGAACCCTGGTCTCCTGCATTGTGGGCAGATGTTTTTTACCATCTGAGCCACCAGGGAAGCCTTTATGTAAAAGCAAATACAAAATAGGCATGTCATGCCTTTCATATCTCCTGTTACCAATCACTTAGTAGAGGGAGAAGAAAAGGGGAAAAAAAAACTAAAATGAATTCTATACGTGTGCATCTTTAATTTATTAAATTAACATAAAGCCTTGTAAGGAAATGTTCTCTTAATTTTAAAGAAATCTTACAGAAAGACTTGCCTGATTTAGAATAACTTTGTAAAGGTGTACTTGAGATTTGAACCCAGGACTAAAAAACTCCTAAAAATGTTCTTAGACTTCTCAACAGAATCAAGAGAGAAATAAAGAATGAAGGAACCAGCATGAAAGCTGTAGAATGGTTGGCAGAAAGATGAGGGGATAATAAGATAATAGGTTCATTTCCAAAGAGCAAAAATTTCTTCAATTTAAACTTCTTGATCTAAAATTTGAGAAAATCCAGTTGAACAAAGGGAAAAGTGACAGGAATAAGAAATAGGTCATATTCTAGTTCTATTAAATTTTAAAATATTTTTTAGCTAAGCAATCCTATAGCTACTGGAGTTAACATTTTTATGCTATATTTGGAACCTGCTTATTTTAACAGGGCTTCCTTTGTGGCTCAGTTGGTAAAGAATCTGCCTGCAATGTGGGAGACCTAGGTTCAATTCCTGGGTTGGGAAGATCCCCTAGAGAAGGGAAAGGCTGCCCACTCCAGTATTCTGGCCTGGAGAATTCCATGGTGGCAAAGAGTCAGATACGACTGAGCAAAAATTTTCACTTTATTTTAACAAGTGCTCACCATTGACCATATTATTTAAAAGGAAAGTGTCTTACATTTCTTATTAGTCTTCATTTCTAAAATATGGGCCTATGTTAAGGGCCTATGAAGCCTTATGTCTCCTATCTATGCAGAAGAGGCTGCTTCTGCTTAGGTAAAGTCATCAGAGATGGTTTAAAGATTGGATTTTATTGTTGGATGACCTGGATGCTAGTTTGTGAATCTGAGTTAGTAGTAAGCTATTTTTCTCAAAATGTAGTTGAAAGATCAACCAGTTCATTTATATTTATCTTAGGGGTTTCAGAAAAAAATGAGGTAAAGACCTGTACATCTCTTCTAGGAAGTCCTCACTTTGAATTTCTGTCTACAGAATAACCTTGAATAATCTGCCCTCAAATCAAAATTACCGCATACAAATATCAAAAAACCCAATGAAAACTCTTGTTTTTTCCCACAGTCATCTGCCTAGCAGGTTTTGCTTTTTTTTAATCCCAACAATCCCATATCTGCAAGAAAAACTGTGATAATTTCCTATGAAGGAAACCAATGAAGATATGTATCTATTTCTTCTCTTCCATCTATCCAACCACTTTATAAAATTCCATCACTTTTTTTTTTTCAACTTCACTCTGTTTTATCCTTTGCTCTTCATGACCTGGAGTCATATCCAGATCATTATTCCCTTTAAAAGTCTTTTGTTTGTTTTGTTGTGGCAACTGCCTCCTAACTGGTTTTCCAGGTTTCAAACTTCCTTCTGTTCTCATCATACATAATGATGCCCAGGTAGTCTCCTTCAGAAACCACTTTGATCATATTATCCATCTGCTGAAAGCTTCATTTTTGCCTCTATTATCTCTAACCTATAAGCTCCCCAAGCCAGAGTTCTATCTCATTTAATGCGTGCCTGGTATCTAGCAGACCATGAAGATTTATTTCGTGAATAAAAAGTGAATTTCCACTAAAGTGATGGATGTAGGACTTGGGAAAGTAGTATAACTATGTGGATTTTTTCTGTTGTCTCAGAATTTTAGGTCAAACCCCAAAGCAAGCAAAAAATCTCTGAGAAAACACCCAGATGCCACTGGGTGCCATGCCCCTAGGCCAGTGAATCTCAACAAGGGGGAATTTTGCCCCCAAAGACTATCTGGCAGTGTTTGGAGACAGATTTGGTTGTTACACCTCAAGGGGAAAGCAAGCTTCTGGCACCTAGTGAGTAGGAAGCAAGAACCTGGTTAAGTATCCTAAAATGTATAGCTCTGGCTCCTCAAACAAACAAAGATCTTATCTAGAGTGTTAATAATGCTATAGATTAGAAATTACCTCTAGGATTTAAGAAAATCCTTTAAGTTCTTTTCTCACTCATCACTCACTCACTGTTCAATTGATATGATGAAAAGAGAGAGAATGAATAAAAAAGTTGTAGAAGTTAGGAGTAATAGGCTTAGGCGTAAAGTATTTTTGTTTTTCTCTTCTCCTTTACCCCAAGTCGAGTGATGGAGGCTCCAAGAAAATCTCTTGAAGTTTTTGGAAGTGGTGGCAAGCTGGGGAAACGGCATCTCACACCCGAGCTGGATGTCTGCTGAGCTAGAGATGAGTCTACTTACTCGCTTCTAAGACAGGAGTAGAGTGAGGGAGGCAGTTCTTAGAAGTGCTTGACATGGATTCTGAGAGCTTGAGAGTGTATGTGAACACGTACAGGCAGTTTTGCTCCTGCCTGGAGAATTCTTAAATTGGGAGTGAGTGGAGAGGTCTGTGACGGCAGGCCAAGGGAGGAGGGCAGTGAGAAGCGGATGGAATCTTCAAGTTCTGGTTTGACAAGAAGACATGAGTTTTCTACCTTTAAAGGTTAACTGAGTTCCATAGTTTGATGGAACTATGCTCATGAGCATAGCCTGCTTGAGCAAGGAGGCCCTGGCAGTACAAAGCTCTAGGCTATCTTGCAAGAGTTCAGGTGGTTATTGCTTTGTTTGTTTGAGGAAATTGTGTCATAAGAAGATCGCTGCGGGGCCTATGAAAGAGCCAAGAATATGCTTGGTGAGAAAACTGGTGTTTGGCGTCTGCCACACTAAGAGAACAAATGATCACGTTACAGTAGCTCTTTATGCTTGTTTCCCAAACCTGGCCTCCTCCTGAGTCCTGATATAACACAGGAGGAAAAGGACCAGGTAGCAACTGAGAGGAAAGGAGGAGCAAATGAAAGGAAGGAAGAAAAGTCCAAGAACAAGAAAGAGTAAAAGCCTGTTTTCCCGTAGAGGTTTCTCAGCCTGCGTAATATACAAACTGATGTGAGGAGAGACTGAATTGGGTATGAAACTGCGGTTTTGGTTTAGACTTGACTAGGCTGTGTAATAGCCAAAATTCTCTGTTGCCAAAGTGTGATTTTGTTTTTCTGTGTAAATGAAAGTGACCAGAAAGCCAAAGAATCACTCCAGGTGTTATCTAGGGCCAGCAAAGAAATCTAGACCAGCGCGTTTTGAAGGCACTAGTTGGGGGACGCCGGGGAGTGTTCCTGGCTTGTTTTCCATAGTGTTTAGCTTGATTTTTTTTTTTTAATCAGTTATATTAGCCTTTACTGCACATTTCATATGGATCAATATCATATTTGTTAAACGTTTACATGTGCTAAAGCATTTATCAATTCCAATACTCCTCCCAAATAAGAACTGCCACTTTAAAAGGAAGAGGAAAAGGTTTGTAAAGTTCAAATAACATATCATGGTGAAATAAGGGTAAATCCTTTCTAGAGCCTTCTGTTTTGAATGTTTTCTCTAATAGCTAATAATTTAAGAACAAAAAGTTTTATTTCTGGGAGAAATTTTGAATGAAATGGAACTTTAGCCATATTAATAGAAATTCTTTTGTAGAAATTAACAGGATAATTTAAGCATAAGAACAGTCATGTTTGTTCTGCTTTGACTCCTAGCCACATGTTCTGTGATGAGCTCCTAAGATCATGCACTATCCTGACAGATGTATAAATTCTTGCCTTACATACTGACGTTGCCATCAGTGAAAGCAGCCTGTCCTTTAGTAGTAGGCCGATCTGCATTCTGAATTCTCAAGTGTGCTGACAATTGAGTGAGAAATGAGTTAGTGAGTTGCACTGACAGCCAGGGGTGGAAGAGTTCATTCAGGTGATGATGTGATACTTTCACACACACTAGCTGACGCCCCTTCTCCACCCTCACTTATATGTGTGTGCAAATACGTGTGGCCAGAGAGGTGCTAAAATGCAGCAAGTCAAGAATTAATTTCTATTAGATCTTGCTGTTTGTTTTCACCATTTTGACCTTAAAACTCCCAGAGAGTTCTGTTTCCAGGGGATGAAATGAAACCATGTTGCTATCTTATTTGTCTTTTATAAATCATACTAAAAATGATCATTAAATAAGCATGTACACATCTGGGAAGTGGTGAGATAGACGTCAGCACTCATTATGCCAGAGTCTAAAGTCTAAATTGGGCTTCTTTGAAGCATTAACAAGGATACCATTATTTATAACTGTTCATCTCCTTGGGTAAAATCAATGCCTATAAAGTATGCAAACCTCTGTTTGCATTCTTAAATGAAGTTTCATCAGGCCTCAGTACTGTTTCTCTTGTGGATTTTATTTTTGCTCTGCATTGAGTATCACAGGTATTAGACTACCTGAAGTTGGGAGACTGACTCCATTTTGAGTGTAAGATTTACCACCCTTGCTAATGAAAATAATAGTTTCCTGTGCCCATTGTCTACCTCCTTCTGTGAATTTTCTCTCATCTATTTACTCCTTCATTTCTTCATGTATTTCTTCATTTGTTTATTCCCTCACATCCATTCTGGAATTCAGTCATTCACTCAGTAAACCTTTATTGAATTTAATGAATACATGTCTATAAAAGGAAAAACTCAACACGGGACTATTTAGTTCTGTTAACAAATCACTGAGGATAATGAATGCCTCTTGCTGTCATTTTTGACATTCCTCTAACTTCTCTACTAACAACTCCCTTTTTACACAAAGCAACACCATTTTCAGAGCTGTTCATACTGACTCTGAGCATAACTTTGATCTCTCCGCTTTTAGTCAATGAGTGAATTTCATTGACTCTGCAGATTATTATCTTGAGAATCCAGATCCTTCTCTCTCACCTCATTGCTCCTGCCTTGGTCCAGACTACCTTCTTCTATTTATATACATTATTGTAAGAGCTTATTAACTGAACCACTAGACATTAGTCTTGTCTACTTCTCATCTACTTTCCAAAGAATGATATTTAGAAGGTAAAAATTTTTGTAGTGTTAATCTCCACTGAACAATGTTTCAATAGCATTTTATTGTCCTTATTATAAAGTACTAAATTCATGGCAAACAAGTAAGTCCCTTCACAATACGGTTCTGCTTTCCCTACAGCTTCGTAGCTCAACATCATCCATTGTGCCAATGGCACAGAGAGAGACTTTTTGTAAAGCAAAAAGACCATTCTTTTGTTCCGTTAATCCTTCTGCCTTGAACATTTCCTTTGTTTCCTCACAACACCCCTCCCTTCCTTTTAGTCTTTGCCCGATTAGCTTTCAATCATCTTTCGGGGGCGGGTGCTTTGGTATATTTTAATTTAATTTAATTTTATTTTATTTATTGGAGCATAATTGCTTACATTGTTGTATTAGTTTCTGCTGATCAATAAAGTGAATCAACTCCTTGTATACATATATCCCTTCCCTCTTGGCTCTCCCTCCCACCATCCTCCTCCCATCCCACACCCCTCTAGGTCATCACGGAGCACCAAGCTGAGCTCCCTGTGCTTTATAGCAGGTTCGCACTAGCTATCTATTTTTGTAAGTTTTGATTCCGTTTTATTACTTTCCATTTGAATTGACTTGGGTCTCTGGTTACCTGCTCCTTACAGCTATGTATTTGCTCTGACATACCATTTACCACACTCTGGGCTCTCGACTCTGGGAGGCAGAGGCTGTGTCTACATTTTTTTCCACTGAATTCACAGAGCTTGACACACAGTAGGTGCTACATAATGCTTGTTAATTTAGTGGATTTCTCTGAACCTAGTACTTTTTTTCAACCCTAGATTTAAAAAATTCTTATTTTAGTTTAAAGATCTTCAACTTAAAGATGCGATTATGTCCAAAAAGCCCATCCTAGGTTAAAAATATCATAGGTTGAAAATGCATTTAACACACCTAATGTACTGAACATCAGAACTAATCTAACACAAAATGTGATCTGTAATAGCGTTGAATATGTCATGTAATTTATTGAATATTCCACAGAAAATGAAAAACAGAATGGTTGTATGTGTACAGAATGGTTGCAAATGTTTATCAGTTGTTGACATCCCTGACCAAGCAGCTGACTAGGAGTGGCCCAGAGAGTAGCACCACATATTATTATCTCTAGCCTGGGAAAAGGTCAAAATTCAAAATTTGAGGTATGATCTCTACTGAGTGCATACAAATTTGTACCATCATAAAGTCAAAAAACCCTAAATTGAACCACTGTAAGTTGGGGAATGTCTATATACAGCTATACACCCATTCTTTCCCTCAGTTATTGTACTGTATGTACCATAGTCAGGGAAGAGTGCTATACAAGCCTAAGAACTGGATTGGAAAATAATTCTTTACTTCATCAGGCTGTTAATCCTACATGCCTGTGGTGATAAACCCCAGAAAATCTGGATAATCCTATATAGTATTCAGAGAGAGCTGGAAACAGCTATAAATATCATACTGTCAAATACCATTATCATTTAGAGAACTCCGCAGTTCTTTTCAAATTGTATTAGGCTCTTCTTGCCTCATGAAGTCTCTCCAAGCCTTTTCCCACTTTTTTCCTATTACTCCCTTCGCTTTCTATGTTCCTTCTTGATATCCCCCATCTGTCCCTTCTGTCCTTCCTTTTTATTAAGTTTTGACACTCTTCCCTTCCACCTTAATCTTGCATCAAGGAATTCTCCCTGACATTGCCTTTCCTTCCTTCTCTCACCTGTCCTTCTTTCATGGCCTTTGTTTCCTGGTGATACTTCTGTCTGTCTGCTTTCTCTTCTTTTACATTCTCTTCTGTCTTTTCTTATACCCTCTGCTTCTGGAGGGGTAATGTAGGTACTGGGGTGTGTGTGTGTGTGTGTGTGTGCGTGCGTGCACGCATGTCTGTGCCTGTGTGTCTGTAGGGGAAGTTGCCTGATGGCCACAGTAAACCCCAGTGTTCTCCGTAGCCCCATTTATTCTAGTATCCATATGACTCACAGGCACAGAAAGTAGTTGAAATTCCATAGATAAGCAAATAATTCTTGGCAGTTTCAAAATGAAAGCAACTGCACTGCCAAAAGGTTTCTGTTTACCACACAAAACAAATGTTGTTACTATTTCAATTCCAAAAAAGCATCTTAAAAGCATCCTTTCACAAGAACATTGTTCTAGCCTTTATGTCTAATTAGATGTAAAGAAAATCTTTTGTTATTTTTGTTACACAATTAGGCTTGGCTAATAACCAGAGATAAATAAGGGTTTACCCCTGCTGGGTTCTGTAGCAACACTCTTCTGAATAAAATCAGTGCACATGTGCAGTACAAATCCCATGAAAGGCCTTTCTTCTCGATGCTTATTTTTCTTTCATCCTCATCCTGATTCCTTTCACCTCAGCATAATCCTCTTTTATTTTTTCTTGAGGAGATCTGCAGCATGATTTCCATAAATATTTTGGGCAAAATAACCTAGTTTTTTTTTTCCTTCATTTCCCCATTTTGTATGTTTTCAACTAGAAGCTACCCTGAGTCTACTGGTTTCTTTAGTTATAACTCAGCTATTCTGTTGAGACAGGATGGAATGAGGTGGTAAAAAGGCATCCAAATAGAGAGGTGATTGGCCCTTGCTGAACTGGCAAGTTAAACTACCCTAGTGGGTATTTTTTTCCTCCATACACACCATCTTTTTTTCTCTTCCCCAAACTGAGACTCCTTTATTCAGTATGTTGTCTGTTCTTTTTGCTTACACAGATTTAACTTTGTTTTTTTTTACACAAGCAACACATTGTGTACGCTCTGAACACAGTGAATATCTTTGATTTTCTACCTACTTGTGTTTGCTGCTGCTCTGATATTCAAGGACAGATAGGAGGACTAATGTGTGGCAAGCACCCCAAACCCTGGAATAGATGCCACCTGCAGCTGAGCAAAGTGCATTTAACACCTAGCTAAAGTCAGGAGACTTGGGCCTTTGCTCTGACTTGACTACAGACTTCTGTTTGGCCTTGAGCGAGTCTCTTGACTAATCTTGAGTCTTTAAATAAGGCTGCACTTTTGCATTCTCATTGAGATGCTATGCCTGACATTTATTTATTTACTTTTGGCTGCTGTGGGTGCTCATTGCTGCGTGTAGGTTTTCTGTAGCTGCTGTGAGCAGCGGCTACTGTCTAGTTACAATGCACGGTGGCTTCTCTTGGTTCAGAGCATGGGCTCTAGGCACGCGGGTATGAGTAGATGCGGTACCCGGGCTCCTAGTTGCAGTGTGTGAGCTCTAGAGCGTGCGTGCTTCAGTAGTTGTGGCGCTTGGGCTTAGTTGCCCTGCAGCATGTGGAATGTTCCTGAAGCAGGGATCAGACCTATGTCCCCTGAATTGACAGGTAGATTCTTAACCTCTGGACCACCAAGAAGTCCTGACAATTTTTGATAAAAAGCTTGAGTACTATTTTAATATAACATGTTTTATGCTTCTAAAAGGGTTAAATTGTATGTATTATTTTATGTGCTGTGTGCTTAGTCGCTCAGTCATGTCGGATTCTTTGTGACCCCATGGACTGTAGCCCGCCAGGCTCCTCTGTCCATGGGATTCTCCAGGCAAGAACACTGGAGTGGGTAGCCATTCCCTTCTCCAGGAGTCTTCTGCACCTTTTTGGGGGTAAATGTCATGGCTATTACATTTCTTTGGGTAAATGTTAGAGGGATTGAACCTGGGTCAATTAATCCATCAAAAAATGGTTTTTTCCTTAGTGTACCAGCAAGGTGCCCTTCAATTAGGGGAAATAGTAAAGACAATACTAGATCAATCATTTTAATTTCCTATTTTCTAGTTATAGTTTCCTAATTATAATTATACCTTATAGTTTATCTATCAGGTAAATGTTTATTTATCAATATTTATTCTAGTAAATATTGCTGAAAGTGCTTGTAATATACAGTGAGGAGCATCGCAGGCAGATTCTCTACCATCTGAGCCAGCAGGGAAGCCCCATGTATTATTTTACCTTCTTCAACTGCTAAATAAATAAGTTAGTTTCCACTTTCCCTTGGAGAAAAGTGATCTAAGAGTATGTGGATGCCATGCTCCATGCTAGACCCTGAGCACCATTGATGCATTGTCCTCTCAGAGTAATAACTTGAAGTAGGTTCTAGTGTGCCTGTTTTTCAGATGAAGACACTGGGGATCAAATAAATTTTGGAATGAGTTTATGAATGTACGTCAATTGAATGGCAGAGGTAGAATTGAACCCCAGGAGTTTTGGACTCCAAAGTCATTGCTTTGCCATTACTAACATGTATGTAGACAGTCCATGACTTAATAAGAATTTGGCTTAGTTTTTTTTTAAGTTAATGAGAGTGTGAAAGCAATATCCACTCAGTAAAAAAAAAAAATAAAAAAACAACAAAAAAAACTACTTGGAATTTGGACTTTTGATCTTTTCTGGACTAGCAACATGCAGTATACTATTCTCTCTTGCTGCTGGGCGGCGGCAGGGAGCCACGCTCCCAGTCAGCCTCACAATCATGAGGATAAACAATTGATCCATTTAACAGCCATTCTGTACCTATACAACCATTCTGCTTTTTACTTTGAGTGCAGTATTCAATAAATTACATGAGATATCCAATACTTTGTTATCAAATAGGCATTGTATTAGATGGTTTTGCCTAACCGTAGGGTAATGCAAGTGTTTTGAGCAAAATTAAGGAAAGCTAGGCTAAGTACAATATTTGGTAATTGGTGTATTAAAAACTTTTGAACTTAGGATTTTTTCAACTTAAAATGGGTTTGTGGAGATGTAACTCCATCATAAATCAAGGAAGATGTGTATACTCAATTCTGAATAATTTCTTATTCACCTGCTAATTCTCCCCCCCCACCTTGCATTTTAGCCGTACTCTTAATAGGATTAATCCATCAAAAAATGATTTTTTCCTTAGTGTATCAGCAAGGTGCCCTTCAATTAGGGGAAATAGTAAAGACAATATTAGATCAATCATTTTAATTTCCTATTTTCTAGTTATAGTTTCCTAATTATAATTATACCTTATAGTTATCTATCAGGTAAATGTTTATTTATCAATATTTATTCCAGTAAAATATTGCTGAAAGTGCTTGGCAATATTTACCCAAAGAAATGTAATAGCCATGGCAATTTACTTGTTTAAGTAAATAATGATTTAAATAAATAACTTAATCCAAATTGGTAATTGTCTTATTTTATAAAAACATATTTGTAATACTATGCCAGGTAGAGGCAGAAATAATGCATAAATTTAATGTTGTTTATACTGTGTAAAGTAAAGTCAGAAATAATGTGCAAATTAGAAGGCATAGCAAAGTCTCTAAAAGCTAGTTATCATCGTTATGCATTTTTTCAGGTTTGGTGAATTAGCCTTACTCACGTCTGTGAATAGAATTATTGTTCTTTAAAATGATAGAGATAAATTTTTACAAATAAATCTTTTAATGTGATTTTCTTTTCTTTCTTTATGGTATCACAAGGGACAACAATGACGATTTCCAACCCAGCATGATCTGTGGGGCAAGCATTTTTGTAGTACTTACTATCTGGCTTTTAATTGATTCTAGATAAAGTGTGAGAATGGCTTGCCAATAATGATAAAAGGAGATGTAGCACCAGCCGTAGTAAAAGGTGTAAGAGTAGTGCTTGTAGTTCTTCAGTCACTCAGATGTGTCTGACTCTCCATGACCCCATGGACTGCAGCACACCAGACTTCCCTGTCCGTCACCATCTCCTGGAGTTGGACACCATCAAACTCGTGTCCATCGAGTCAGTGATGCCATCCAACCATCTCGTCTTCTGTCGCCCCTTCTCATCTTGCCCTCAGTATTTCCCAGCATCAGGGTCTTTTCTGATGAGTCAGCTGTTCACATGAGGTGGCCAAAGTTATTAGAGCTTCAGCTTCAGCATCAGTCCTTCTAATGAATATTCTAATCTGGTGAAAGATTTCTGTTAGGATTGACTGGTTTGATCTCCTTGCAGTCCAAGGGATTCTTGAGAGTTTTCTCCAACACCACAGTTTAAAGCATCAATTATTCGGTTCTCAGCCTTCTTTTTGGTTCAACTCTCACATCTGTACATGACTACTGGAAAAACCATTGCTTTGACAATACATACATTTGTCATCAAAGTGCTTTTTTAATATGTTGTCTAGGTTTGTCATAGCTTTTCTTCCAAGGAACAAGCATCTTCTAATTTCATGGCTTCAGTCACCATTTGCAGTGTTTTGGAGCACAAGAAAATAAAGTCTCTCTCTGTTTCCATTGTTTCCCCATCTACTGCCCATGAAGTGATGGAACAGATGCCATGATCTTAGTTTTTTTAATGTTGAGTTTTAAGCCAGGCTTTTCATTCTCCTCTTTCTCCATCATCAAGAGATTCTTTATTTCCTCTTTGCTTTCTACTATTAGGGTGGTAGGTTATTGATATTTCTCCTGGCAATCTTGATTCCAGCTTGTGCTTCATCCAGTCTGGCATTTTGCATGATGTACTCTACAAAGAAGTTAAAGAAGCAGGGTGATGTACTCCTTTCCCAATTTTGATTCAATCCATTGTTCCATGTCTCGTTCTAACTGTTGCGTTTTGACCTACATACAGGTTTCTCAGGAGGCAGGTATTCCCATTTCCTTAAGAACTTTCCACAGTTTGTTGTGATCTATACAAATGCTTTCACATAGTCACATGAAGCAGAAGTAGATGTATGTTTGGAATTATCTTGTTTTTTCCATGATCAAGCTGATACTGGCAATTTGATGTCTGGTTCATCTGCCTTATCTAAATCTAGCTTGTACATCTGGAAGTTCTTAGTTCACCTACTATTGAAGCCTAGCTTGGAGAATATTACTTTACTAGTGTGTGAAATGAGTGCAGTTGTGTGGTAGTTGGGGCATTCTTTGGCATTGCCTTTCTTTGGGATTGGAATGAAAACTGACCTTTTCCAGCCCTATGGCCACTGCTGAGTTTTCCAAATTTGCTGGCATATTATGTGCAGCACTTTTGCAGCATCATCTTTTAGGATTTGAAATAGCTCCACTGGAATTCCATCATGTCCGCTAGCTTTGTTCATAGTGATGCTTTCTAAGGCCCACTTGACTTCACACTCCAGGATGTCTGGCTCTAGGTGGGTAAGCATACCATGATAGTTACCCAAGTCATTAAGACCTTTTTTGTACAGTTCTTCTGTGCACTCCACCTCCTTTTAATCTCTTTTGCTTCTGCTAGGTCTTTATCATTTCTGTCCTTTACTGTGCTCATTTTTGCATGAAATGTTCCCTTGGTATCTCTAACTTTCTTGAAGAGATCTCTAGTCTTTCCCATTCTTTGTTTTCCTTTATTTCTTTACATTATATGTATATACATGTAATAGAAGACTATATATATAGTGGAAGACAGCAGCAGGAGGGGTGGCTTCCCAGTGCCCCCTTTTTTGATGCTAGCTTCATACATAGGCATGGATCTCTAGTGATGATGTCTGTGTATTCCTATTCTAGGCTCATGGATGCAGGAATACTAAATATCCTGAACCATATTGGAGTAATAAGATGCTCTCTCCTCAAATCTGAATCTTAGGATGAAGACCTAGAACACATTTGGTATTGTGTGCCATTAATGCTGATGAAACTGGACCCCTGCAGCTGTGGCCCCTGAGTGACCCTGATTGCTGTGTATATAAAGCACCGTTTTTCAAATTCTTCCACTGTGTCATTCAAATACTCTTCCTTTTCCTCCCCCCTTTTTAGTTAATCTAACTATTTTATTGACTTGCCACCAAAAACATTTTAACTACTACAAGAATAACTATAACACCATTTTGCTTTAGTACAAGTAAGTATTGACTTCATATTCTATATCATATAATCTACATGAGAACCTTATAGAATAGATACTAAATATTATTTCTATTGTAATATTATTATAGGATATCAGAATTTAAGTAATTTAAAATTACACTCAAGAGTTTGGCTGAACCCACTTTTCTGATTCTATACTGATGATCTTAGCATATATGCTCTGCTCAGTTAGGGCAGGTTCTGCTTGCTAATTTATGGAAATAGTTGGTGTTAGAAATGGGAAGGGGGACATAAAGAAATGGTATTTGTTAGAGAAGAATGGGCAGGGGCATAGGAAAGATGTAACTAGTCTTTTTAGAATGGTAGGAAACACAGAATGGAAAATCATATTAGCTCTTGGGAAGAATTTTTTGACCATAACATTTGTAAGCAGGGGAATAACTTACTGAGGGGGATAGTAAAATTAAAAGCTCTAATAAAATATTAAATAACTATTCATATGGAGCAGTTTATGTAGGCTTTAATGTGAAGGCAGGGAATTGGAATTGAATTAGCCTTGAAAAATGTTGTGGACTGTTATGAGTGTAAAAAATTTAGTAGCTAATAAAAAGACTTTTTAATCCCCTTAAGGAGATGCACAGCTTGTAATATTATAAATATCAAAATTATTTATTTTAGTCTAAGCATGAATGATCAGAAGTAGTAGCTGATTATAAAGATAGGGATTAAATGGAATTTTAAACTCCTTTGCACATATACAGATTAACATGGAAACATACTGATTATTACTATTTGGAAACACCCTCAAAGCTGGAGATGAGTAAATTCCAAGTTTTCACATAAGGTAATATAAATTCTTAAAACTTTAGGCAAATAATTCTGAATCTCAGTCTCTTTAATATTGGGAGCTGTATAAGAAAGTCTAGAAAAAGACTAGTAATCCCCAGAGACCAGCGTCAACTCACTAAGAAAAATCAAGTCTCTTTATCCTCATTTTCAGTTTGGAGACTTGCTAAGTTTTTAGCAGGAGAGGATCAGTGACATTGAATATCATGGTCATAGATGGTAATGAAAAAATCAAATTGGAAAATATGACCAATATTCTTAAAAACATTTGAAATTGTCAACTATTACAAGAATATATTATTAAATTTTTATTCAGTTTGAAGGTATTGTCTTTAATAAATTTCCCCATAAAGTCTGATTGTTGTCATCTCTGGTCCAAAAATGTCACCAAGTGATTGATTATTGTTGTTCAGTGCTAAGTCATGTCGGACTCTTTGCAGCCCCATGTACTGCAGCACACCAGGCTCCTGTATCTTCTACTATCTCTCGGTGTTTGCTCAAATTTATGTCCATTGAGTCAGTGATGCAGTCTAAGCATTTCATCTTCTGCCACCCTCTTCTCCTTTTGTTTTCAATCTTCCCCAGCATCAGGGTCTTATCCAAAGAGTCTTTTCACATCAGTGGCCGAAGTATTGGAAATGATGTGTATGTTAGTCACTGAGTGGTGTCCGACTCTGCAACACCATGAACTGTAGCCCACCAGGCTCCTCTGTCCATAGGATTCTCCAGCAAGAATACTGGAGTGGGTTGCCATTTCCTTCTCCAGGGGATCTTCCCGACCCAGGGATTGAACCACATCTCCTGCAGCTCCTACACTGGCAGCTGGGTTCTTTACCACTGAGCCACCTGGGAAGCCCAGTCTGTGTATACCCAGTACCTTTGATGGGAGAGATGGATTTGATGTGAACAGAAGTCATGTCCTTCCTCAGGGTGCGCTGGCGGCTTTCACCTTAGTATGAGGTGGGGCCAAAGATGAAGGAGCTAAGGCCAGAGCCAGCTGAGATGGGGCCTCCCTTCTGTTCAGTGGCCATCACTGCCCTATAGCGGGTAGGACAGATCCCAAGTTGATGGAGCAGTAGCCTTGAGGGTTGGGCAGACTGGATGGGTTCCCTTTCAGTGTGTGGTCTCCCTTCTTCCAGCACCAGCATTCTTATCTCAGAAGGGAGCAGTACTGGAGCTGGTGGGGCCCATGAAGACTCTCAGCTCATGAGGGGACGTGGGCTGTAGCAGGCTGGCCAGACAGAGGTCTGGGCCGCTTCCAGCATGCCACCTGTGCAGGCACCAGCCCCTCCTGCATCTGAGTCTCCTTGGTCCCTCACAATCAATCACTCCCCCAGCCACTGGCACCCCATCCTGTTGTGGAGCCCTGCTGCTGGGCAGGCAAGGCCTGCGTGGGCTCTTGATGTGTATCAGTGAAGACTGTGGTGGTGCAGCCAGCATCAGAGATAGGGACCCATCCCGATGTGCTTGTCCACACCCAGAATGGCTGCCCTCACTGTGCTCAGATACCACCATGGTCCAAGTCACCCCTGCGTCCCATGGCCAAGGTCCTCCCCCTCCGTGGCAGTGCTAACTCCAGCTGTGAGGTGAAGTCAGCGGGGCTGGAGCATTTGCTCAGCTCAGACTGGGCATGTGCCAGGGCAATTATGGAAAACCTGGAAGATACTGGAGGAGTCCTCAGTCCAGCACCCTCTGTGCCCTGCCTCAGGAGCGAGCCAGCATTCATGCGCTCTTCACGGGCAGGCTTCCCCAGCCCTCCTGTTCACCCCTGCAGCCCTCCAACCAACAAAGGGGGCTTGCCTTCCCTGGGTTAGATGCCAGGACTGCAGTGCCCAGTGTGTGGCTTGAACCGCTTACTTCCCAGGGCAGATCTTGTTCTTCTCAGTCCCTCCCCAGAAGCACAGGTCCCAACCTGATCTCTTCCCTTCCCTTCCTATCCGATTTCATGTCAATCTTTTTTTACAGCCTTGGTTGCAGAGTTTCTGTCAGTTTTCAGTGAACACTATTCCACATGTAGATGTATTTGATGTGTCTGTGGCAGGAAGTGAATTCCGTGTCATCCTCCTCCATGATCTTGATCAATTCCCCCTTGCACGTGTTTTTAATCGAAGAATTTTATAGTTTTAGCACTTCCATTTAGATCTTTGGTCCATTTTGAGCTAATTTTTGTATACATTGTGAAGTAGGCTTCCAACTTTATACTTTTGCATGTGGATAAAGTTGTTTCAGTACCATTTATTCAAAAAACCACTCTTTCAACTCAGTGAATGTTCTTGGCCCATTAGGTAAAAACAAACTGGCTGTGAATGTTTTGTGGTTATTTTTATTTTTCCTCATACATTATCATATTTTGGAGAAGGCAATGGCACCCCACCTGGTAGGCTGCAGTCCATGAGGTCACGAAAAGTCAGACACGACTGAGCAACTTCACTTTCATTTTTCACTTTCATGCATTGGAGAAGGAAATGGCAACCCACTCCAGTGTTCTTGCCAGGAGAATCCCAGGGATGGGGGAGCCTGGTGGGCTGCCGTCTGTGGGGTCGCACAGAGTCGGACACAACTGAAGTGACTTAGCATTAGCATTATCATATTTAGCACTATTCTATATGCTTATTGCCATTTAGAGAGATTCTTTTGTGAAGTCTTCTGCACATTTCACCATTGCCTTAACTGATTTATAGGAATTCTATATACTTTTGTATATTACTCTTGTCAGTATACATCTTACAAATATTCCATCCTACTTTGTAGCATGACTTTTTTATTTTGATGTTTAACTGGTGAATGTGTAAATTGGTTTCAGTGTAAATTTGCTTTGCAGTGCTTTCTTGGTTTCTGCCATACAGCAGCACACATCAGTCATGTATATATATGTATCTCCTCCCTGTTGAACCCCCGCCCCCATCCCATCAACTCCACCCTCTAGGTCATCACGTCATCACAAAGCATCAGGCTGGGCTTCCTGTGTTGTACGGCAGCTTCCCACTATCTATCTATCTTGCACATGATAGTGTGTCTACATCAGCGCTACTTTCTCAATCCGTCCCACCCTCAGCTTCCCCCACTGAATCTCCAAGTCCATGCTCTTCTAGGTTCATGAGCACCATGTTTCTAGATTCACTGTATTGTGTTAATATACGGTACTTGTTTTTCTCTTTCTGACTTACTTCACTGTGTATAAGAGGCTCCAGGTTCATCCAACTCACTACAACTGACTCAAATTCATTCCTTTTTATGGCTGAGTAATATTTCATTGTATGTATGTACCAACCTTCTTTATCCACTCATCTGTCAAGGAACATCTAGGTTGCATCCATGTAGCATGATTTTGACTCTCTTAAAGGTGTCTTATTAAACTCTTCAAAGTTTTAACATAGTCCAATTATTTTTTTCCTTCACAGTTACTGTTTTGTGTCCTTATTAAGTAATTTAAATAAAATGCAAGAATATGCAAGTTCTTGAAAATATTTTTCTAAAATCTTTATTGTAGTATGTTTCACAGTTAGGTTTATGATCCATCTGGAAATGATACTGTGTTTAGTGTGAGACTAAATTTAGTTTTCAACATATACCGACCCAGATGATTTACTAAAAAGACTATCTTTTCTTCACTGCACTGTAGCATCAGCTATGTTATAGGCAAGAGTACCACATTTATGCAGGTATGTGTCTATACTCTCTCTTCTATGTCATGTGTCTTTTTATCTTTCTATTACACTGGTATTTTTAAACTGCATTTAGCAATAGCATACTATTTGAATTGCTACCACTTTACAGTAAGCCATGATGTTTGGTAAATCTTATAGATTTTTTCTTTTTCAACACCATGTTTGCTATTCTTGGCCTTTTATTTTCCATGTAAGTTTTAGAATCAACTTGTCATTGTCTTAAAAAAAACTTTCAGGATTGTGATTGGGATTACACTGGATCTAAAAATCAATTTGGGGAGAACTGATATCTCTATAATATTGAGGTTTCTACTCCATGAGCAGCCTATGTTTATTTATTTAGATTTAAAAATTTCTTCCCAATATTTTAAATTTTTCACTGAAGAGGTCTTCTGAATACATTGTTGGATCTATTTCTATGTATTTGATTTACTTGATGTGGATGAAAATAATACCTTCCTGGTCTACTGTTCTTTATCATTGAGAAATATATTTGTCTCCCTCGCTGCCTCGAAATTGTTTTTGATATTACTAATAGTTATACAAGTTTATTATTGGTTAATGTATATCCTTTTTATTTTTACTTTTTTGTAATTTGTGTATTTAAGGTGATTTTCTTACAACAGCATGTCATAAAGTTTGACTGTTTTATCCAGTCTAATAACGTGGGGCTTCCCAGATGGCTCAGTGGTAAAGAATCCACCTGCAATGCACGGGACCCTGGTTTAATTCCTGGGTCAGGAAGATCCGCTGGAGAAGGGATAGGCTACCCACTCGAGTATTCTTGGGCTTCCTTGGTGGCTCAGCTGGTAAAGAATCTGCCTGCAATGTGGGAGACCTGAGTTCGATCCCTGGGTTGGGAAGATCCCCTGGAGAAGGGAAAGGCTACCCACTCCAGTATTCAGGCCTGGAGAATTCCATGGACTGTATAGTCCATGGGGTTGCCAAGAGTTGGACACAACTGAGCAGCTTTCAATACAACAATATTCAATCCCAGGTGGCTTAGTGGTAAAAAAAAAAATATCCCCCTGCCAATGCAGGAGACATGGATTTCCATCCCTGGGTTGGGAAGATACTCTGGAGAAGGAGACGGCAACCCACTCCAGTACTTTTGCGTGGGAAATCCTATGGACAGAGAAGCCAGAGTTGACACAACTTAGTGACAAAACAATAACAATTATACTGTGATACATTTTGTTTAGTTGATTTATTTTGGTTTATCCCATGTGGTTGCAATTTCCATTGCTTGTTATTTCTTCCTGAATTTGCATGCTTCCTAATTGGGGGTTATTTTTCTTCTGTCTGAAGAACTCCTTTTATCATTTCCTTTTTGCATGTCTAGTGAGGACATGTTTTCTCATTTTTTTCGTGTTTACTTTGCCCTCATTTTGGCTTGGACAAAAGGATCAGGTGATACAATAATTAATTCTTTATCCCCTTCTACTTTCCCTCTAGCTGTAGAAACAGCACATCTGAGAGACATTTTGATTCCCCAAAGATTCATTTTCCAGTATCATGTTCTCATGGTCACAGGCAGAGAGGGAATGAAAAAAATCACTGACATTTTGTTCTTTTAATAGATTAAATCCTAAAAACTGAAAAAAGTGGACCCATGGGTATCTTTCACCTATTGGGTACCTTACTCTTCTGAATCACACTGCTAGTGCCAGGGCCTAAAGCTGTATCTCATCTCCTGCATTGGTAGGTGGGTTTTTTTTTTTACTGCTGAGCCCCCAGGGAAGCCCCCAGCTAATCGTGTGCTCTACCTAGGCATGGCACTAGCAGTGTGAACCTAGAGTCTTATTAGTGCTCTGTGACATTAGCAGAACTCAACTGCCTTTGCAGGCCTGGCCTTCTTGACTGCAAATCACACTGAGAAAAATCAGTCATTAAAAAGTCATTCTCCTAATTCTTAAAAGCCCATCTAAACAAACACTCTTTGCTATATAATTAAATCTGCCTGAACTGTGCTATTTAGATAAAAGTTATACCTGCATATTTCAAGGTCATTTGCTGAGGATCACACATTAATGCTTTGTTATCTTGAATTTTCAAAACACTCTAACTCATTAAAAATAACCTCAGCTAATAAGTTGTTGTTTAGTTGCTAAGTTATGTCTGATCTTTTGCAACCCCATCGACTATAGCCTGCCAGGCTCCTGTGTCCATGGATTTCCCAGGCAAGAATACTGGAGTGGGTTGCCATTTTCTTCTCCAGTGGATCTTCCTGACCCAGGGACTGAGGCTGTATCTCGTCTCCTGCATTGGTAGGTGGATTCTTTACCACTGAGCCACCAGGGAAGCCCCTAGCTAGTAAGTATTAGCCACAACTAGCTACTGTGGTCAGTCCATGTCAAAGTCCCTGTGGTCCACGTTTACTTAAGTCTACGTCCTTAAGCATTCTCCAAATATAATTTGTAATCTTTCTTCGTAAACACCAAATCAGAGGACTAAATACTGAGATTTTAGAGGCTAAACCTGCCTTTTGAGAAATCTGTATGCAGGTCAGGAAGCAACAGTTAGAACTGGACATGGAACAACAGACTGGTTCCAAATAGGAAAAGGAGTACATCAAGGCTGTATATTGTCACCCTGCTTATTTAACTTATATGCAGAGTACATCATGAGAAACGCTGGACTGGAAGAAACACAAGCTGCAGTCAAGATTGCCGGGAGAAATATCAGTCACCTCAGATATGCAGATGACACCACTCTTATGGCAGAAAGTGAAGAGGAGCTAAAAAGCCTCTTGATGAAAGTGAAAGAGGAGAGTGAAAAAGTTGGCTTAAAGCTCAACATTCAGAAAATGAAGATCATGGCACCTGGCCCCATCACTTCATGGGAAATAGATGGGGAAACAGTAGAAACAGTGTCAGACTTTATTTTGGGGGGCTGCAAAATCACTGCAGATGGTGACTGCAGCCATGAAATTAAAAGATGCTTACTCCTTGGAAGAAAAGTTATGACCAACCTAGATAGTATATTCAAAAGCAGAGACATTACTTTGCCAACTAAGGTCCATCTAGTCAAGGCTATGGTTTTTCCTGTGGTCATGTATGGATGTGAGAGTTGGACTGTGAAGAAGGCTGAGTGCCAAAGAATTGATGCGTTTGAACTGTGTGTTGGAGAAGACTCTTGAGAGTCCCTTGGACTGCAAGGAGATCCAACCAGTCCATTCTGAAGGAGATCAGCCTGGGATTTCTTTGGAAGGAATGATGCTAAAGCTGAAACTCCAGTACTTTGGCCACCTCATGTGAGGAGTTGACTCATAGGAAAAGACTCTGATGCTGGGAGGGATTAGGGGCAGGAGGAGGGGACGACCGAGGATGAGATGGCTGGATGGCATCACGGACTCAGTGGACATGAGTCTGAGTGAACTCCGGGAGTTGGTGATGGACTGAACTGAACTGAAAAAAACCCACTATGGTTTTTCCAAGAGTCACGTATGGATGTGAGTTGGACCATAAAGAAGGCTGAGCACTGAAAAACTGATCCTTTTGAACTGTAGTGCTTGGAGAAGGAAATGACAGCTCACTCCAGTGTTCTTGCCTGGAGAATCCCAGGGACTGGGGAGCCTGGTGGGCTACTGTCTATGGGGTCGCACAGAGTCAGACACGACTGAAGTGACTTAGCAGCAGCAGCAGCAGCTGGAGAAGACTCTTGAGAGTACCTTGGACAGCAAGGAGATCAAACCAGTCAATCCTTAATTAAATCAACCCTATTAATCTTTGGAAGGACTGATGCTGAAGTTGAAGCTCCAATACTTTGGTGACCTAATGGAAAAGCCGACTCATTGTAAAAGACTCTGACGCTGGGAAAGATTGAGGGCAGGAGAACGGGGTGACAGAGAATCAGATGGTTGAATGGCATCACTGACTCAATGGACATGAGTTTGAGCAAACTCCAGAAGATAATGGAGGACAGGGAAGCTTGGCATGCTACAGTCCATAGGGTCGCAAAGATTCAGACACATCTGAGCAACTGAACAATAACAGTAATTAATGCCCATTCTTTCTGCTGCTGCTAAGTTGCTTCAGTCGTGTCTGACTCTGTGCACCTCCACAGATGGCAGCCCTCCAGGCTCCCCCATCCCTGGGATTCTCCAGGCAAGAACACTGGCGTGGGTTGCCATTTCCTTCTCCAATGCATGAAAGTGAAAAGTTAAAGTGAAGTCGCTCAGTCGTGTCCGACTCTTAGCAACCACATGGACTGCACCTACCAGACTCCTCTGTCCATGGGATTTTCCAGGCAAGAGTACTGGAGTGGGGTGCCATTGCCTTTTCTGTCTTTCTTCACTAGTAATTAATAAAATTTGATGGGAGTATCACAGTTAATTCTGTTTGAAAAATATGGCTTAGAAAATGATCATAAAATGTTATTTCTAGTCTCTCTCCTCCCCACCAGCTAGCCCTCATTCTTGCCTTATTGTCAGTCTATGGTTTAGCATCATTTACCCCAAGGAAAATTTGGTTTTCTCCAAGTCATTGTATTTTCCTGGTATTGGGCTGAGAGGGAAGAGACTTAATCCCCACTGCCTATGACCTATTAATAGATTACTGTTATAAAAACTAAAGCAATGGTCATCACTCATGAAATTGGCAGCTCACATCCTCCTGGGATGCATGAGTAAGAGATTGGCGAGAGGCCAAGAGCATTACTCTAGGAAGGCCCACACAGAACAGGAGAAATGAAAAACTGGCATTTAGTTCTCATAAATAAGTATTTGACTTTTAACTCCAGAGATCTACCATTTCTACAAAAATCTTCAATTTATAAGGCATATCAGTATGTTATTATGAAAATGTCCACTATAGCTCATAGTTGCAGAACAAGTGCTATTCATTTGTCTTCGGGAGAGGCAGCATGCTTTCTAACCTGTTGACATCTGTTTGTGGAAGTGCTGAAAAGAACTGAGCAAGAGCAGGGAAACTAGAATTGTTTAGTGTGGAGAATAGCAGGCTGGAAAAAAATTGCATAATGATGGCTCTTTGCAAGAACCTTAAGAGCTATCATATGAAAGTGGCACTTAATTGATTGTGTGTAACTAGAAAAGGCAGAAATAAGGGCAACATGATAGAAGGTTCAGGGAAGTAGGCTTAAATTCACTGAAGGATTATTTTTTAATAGGAGCTGAAAAAATGGAAAGGGCACACTTGCAAAATACTCATCTTGCATCATTTGTATGTGGGCAGAGACTGGGTAAATCAGGAAAGCTAGAGGAGAAGATATGGCGTGGGTGGGCAGCGGACCAGATCACTCAAGAATCCTCAGACTTCTGATCATGTGAGGAGATTGTCATGGTAACAAGGACACTGCACAAGCACTGCAACTTATTCTGCCTTCCATAGTTCCTTTATATCTGCTCACTGGGGCTAATTTCGCTCCTGACCCTGAATGAAAATTTGGGCAGACAGTAAGATTTCTCTTAAGGAAATATAAAACACTGAAAAGTGAAAGTGTTAGTCACTCAGTCGTGTCTGACTCTTTGCAACCTCACGGACTGGAGACCGTCAGTCTCCTCTGTCCATGGGATTCTGCAGGCAAGAACACTGGAGTGGGTAACCATGCCCCCCTCCATGGGATCTTCCCAACCTAGGGATCGAATCTGCATTTCCTGCATTGCAGGCGGATTCTTTACCATCTGAGCCACCAGGAAATGCAAAGGTGTGCAGTAATTTTTAGTTGCAGAAAAGAATTTCCAATTCCATAGTTACAATGTTCTATTCCTTGTTATAATATGACAGCAAATGTGATAGAAAGTTGTGGCTTTTCCTCTTTTCTTCTATGTTGGGCCTGTTGCAAAGGGGAAGACTTTCTAGGGGAAAGATTCAATGTCTTTCCATTAGCTTGCCATTCTCTCTCTCCTTACCCATCTTATGAATCAAGATTCCTGGCTTCCTTGGAATGGAAGCTGAGAGAGTAATGAGGTGAAGAGAGCTGAGACACAGTTATTGCCTAGGATAGTTGTGGTGATCTAGTTTGGACACTTTATAGATGAGGCACATCCCACAGGCACATTGTTTATCTTGAGAGAGTTCTCACTTGCATTGCTCTTTTGAGGGTGATAAAATCATCTTCAGCTTCATGTTTATTCCTTCTTCATTCCCTGGGAATCTGAGGATACCTTTAACACCCTTCTGTTGACAGCAGTTTTTGTCCTTTAAGAGTTATGTAGCTAGGACGTGATGAGCCCACCACCATCCTTCTTTCTGCTTGGTTTGAAGGCCTTGTCTGGCCCACAGAAAATTCTGAGAGTTTGTTATTTCTGTCTTGGTCCTTTAGTCTGCTATCACTAGCTCATTAGTTCCACCTCCTGATTAGTAGTGCACTGTTGTATAGGAGACACATATTAAATTCCCCACCCACATTGTAGGTCATCCACTGGAGAGCAACAGAAACCAGAGCAGCACCCTCTCAAAACAAGAGCTTCATGCACAATTCTGTGGCAATTTTTGTTTTCAGCCCTTTTATACAACTAAAATGGAAGTAAGAATTCTCTTACACAAAGAGTCTTATATATATTTTTCACACATCTATTTTTGAAACTCTCACAGGAAACTCTATATTACAAATGCCTTTGGTAGCTAGTTATCTACTGTCAAAGGGTCATAGCCAAAATTTCAGTTTTAATGCTCTGTTATTTAATTTGTTGAAAAACACTTGAACATTGAGTAAGAAGAGCTAACCCAAAGAAGGAAGTGAGACAGAACCTACCAATAAAGGAAATAACAGATTACCTAATATTACTATAGATAAAGTGACTTTCAAATGAACAGTTGCAGTAGCATACATCTTAATATTTTTACCCCCATAACAGCAAAATTTTCAGCTTCCTAATCGTCTTCTCAAGAGACATCTCAAACTCAACCAGTTCAAAGGGTTGCCATTTCCTTCTCCAGATCTTTATCTTACACTGAACAAATGTATTCCTTTTCCTAAAATCTCTCTTTTGGTTAATAGCATCACCAATTTGGAGTAGGAAATGCCAACCTACTCCAGCATTCTTGCCTGGAAAATTCCATGCATAGTGGAGCCTGGCAGGCTACAGATTATGGGGTCACAGAGTCTGACATGACTGAGCATGTATGCATCACGAACTACTGTATGTCCCAAGCTAGAAAATTCAGTGTGAAAGCTTGAAGCTCTTAGAATAGACCTTGGAAGAAAACTCATAATCTTCCAGAATATAACCCTGCAGATGCATTGGTGACAATTCCCTTTGCGTCAATCCTAGGCTAAGGAGGTAGAACTGTATTGCTACATTGTCTAGTTTCTAGTTGCAGGTAACCAGTTGTTACATGATAATCAGCATTGTTTTTGTTTTTTTTTTTCACAGACCCAAGTCATCTGCCTGTAAGAGGCAAAGGTTCTCCTTTATATATGTTATTGAAATTGCTTGTCTCAACATTTCTACCAAATGTATGACACGCAAATAGATGCCTATACAATGTGCTGGGGCAAACTACATCACAAAAATTCTATCCAGATACATACACATATTCCATTCTACAGAGGATGAAGTGGGAGAATAACGTTATTTTCATTTTTATGAAGCCATGTGTAGGGTCAGTGGACTAATAAATGAAATCCGAATTATTCATCCATCTGTATGTCATTCAGATCTTTCAGATCCATGCTGATGGAGAGGTAGAACTGCATTAACTCTCACCAAACCAATATAGTGTTCTCCTCCTTTCTCTCGCTTTCATTTTTAACCATTCCCTTTCATTTGAGATTCTGGAATCTGGATATATTTCTGTACATTGCCCCTAACAACCATAACAAACATTAATAATTTATGGGCCTGAAGTGTGAAGGGTGTTTGTGAAGAAGCATTTCACACAGAGTGTAATCTCACTAAAGTAGTGCCCCGATTTCTGATTCACATTAGTTTATTTAGACAAAGATTAATTGAGGGATTTTCTTATTAATAAAGAGGATATGTGAATTCTTTGGAGTCTACTAGGCAGTCTATTAGTCAGACTTTCTGTGTACTTTTAGCAAACAGATTGTTTTCCCTTTTTTGTTTTTAATACAAATCCACATAGAGAAAATGGAATTCATTCTAAAGAGTGATTTCTGATTAATTTCTTTTCCATTCCACTGATTTTTGCCTCTACTTTTACCCTTTTTGATAATTTCTTTGCATTTTTCTTTGATTTTTTTAAATTACCCATAATAAATGCTTGGTATTTGCTATGCAGTTCTCCTGTGTTGCTTTAAAACACGCCAGATTAAAAAGAATATGTGGAAAGATCAATTCCTGAGCTATTGAATTTTTTTCCCATATTAACTCCTTTTTTTTTTTTTGGTAAGCTTACTTTCAGGAACAGCTACAAAAGAAGGACTTCCTATTTTGTAAAATTACTGAAAATAGAAGAGAGAAAAACCCCTGACTGCCAAGCACACACTGGCTCTATGTCCTTGACTTAATAATAGCCATTCCTGATATTAATAATGATATCTGAAATTTATTGAAAGTATACTATAGCTAGATAGTGTTTCAAGTATTTTATATTTATTGTATTTAATTTTTCACAACAACCAATGAGATAAGCCCTATGATTATAGTACTTCTCTTACACAGGAGGAGTGGGAGACACAGAGAGTTTAAGGAACTTGCCCATGTTCCCACAGCTGCTAAATGGAGGAGTCAGATTTAACCCCGCCTGCCTTGCTGCGGAGCTTTCACTAAAAGGTGCTGCCTTTAAACGTCAGGGCCAAACAGTGCCCTGTGTGTCGTAAAATGATACGGAGTTATTTCCTTTCCACTTAAATGTGAATGTGTGTTCTGGGTCTTCTTTAGCACGTAAATCGAAATGCTTTCTGCTATCCCACGTACTCAATGCCTGGGGATGAGTAATATGCACATAAATGACATTTTTGTGCAATCTTTAAAGATTCCAGATCTATATTCTTTGTGGGTGGAACCTACATATTAACATTCTTCCTAAGTTCCCCAGGAGGTTCTGATGCAGTTACTAGTCAGATAAGCCTCTGAAACAGCTATTTTAAATCAAACCTATGACAGAATATGCCCATATCTACACAATAACATGTGATTTTTTGGCCAGGAACCAAATGGCGCAGATGGGTGTAGGTGGTAATTAGTTCAGCTAGAGCTACCCTGTAAAACATTTCATCACACCGTTGGTTCCAAAGCAGTGTGTCTTGGCCCTGGAGGGTGGGGAGGTTGACTGCCAATTTTCCAGGAGCTCCATTTAGCCACCAGGATGGTGTTCTGTTCATAATGGCCATTCAATAAATAACATAATGATAATAATAAACTTTTATTCACTATGTGCATGCCAGGTGGTGGTCAAATGCTTTACATGCATTAACTCTTAATCTTCTTATTCTTTCTATGAGTTAGATTCCTTTTCATGCCCATTTTTCTGATCAGGAAACTGAAAACAGATATTAAGAGCACTTAAAAAATACCAGAACTGGAATAAGATTGGATATGAGCTCCAGGAAAACATCTCCGGTAATAGCTTAAAACAAGTAACTGTGCTCCTCTTTGCTCTGCCAATTTAAAGATGAAGATGATGGGGATTTTATATTATTACACTTTCAAGATATGTCTATTTAGATATAAGCCATTCCTCTTATTGATATGTATCACTCTTCCTCTCTGGCTCTTCCTCTCTTTCTTCCCTTCCTTCTCTCTCCTTCTCTTTTCTCCCTACCTCTCTCCTTTTCTTCTTTCTTCCCTCTCCTCTTTATTCCCTTGTTATACTTTAAAATGTTTATAAAAAGCCCATATTTACTAAAATAGAAAGGCAAAGAGTTCTTATCCAAAAACTTTAATAGATATATTTAGAAATATTATTTAGAATAATCATAAGTTACATGTGACCATAAACTAAATTCATTTTTAAGACAAATATCCATTTTTCTGTTTTAATCTTTTATTTTTCTCCTTTGGCTTCAAAATTGGAAGAAACAATTTTAACTATTACTTGTGTTTTTTTAATTAATTTATTTTAATTGGAGGCTAATTGCTTTACAATTTGTGGTGGGTTTTGTCCTTTTATCTGAGCACAGTCATCAGTTCTCCTTGGCTGAGTAAGAGCGAGCTGTGATTTCTTCTGTACTTGGCTACCTGTGTCTCTCCTAGGAATACTCAAGATTGGAGAAAGTGTTAGGGCTTAGTAAATATTTCAGCTTGCCTGAAGACTGTTTTAGGCTATTGCCTCTTGTATTTTTAATATTATAAAGGAAATAGTGACTAGCAGGGAAAATTTTTCACTGATTTAGAGAGAAACAATGAAAATAACTCTCCTGAGCTTCCAATCGCCTGGGATTTCTGAAGCAACCTTGGGATAAAATCTTGGAGCAACATGGCTTAGCTTCTTACTGTGAAAACTGAGCACACAGAACTGTATTTTTCCAGAGCAGGACTATGGTTTTTATCTCTGTATTCTTCATACTGAAAATAATGGTGGATATACTATGGGTGGCCAAAGAGAGAGATTTTCTCTGCTGGAAGTAAAAAATTGAATTTATCCATTCAGTTTCCAAGCAATAAAACAGGATCATTACCAACTTTTCCATAAATATCTCAATTTAAAACCTCATCATGAGAAACACTGCTTTGCGCAACTTCAGTAGTTTGTGTCTCCTTCTAGGGAAAATAATTCAACACTAGGTGTTGAAAAAAAATAAGCACTAGGTGTTCATTTAAAATTTTATCAAAAAAAATTTTTTATCACATTAGATAACACTAAGCATAAATCCCTTGTGCTTATAACTTCTAATTAAATCTAAAATCAAAACAAATGTAGAAATTAAATACAAATAAAACATCAAAACAATAGGATTTAAGATAACATTTATTTAGTGTCACAGGCCTTTTTTTTTTCTGCTTAAACCAAGGTGCCAAAGTTAGATTTACTATTGAAAATGATTATAAAGTTCTATGTTTTATTTATTGTCCAATTCTTTTGACTTTAACAATAAACTGTCATTTATATCATAGTCACTCTCATCATGATTATTTTAGATACCTTTTAAACAATGGTACCTTAATGACTAAATAATTATCTTAATAGGTCTATCAATGGTGTATCACAGAGTTAATTACTATCAAAATGTAATGGAAAGTGCTTTTACTGTCTGTTTACTGCTAACCTTCTAACTGGAATGATAATGGGAATTGTACTTTCGATGCTACAGCACTGCTTCTTTCTAGTTTATTAAAATACCTGCTGCATGATAATCAGATTTTCTTGTCACTTTTTCTCATTTGAAAATTCATCACTTAAAAATCTGTCTTCATTCTTTTATTATTTGACTTAGACAATGAAGATAGTATGTAAATAATTTGTCTATTACACCATTCTCATGATATCAAATCTAAGTCTCATTTATTAAATAACTTAAGAAACTAAAGCCTTATGCTATGAAAAATGTCTTTCAGCTGAGAATTATAATGGCAAAAGAGAATTTTATCTTATTAACTAGTAAAAAGAACAATAGGAATATGGGATTGTGCCTGACACCTTGTTGTCATTTTGGCATTAGGAATATGAATGCTACAACAGAATTCCAAGGCAGTACCTGGATATAAGACTGTCCTTCATATGCTCAAAACACTATTTTTTTGTTTTACTTTTAAGTCTCTTAATGTTTAAGAATTCATTTACTTTTAAAATCTAGTCTGCTTTGAATGATTTTGGTCACTTTGTCTCCCTATCTATGGTTTTGATCTCATTACATATATTTTTAGACTTTTAGACTAAGACTTAAATAATCTAAGATGCAAGTCTGTTCAGTTCATAGAGCTATATAAAATCCTTCAACAGCTCCATCTTGCCTGAAACCTAAATTCCAAATTCTTTACATGACATAAAGACTGCAATTTGACTCCACCTATCTTTTAAAATCTTGTCTCTGTTCCTTCCCTTTTGAGGGAGCTTCATGCCACGAGTCTTAAATGCATCTTGCTTTTTTCATACCTCCATTCTTTCACATTCTGTTCCTTCTGCCTTAAATGCTCTCTGCCTTCTCAAACTTCCCCTTTCTACTACACACCTCTAGAAAATTTTCCTTTTACAATTCTGATCTGAATTGATTTCCTTGGAGGTTTTCGTAAGCCCCACTAGGCGGTTTGGCCATCTCTGTGCTCCTACAGGAACCAGAGCATGCTTTCCTCATTCTGTGTATAAGGCTGTATGTATTGTTTTGTTTTCTTGTTCCCATGTGTGTCTTCCTACATACACAGATTTGCTAATAGATGGTGACTTTGTATCCACAAAGTTTAAGAGTACTTATGAGGTTAATATTTACAAAATGAACGTCGCTCAGTCATGTCCTACTCTTTGCGACTCCATGTACTAAACAGTCCATGGAATTCTCCAGGCCAGAATACTGAAGTGGATAGCCTTGCCTTCTCCAGGGGATTTTCCCAACCCAGGGATTGAACCCAGGTCTCACACATTGCAGGAGGATTCTTCACTAGCTGAGCCGCCAGGGAAGCCCCAATATTTACAAAGGAATGGTAATACCAAGAACCCTCTCCCTTTTTAAAAGAAACTCTTCAAAAAATGGTACAGTAAGTCCACTACATAACTTTCAAAGATGCAAACATACTCAGCTTTTGTACTGTTCTGTTGTACTTCTCAAGGCGCTCACTGTAAGATTAAAAATGCTTTCTTTATTTTTTGTATTTTTTTTCATACATTATTTGCATGAAAAGCGTTATAAACCTATTATAGTACAGTACCGTATAGCTGGTGGTGATAGTTGTATACATAGTAACTTTGCTGATCTTACAAACAAGCTTTTGAAGCAGAACTCGTTTATGTAGGGAACTTACTGTATTTGATAGTTGTATCCTTAAGTGTTGGGCTTCTCTGGTGGCTCAGACAGTAAAGAATCTGCCTACCATGCAAGATACCTGGGTTCAATTCCTGGGACAGGAAGATCCCCTAGAGAAGAGAATGGCTACCCACTCCAGTATTCTTGCCAGGAGAATTCCATAAGTGTTGATTAATTTCATGCTTTCTATGACTTAACCTTTCCATTTTAACCTAATCGGCCAAATAAAGTAGTTAAGAGGTTTGGATTCATATATGTTTAGATTTGAATCCAAGCTTTTTCCCTAATCATCTATGTGACCTAAGACATATTCACTTGTATTTACTTGCTGTGTAAAGTTTTTCTTAATGATCAAATGAGATGATATTATGGTTAGTAATAAGCATTCAATAAAAGTAAGCTATAATTGATAATAAATATTCATATATAAATTTACAAATAAAAGAAAAAGTCACACTTAGATAGTCAATAGTAACTTGGGACAGAAAGTAAGACCACCATATCAAAAACTAGAGGAAAACCCCTTTTGCCTATTAGCCATTCCGATTTTGCCCTGATGACAAGCTGGAAAAATGAACCCTGGATTTAGATGTGCTACTAAATTAATTAATATTTTCACTCCTCCTCCCAAACTCCTCCCCTATACAAATTTGTACCAATTTGAATTCTCCATGTGTAATAGTCTATATTTTTAAAATTTACAGGTAATGAAAATTTCTTAAGAAAATATCTCTTCTATCCTCTGTCCTACATAATGAATCCCCAGTCATCTGTGCCACTAAATAAGTTTTGTGACTTTTTCTCAGAAACTAATCCAAGGTACATGTAGAATACATCTTTAAAAAAAAAAAAAAGAAAGAAAGTTGTTTCTTTTTTATCCCCCTTAGATCACGAAAGTGTCATTTGGAATCATGGTTGAATTTTCTGTCATTGCTGAATGGCAAGATAATGGTCTTATGTTAGTAAAGAGAGAGACACAAATGATGTGTTGCAAAGTAATAACAGAAGATTGCTTAACAGGTATGTGAAAATGGCACTAATGCTTATGGATACAAATGCAGTGTGACAGCAATCTGTTAGGACATGGCGCTACTTGTGGAATGCACGTATGCTCGTGCAATGGATATATTTTAATCCCCTATGAATACTGTGTGTCTGTGGATTTATGTGGATTTATAAACAGAATGCAATAATAGCTTCCCAGGATTCTAGTTTAGAGTTCACATGAGTTTAATGTGCATTATATCATTTGTTCCATAAGAAAAACTCTGTGAGGTAGAGATCCATAGAAAAGGGAACTGGACCTGAGATTAATGGACATATGTGAGGTCACTTAGGTAACACCGATAGACTTGCCTTATCCAACTCTGTTGACTTTCTACTATATAACAGTCTGTTTTTACCACAAAACAATCTGTTTCCCATACAAACACATTTAGAATACATAAACTTATAATTGCACTGAGTCATGCTTCCTTAAGAATTAATATAAAACATTTCCTTCTTCTGATTCCTGAAAAGATTTATGATTTCATTTTTCCTGATGACCAGATTGTTTTGTTCTTCTGCAAGGATATTATCAGAAGGCAAGTCATAGCAATTTTCTATACTAGTCTCTAGATTCATAAGGTAATACTCAGATGAGCTTAATGCTCCATAAATGAAGCCTTTTTGGTGATGGGCAGAAATGATGAAACCAGTGTATGGCTATTTTAAGACCCATGGTGGTTTTTATTTGGCCAAAGAGAAATCCAAATTCATTTTTTTTGTTTTAAATATATTTATTTTTTTCTTTCAATATTAATTTTTGCTGTACTTGAGTTTTGTTAACAAATATTTAGTGCAAATAAGAAGGTTTGCTTAATACTAAAGCTGTGCTCAGTATGTCATTTCTATTTATATGAAATGAGTCAATATTTTTCAAACTTTTGGTTATTTTGGGGGGGTTAGAAATATTTGCTTTTGACATACTTTATCCATCTAGATACCTCTCATTCTATCTTGTATTTATTATGTTGAGTGTTATCATGAGAATATAATGTAATTATGACTTATTCCCTATGGTTTGTCTTGATAATAATATAAAAATGAACAAAAGTTTAACATCAAATTTTCCTTGAAATCAGAATTACATGACTGCACTTGTAAAAAGGAAATTAGAATTTAGGCATAAATGAGCATCACTTTATTAAGATTCCTGAGATCTGTAGTTAATCCATATCATTTGCTTTCTACCATGTAGTCGTGCCTTCAATGGACAAATATTTCTCCAATGTTAAGCACCAAAACCACAAAACTGAACAAAAGTGAGTTTCAGTCCTTAGGGGATTCTTTGGCTGCCACTTAAGGCAGACAAGTTAAGTGCACAGAGGGTATGATGACAGCTATCATGGAGGTTTTGTGCAAGCAACTGGGGTATTGTAGAGAGAGTCAACCATCTTCCAGGTAGGCTAAGGAAGGCTGGACTGAGGAATAATGCAGGGACTTCACAGGAAAGAAAAAGGTTTAAACTGAATCCTAAAGACTGATTTCAATGGTTCAGTTCAGTTCAGTCACTCAGTCGTGTCTGACTCTTTACGACCCCATGAATCACAGCACGCCAGGCCTCCCTGTCCATCACCAACTCTCGGAGTTCACTCAGACTCACGTCCATTGAGTCAGTGATGCCATCCAGCCATCTCATCCTCTGCCATCCNAAGGTTTAAACTGAATCCTAAAGACTGATTTCAATGGTTCAGTTCAGTTCAGTCACTCAGTCGTGTCCGACTCTTTGCGACCCCATGAATCACAGCACGCCAGGCCTCCCTGTCCATCACCAACTCTCGGAGTTCACTCAGACTCACGTCCATTGAGTCAGTGATGCCATCCAGCCATCTCATCCTCTGCCATCCCCTTCTCCTCCAGCACCTAATCCCTCCCAGCATCAGAGTCTTTTCCAATATTAGTCAACCCTTCGCATGAGGTGGCCAAAGTACTGGAGCTTCAGCTTTAGCATCATTCCTTCCAAAGAAATCCCAGGGCTGATCTCCTTCAGAATGGACTGGTTGGATCTCCTTGCAGTCCAAGGGACTCTCAAGAGTCTTCTCCAACACCACACTTCAAAAGCATCAAGTCTTCGGCACTCAGCCTTCTTCACAGTCCAACTCTCACATCCATACATGACCACAGGAAAAACCATAGCCTTGACTAGACGGACCTTAGTCGGCAAAGTAATGTCTCTGCTTTTGAATATGCTATCTAGGTTGGTCATAACCTTTCTTCCAAGGAGTAAGTGCCTTTTAATTTCATGGTTGCAGTCACCATCTGCAGTGATTTTGGAGCCCAAAAATATTGAAAAGAGTGTTATAGGCACAAAAATAAGTGCACCCAGTGACATGGATATGGTGACATGGGAGAAAAACTGAAAATTATATTTGATTTCTTTTATCCAACTTTCTACATCTTTGTGGACAGAGAAAAATTTTACTCCATTCGAGTAAAAAAAATTATCTGATTTCTTCTGGAATCTCCAAAAAGCAGGTCCAAGCAAAGATATAGTTCAATAGGATTCTTTTTATCTCTAATACTAAGAAGAATTCCTGTCAGGAAGTGGGGATAGGTAGAGAAGTGGAGAAGGATTCTTCCATGTTACAAAAATAATCATGGTAATGTATCACTTCTAAACTATTTCCATCTCTCATGGTCTACTTTAAAAAAAATAAACCTGTATGTATCAGTCAGGTAATAAAGAACATTAAGCAATCAAACTGATGTATATAAGGCGACAGTATTTTAATCTGTATTTTTATTGGCTATGTGTGCTAAACTGCTTCAGCCTGTCCAACTCTTTGTGACCTGTGGATTGTAGATTGCCAGGCTCCTCTGTCCATGGGATTTTACAAGAGAGAATACTGCAGTGGGTTACCATGCTCTCTTCCAGGTGATCTTCTCAACTCACGGATCAAACCCACATCTCCCATGTCTCCTGCATTGGCAGGCAGTTCTTTACCCCTAGCGCCACCTGGGAAGCCCTTTATTGGCTATATTGCCCCTCTTTTTGGTAGGCAGTGAAGTAAAATTCAAATTAAGACTTTGGCATTCTCTGTCATATCTTAGTTAAGTTGTTAATGTCCCTAAGCCTCAATTTCTTCATGCATATTTTGAAAGATTGATATATACCTACAGACTTGTTTTCAGGACAAAAGGATAGTTTCCTTGCAATGCCAAAATAGGTGGTACTTGATAAATATTGTTGTTGCTGTTCAGTTGCTAAGTTGTGTCCAGTTCTTTGCAACCCCATGGACTGTAGCATGCCAGGCTTCCCTCTCCTTCACTATCTCCGAGTTTGCGCCAACTCATGTCCATTGAGTCAATGATGCCACCCACCCATGTCATCCTCTGTCACCCTCTTCTTCTCCTGCCCTCAGTCTTTCTCAGCATACAGGTCTTTTCTAATAAGTCAGCTCTTCACATCAGGTAGCCAAAGAATTGGAGCTTCGGCATCAATCCTTCCAATGAATAGTCATGGTTGATTTCCTTTAGGATTGACTGGTTTGATCTCCTGGCTATCCAAGAGGCTTGATAGGTATAAATATATTTTTTTTATGAGAAATGACTTTTCATTTTAAATAACTCATTTACATAAATTCACTTAAATATATGAGTGAAAGTAAATTGGCTTTAAAGTGTTATGTATCCATCAAAGTTTCAGCTACTGAGTAAAAGACACTCAAATCACAGTTTATAGTGGGAGATGACCAAACTAATCTATGGTAGTCTTTTTTCAAAAATTATGACAGATGATTTTTTCCCCTTGTATTTGAGATAGTTTTTGTGCATCTGAAACTTTTCAGTAGATTCTCTCTACAATTTAGTGCTTGCATGCATAATTATTATAGATTCAGCTTTAAAAAATAACAGAATATGACAATTTAACTGTATTCATGCTCATTTGACTGCAGTAACAAAAATATTTATTACTATCTTGTATCATTTGCATTAAAAGCTGAATAAATAGAGGTGTGCCAAGACAGTATAGTAGGAAGACCCTGAGCTCACATCCTCCCATGAGTACACCAAAATTACAACTATTTACAGAGCAACTATCTATGAGAAAGACCTGAAAACTAGCAGAAATTATTTTCCACAACTAAAAGTATAAAGAAGAAAACACAATCAGATGAGTGGGAGGGATAGAGATGTAGTATAGCCAAGACCCACAACCCTGGAGAGGCAAGCCACAACTGAGGATAATCACAACTGCAGAAGTTCTCCTCAAGGAGCAAGGAGACTAAGCCCCACATTAGGCTCCCCAGTCTAACACCAAGATGTTTTCCTTTGAAAACCAGTATAGCCAGGGAGCTATAGGATACAGATATTCAGCTTATCAAGAGCACACACAAAATCTCATATGCTCTGAGTCCTAGTAAAAAGCCAGGGTCAACCAACTTGCTCATCTTGGAGAGCCTCCTAGAGTGATAGGAGGCAGTTAAGACTTCCCTAGGATGAAAACATGGGTAGCAGCTATTTTTGGAAGCTTTTTACCACAAGGATGTGGGTGCTTAAAAGTTCTATTTTAGAGTCCTCCCTCTAGCCTACTGGTGCTGGGGCCACCCCAGCAGGCTGGCACCAGTTCTAGGACTCTCCAGGTTGAGCAGCTGGCTACCATCAAAGACCCTGGCCCTGCCCAATAGCGGGTCTGCAGCAGCCGTGGGATACTGAGAGCCCCACAGGCAAATATACCAGAATCCAGCCTTGCCCACCAGGGGGCTGTCAACCAACAAGGCCAGAAGCCAGCCCCGCCTACTGGCATGCCCACAGTTCTTGGCCCCACCTCAGCAGAAGGGTTCACATAGAGGGCACCATGGAGCACGTAGCTGTAGTAACCAGAGAAGAGTGAACTTATGGTCCATATATCTTCTACACAAGGACACTTCTCCAACATTGGAAAATTACCAGCCTACCTAATACATAGAAATAAAAACAATCAGGCAAACAGAGGAGACAGAGGAATAAGTTCCAAGTGAAGGAACAAGACAAAACTCCGAAGAACTCAGCAAAGTAGAGATACACAAACTATCAGATAAAGAATTTAAGGTTATGATTATAAAGATGCTCAACAAACTTAAAAGAATGAATAAATATAGGAGAAGTTTAACAAAAATTAGAAATCAAATAAGCAAATGGAGCTGAAGAATACAATACTTAATTAAAAAATACAGTAGAAGGAATCAACAGTAGATTAGATGACACAAAGGAATGGATCAGTGAACCAGAAGACTATCCCAGCTGAACAGAAAAAAAAAAAAAATCGAGAATTAAGAAACCTTTGTGACAACATCAAGCACATAACTTTAATATCATAGGTATCCCAGGAAGAGAAGAAAGGAGGAGGCAGAGGATTTATCTGAAAAATAGCTGAAAGCTTCCTTAACCTGGGAAAGGAACAGACATTCAAGTGTAGGAAGCAGAGAGATTCCTAAACAAGATGAATCCAAAGAGATCTACACCAAGACATACTATAAATAAAATGGCAAAGATTAAATATAAAGAATCTTTAAATCAGGAAGAAGAAAGCAATTAGTTACATATGGGGGAACTCTCATAAAACAGCTAACTTTTCAACAGTACTTTTCAGGCCAGAAGGACTGGCACACTACAATCAAAGTAATGAAAAGAAAAAGTCTACAACAAAGAAACTCTCCCCAGTGAGACTACCAATCCTATTTGAAGGAGAGAGTTTTACAGACAGCCTGGTAGCTCACCTGGTAAAGAATCCACCTGCAATTCAGGAGACCCCTGTTTGATTTCTGGGTCAGGAAGATCCGCTGGAGAAGGAATAGGCTACCCACTCCAGTATTCCTGGGATTCCCTGATGGCTCAGCTGGTAAAGAATCTGCCTGCCAAGAGGGAGACCTGGGTTCAATCACTGGGTTGGGAAGATCTGGAGAAAGGAAAGGCTACCCACTCCAGTATTCTGGCCTAGAGAATTCCATGGACTGTATAGTCCATGAGGTTGCAAAAAGTGACTTTCACTTTCAAAACTTAAAAGAGTTCAGCACTACTAACTGACTTTACAAGAAATGCTAAAGAAATTTCTCTAAGAAGATAAAAGATCACAACTAGAAATTTGAAAATTAAGAAATGAATCTCATTGGTAAAATCAAAATTATATTAAAGGTAGTAGATCAGTCATTTACAGAGTTAGTAGGAAGGTTAAAAGACCAAAGTAGTAAAATCATCTATATTCATAATAAGTATTTAAGGGATACACAAAACAAAAAGATGAAAAATATACTATCGATATGTGGGACATAAAAAAATACATGGATGTTAGAATGCATTTGCTCTTAAGAGATCATCAACTTGAAATAATTATATATGAACCTCATATATGTAATTACAACTCAGAATCTAGAAGGAATTCAAATGTAACATACTCAAGATAATCATTAAGCCTCATCAAAAGGAAAAGAGCAAGAAAAAAGGAACAACAAAACCTACAAAAACAACCGGAAAACAATTAATAAAATGGCAATAAGTACATACCTATCAATAATTACTTTAAATGTAAATGGATTAAATGTTCCAATCAAAAGATATATTGTGGCTGAATGGATACAAAAAGACCTGTATATATTATCTACAAAAGATTCACTTATATCTAAAAGACAGACTAAAAGTAAGCAGAATTTTATAAATGAAATATATCCAATCATCTACACTCCCTCCCAAATTCTAAGCAATGAGGTTTATTGAACTATACTTTTAGAATCAACTTAAATAAATCTTTGTGTAATTCATCTGAATCATACATTGTCAGTAGTTACAAATCCAGGTAGAAAAAATAAATAAAATTATTCACATATGAGAACACTTCATACAAAAGAAATATTTAAAAAAAGGAAAGCCCAGACAATATTAAAAGGAAATGCACTGAACTTTAAAACATTGTTTTTGGACTATTATATAAAATACCAAAAGTTTCAGAATTGTTGAATAGAAGTTCATGTAGTACAAAGCCAAAAAGTGAAAAATTATTAAATGTATAAAATCTAAAACTTTAGAAACATGCTTAAATGCATTTTCTTGTACAGTTCAACTGGATACCACATGCAAAATTTGGCAATTAATTAAAATACAATTAAATACAGATTTGCAAGCCTTTTGGCAATTACATAATATGAAAAATTTAAGTGAATCACTAGTTGGAAAATAAAAGGTTATACACATGCCATAAAAGCACAAATCACCAAAAGTTGTGTTTTTACAATTTCACTATAAAATAGTGTGAAAAAAACAATATTATCTTGGTTTTGTCATTTTGCCTAAAATAAGATATAAAGGGACAAAAAACAAAATAGCCTGTTTTGTATATGTGAATTATATTTGTAATAAATGCTTTTGTATGACCATGTTATACTTGATTTTAAACTTAAAAAAATGTGAAGGGATTGGAAAAGGTATTCAATGCATATGGAAGCAAAAGTAATGCTGCAGCAGCTATATTTACATCAGACAAAATAGACTTGAAACACACTGTAAACAAGAGACAAAGACATTGCATAACGAATAAGGGATAAATTCAACAAAAGGATATAAAACGTGTAAATATATATGGTCCCAACATAGGAGTAGTCACAAAATTAAAAGACACTTGTATCTTGGAAGAAAAGCTATGGCAAACCTGACAGCATATTACAAAGCAGAGACCTCAGTTTGCCGGCAATGGTTCATATAGTCAAAGTTATGGTTTTTCCAGTAGTCATGTACAGATGTGAGCTGGACCATAAAGAAGGCTGAGCACTGAAGAATTGATGTTTTCAAACTGCGGTGCTGAAGAAGATGCTTGAGAGTCCCTTGGACTGCATGGAGATCAAACCAGTCAATTCTAAAGAAAATCTGCCCTGAATACTCATTGGAAGGACTGATGCTGAAGCTCTAATACTTTGGCCACCTGAAGCAAAGAGCCAGCTTGTTGGGAAAAGACACTGATGCTGGGAAAGATTGAGGTCAGGAGAAGGAGGCAACAGAGGATGAGATAGTTGGATAGTATCACTGACTCAGTGGACTTGAGTTTGAGCAAGATGGTGAAGGAAGCCTAGTGTGCTGAGTCCATGGGAGTCACAATGAGTCAGACACGACTTAGCAACTGAACAACTAAGGCAAGGGGACCAAAAGCAAAAATAAACAAATCAGACTACACCAAAACAAAAGGTTTTCTCACAACAAAGGAAACTATCAGCAAAATTAAAAGGTAGCCTACTGAAGGGGAGAAGTTACTTTTAAGTGGTATATCTAATAAGGATTAATGTCCAAACTACACAAAGAACTCATAAAACTCAGTTTCAAAAAAAAATTCAAAAAATGGGCAGAGAACCTCACTAGACATTTTAAAAAGACATAAAGATGGCCAACCAGACATACAAAAAGATGCTCAACATCAGTAATCATCAAAGAAATGCAGATCAGAAGCCCTGTGAGATATCACCTCACACCTGTCAGAATGCCTATCGTCAAAAAGACAGGAAAAACAAGTGCTGGCAAGGATGTGAAGAAAAGAGAGCCCTTGTGGACTGCAGGTGGAAATGGATATTGGTGCAGCTACTGTGGAAAATGGTGTGGAGTTTTCTCAGAAAGTTATAAATATATCATACAATCCGCTAATTCTACTTCTAATTCTACTTCTGCACTAATGAAAAGATAATGTACCCTTATGTTCACTGCTCTCCGGGTAGCTCCAAAGAATCTGCCTGCAAGAGACCCAGGTTTGATCCCTGGATCTGGAAGCTTCCCTGGAGAAGGAAATGGCAACCCATTCCAGTATTCTTGCCTGGAAAATCCCATGGACAGAGGAGCCTGGCAGGCTGCAGTCCATGGGGTCACAAGAGTCAGACATGACTTAGTGACTCAACCACCACCATGTTCATTGCAGCATTACTTTCAATAGCCAACATATAGAACTAACCTAAGTATCCAATGATGGATAAATAGATTAAAAAAAATGTGGCATGTAAGTATAATGAAATATTACTCTGCCATAAAAAAATAATGAAATCTTGCCATCTCTGAGCACATGGATGTACCTATGCTAAGTGATATAAGTCATACAGAGAAGGACAATTATGGTATGATTTACTTACATGTAGAATCCAAAACACAAATACAAGAAAATAAACAGACTCATAGATACAGAGAACAAGTTGGTGGTCACCAAAAGAGGAAAAGGTGGGGAAATAAGTATAATTGGGGTGGAGATGAAGAGGGATATACTTCCAGTTCTAAACTTAATGTCATGAGGATATAATGTACAGCATAGGGAACATAGTCAATAGTATTGTCATAACTTTGTATGGTAACTAGACTTGGTGATCATTTTGTAATGTATAAAATATCAAATGACTGCTGCTGCTGCTGCTGCTGCTAAGTCACTTCAGTCGTATCCGACTCTGTGTGACCCCACAGACAGCAGCCCACCAGGCTCCCCTGTCCCTGGGATTCTCCAGGCAAGAACACTGGAGTGGGTTGCCATTTCCTTCTCTAGTGCACGAAAGTGAAAAGTGAAAGGGAAGTCACTCAGTCGTGTCCGACTCTTTGCGACCCCATGGACTGCAGCCTACCAGGCTCCTCCGTCCATGGGATTTTCCAGGCAAGAGTACTGGAGTGGGGTGCCATCGCCTTCTCCAAATCACTACTGGTACATCTGAAACCAAAATTTTAAGCCAATTACATGTCAGTTGAAAAAAAAAAAAAAGACTGTATAAAATACTAGATGTCAGGAGACTTCTGGAATCACATTTCTATTTGCTATTTGGGTGATCATCAGAGATTGTGGCAGTCATGAAAATGCGCTGGTCAGGCCTCCAGCTATAAGCAAGATAATTGATTAATACTCCCATCTCCTGCTCCTCTGGACCCACCACTGTGTTTACTTTGAGGCCATCCTTCCTGTGGGTTGCTCTCAGCCAAAGACAGAGCACGGTGTTGTAGTTCAAGGGTCTCTCTACCCAAGCCTCCTTCCTTCATTCTCTTGCCATCAGGGACAGACCTGTGTTGCATTCTGAAGGCTCGCCTTACTCTTGCTGCAACCTGTGCCATCACATCTCATAAATTCTAATCCTATCTTGGTGTCTTCTTGGTGAACCACTTAATCTCTTTGGCTTCAGTTTCCTCATTTGTAGTTTGAACATAATGGTACCTTTCTTGCTTATCTCCCTGGGTTATTGTCAGGACTAAACATTAGAATGTGTAATAAAAGCACTTGCAGTTATATATTGCTATAAATGATTGTAGACTACTTTCCATCACTTCTTTTCTGTACAAGAGACTTTGTTCCCACAATCAGTTTCCTTTTGCTTTTTCAGAGCTTGGGGGAAATATGTTGGTCCTAGTTATCATATGAAAGTCCAGTCTCAATTCATCTGTTTCTATATCTTGAAATAGTGATGTATTAAATTGCCATATTCTGGGATTCTATTCATGAGAGAGAAAAATTGACCATAAGACAGGTATATCTTGGAACCTATCTAAGGGGATTAGCTACTGAGATTTCAAAATGACCCAGTTATTAATAAACCTCCCTGGAAGTTATCCTCACAGTGGAAAACCCAGCAATAGAGCAATTCTGAATATTATAATAATTCAGTAGAATTATATAATATGTGTATTTATTTTAGAAAGAACATGTAAGTAGTGGGGGGAAGAAGAAACATCATATTACACTCCAAATAATTTTATGTGTATAAATTCCACAAATTAATCCATTTTAGAAATTAACCTGTTTTCTGGGCTTCTTTTGGGACCTGAGGAAAGGAGCAGAGAGGCTAATGTTGGCTTTGAGAAAATAAAGTTAATTTAGTTCTCATGGTTTCCTGTTTCACTGTACAACCTGAGTTAAATGGCTCTTTTATATACATATATAGCAGCATAGTAAAACCTATACAGCATATTAAAAAGCAGAGACATTACTTTGCCAACAAAGGTCCATCTAGTCAAAGCTATAGTTTTTCCAGTAGTCACGTATGGATGTGAGAGTGGGACTTATAAAGAAAGCTAAGAGTCAAAGAATTGATGCTTTTGAACTGTGGTGTTGGAGAAGACTCTTGAGAGTCCCTTGGACTGCAAGGAGATCCAACCAGTCCATCCTAAAGGAAATCAGTCCTGAATATTCAATGGAAGACTGATGCTGAAGCTGAAACTCCAATACTTCGGTGACCTGATGCAAAGAAGTGATACATTAGAAACGCCCCTGATTCTGGAAAAGATTGAAGGCAGAAGAAGGGGATGACAGAGGATGAGATGGTAGGATGGCATCACCGACTCAATGGATGTGAATTTGAGTAAATTCTGGGAGTTGGTGATGGACAGGGAAGCCTGGCGTGCTGCAGTCCATAGGGTTGCAGAGTCAGACACAACTGAGCGACTGAACTGAACTGATGGCAGCGTACAAAATAGGATCAGAGGCAAAACATCTGTGTCTATTCCCAGTCCTGTCCTTAATTTTATGTGCTACATGGGGTGGGCCACTTAATTGCTCTTCATTTGAGATTTCTTTCTAGTTGAGTATAGCTTATCTTCTCAGTAAGTGGTAGCTATTTTCCATCATCCACAGAGCAATGGCGTTTTGCAGGAAAACCTAACTTTTTCCCTCTAGTGTGTCTTTACATAAACAACTTCACTTCTGATACATCTGGTCATCAAATGTGTGGATTTTTCCCCCATACCAAGCAATTCTGAGACAAACTGGGTGTCTTACCATGTAACTCAATTCTGATACGGTTCACTTTACCGATGGCATTGGATCCCACATGTTACAGGCTCAGTCCCACTGCACTCACTGCACTTCAGATGCCAACCCTAAGTCCAGGCTGTCACCTGGGCTGCTGGCTGAAACTGGCTATCGGTCTAAGCTTCCTATGATTCTTCTTGGATTCGATTAACTGGCCAGAGGGGCTCACAGACCTCGGGGAAACATGTTTGCACTTTATTAAAGGTATGTTAAAGGACACAGAAGACAAGTAAGATGAGGTCTGGAGAGTCCTAAGTACAGGAGCTCCTGCCTCCATGGAGCTGAGACACATCAACTTCCAGTGTGTAGATGTGTTCACCTACTTGGGAACTCACCATACTGTTGGGATTTTATGGAAGCTTCCTCATGTGGGCATGACTAATTACTAACTTCATTTCCAGCCCCTCTTCCCTTCTGAAGAATAAGGGATAGGGCTGAAAATTTCAAGTTTCTAATCATGACTCGCTGTTTCTGGTGAGCTGCTCCCGTCCAGGAGCGGTCTAGGAACCCACCCAGAGGCCTCCCCAAGAGAACAAAGGATGCTCCTGTTGTTTAATCACTCAGTCGTGTCCGACTCTTTGTGACCCTGTGGACTGTAGCCTTCCAGGCTCCTCTGTCCATGGGATTTCCCAGGCAAGAATACTTCAGTGGGTTGCCATTTCCTTTTCCAGGGAATCTTCCCAACCCAGGGATCAAACTCGCATCCCTCGCATTGGCAGATGGATTCATTAACTCTGAGCCACCGGGGAAGCCTCCTAGTGCCATTACCACTGAGGAATTTACCTTCCCTTTAGGAAGAGTTTTAGAGCCCTGTGTCAGGGACAGGGTCAAAGGCCAAATACTGTATTCTTCTCACTTCGGGAATTGCAGGAGCTATGTGCTGGCCACAGGGACAGAGATCAATACATGTATTTTCTATCATCTCACAAGTTCATCGTTGTAGTGGTGAAGAGAGTTTTTTAAATATTTATTTATTTCACTGCTATGCGTGGGCTTTGTCTAGTTGCGGTGAATGTGGGCCACTCTGCTTTGTGGCACACGGGCTTCTCATTGTGATGGCTTCTCTTACTGCGGAAGACAGGCTCTAGGACACATGGGCTTCAGTACTTGTGGCTCTCGGGCTCTAGAGCAGGGCTATAGCTGTGGTGTGTAGGCTTTGTTGCTCTGTGGCATGTGGGATCTCCCTGGACCGGGGATGAAACTCTGTCTCCTGCACTGGCAGGCAGATTCTTAACCACTGGACCACCAGGGAAGCCCCAGGACAGAGATCTTAATCTTGACACTCGGCCATCCTTCATACTCAGCCTACTGTTTGGATTCTTCCAGTAGAAGACTACAGAGACCCACTGTTATTTTAGTGGTGCAGCAGCTAACCACAGTGGGAAGAATATGGCCCTGGAGTTGGATATGCTATAAATCAAATCCAGGTTTTCAATTTTCTAAGAATTGGTCTGGTGCTTGAACTGTTTGAGCCTTCGGATAATATTATCTCTTCTTCCAGTTTGATGTGAAGACTGAATAAGGTAATTCTGCAAAGACACTTAGCAATACATAATTTTTCACCTGTCTTCATTTAAGCAGTCCTTTTCTGGATGCCTGCTTATTTTGAGTGATGTTGTACTATATTGCAGTGAAAGAGCTCTAAGTGGTTATCTGTAGACTTAATATACATATCTCTAAGGAGTGGAATAATGTGGTGTCAGATAACATTTCCAGCTGTTTGATGTTATACAACTGGTATAACATTTTTTTTAAGATACTGGCTTTATCACCTGAGGCAACTTGCTTAATGTCTCTGGTTCTTCATTAATAAAATATAGATCTTGGTAATACCTATTTTATGAAGGTTTTGGAGAGTGAGATGACATGATACACAGGAAATGCTTAATAAAATACAAGATACAAAGTCAACACTTAACTTTTAATAAAAATATAATGTGGCAGAGGGTGAAGTTCTCATTAAGCTTAGAAATTAAATATGGTCAGTAGATACTTTTCAAATTGAAAATTAGAATAAAACGATGAAATTAAGTAGTTGTTCTGACTAAAAGATAAAGCGTGGAATGGGGAGATTGGTTGAAATGAAACTGATAGTTTCCTTATTACAGAATAAATGATATGAGTAAATTCAGCCTAAGTGAAATCTTAGTCAACAGTTGACTCCAAAATTTACATCTACTAGAGATCTTCCTTCAGCCCTGGATTCCTGTATCCAGCTGTTTACTTGGCAAATCTAATGGGAATCTAACAGGCATTTTGAGTAATATAGCCACACCCCAAATCCTGATTTGTCTCCTAAACCTTTACTCGCCATGGGCTTTCACGTCTCATTAAGAAAAGCTATCATCTGTATATTTTTTTTTATTCATATACTTTGTTGACTATCTCCTTTCATTAGATTGGCTCTTCAAGAGGACAGGAATTCTCTTTTGTTTACCTCTGTAATATCAGTTCCTGAACTTTTCCAACTCAAGAAATTTTCAGGAATGTTTGTAAAATGAATAGATGAATCCAGAACATACTTCATTTGCTTAGAGAAATGTAGTTTTTTCTAATTCTTGCCATAGCAATGTCAGGACACAAAGCAATGAAGCTGACCAAAATATTAATATGTGGAGCTCTGAGAACAAAGGAAAAGCAATGGGGGTTGTTTGACCTAATGTCTGTGAAATAGCGTGGTTATCAGAAGTTTAGTGTTCTAACTCTGGTGAACAAAATGTGAAGACTAGTTTTAAATAACAAGATGGGAATCCCTTTCAGGCATGTAGGTGGCCAGCATGAAGTGTCTAAACACTGGAAGCACTGAAAATTTCTTCCCGCCAGCTCTAGAAGGCAGGTTACACTTTCAGTTCTCTTGATAGGTTGTTGGCAGGGTCCTGCCTGGAGACATGGTTATGTACTTGAATGCCACATGAGCTCTCAAGCCTAAGGCTCCTTGCCCTGCGAGTCTGTGAATTAACACATCTCTTTGAACAAACTCGTTTGATAGTTTGTGAAAGAAAACAGACTTAAAGAGCAGTTTGGTGAAATTTGAAGGCATGTGAAAGACTCATTTTTTAATAGAGAACTCAGAAAAATCTCTAGAGTAGAAGAACAGTTATATTCACAAACAGTTTCCCAAATATGATCTAAAGAGTGACCTGTTCTTTTCAAAATCTACCAGTTTAACCACTTTGCCATCTAAGTCTAAATATGTGCAAGTGATTTAAAGGAGCAGTGACTGGAAGTAAAACATGGCTTCTAAAGGAAATTGGTATTTTCGCCATAATCATGACATTTATAGTGACAGAGATTTAGACATGTATTTAACCTCGCTGAATATGGATGCTGCCAAGATGTGAATCAGCTAAGCTCTCAGACAGATAATGTGAGTTAGAAACATCCAAGGATGGGTTGTTACCTGATTTTAAAAAGCATTATAATTTCTCCTAGATTGGGTTTGTTGCTTAACCTGCTTGCCCCTGTATGGGTTCAGAGGGACTCCTCTCCTGAATGATAGAGGGCGTGGGGGATTATTGTAGTAGTTTTCTCCTCTGTGTTCCAGCTTAAGGGCAGTTTTTAAGGGCACCTGAATCAGTCTTGTCCATGGGAACTCATGCCCCCAAGGGTCACATTGCATCTCTAAATTAAAATGTCTTTGAGCAATCAGATCCAAGAATATTCTAAAAAAAGGTCTCCCATCTAAATTCTAATTTGGTTTGCTGCTGTAGACACCAACTTTGGGTGAGCCAGCTCAGCATGTGTCCCTACTATTTAATGTCAGCCCGTGACTATTCTTAGCCTTGACACCTCCAAACAGTTTACCAGGATGAACAGATTTCTCCAACCCATCACATTTTCTATCCATTGAGTCGCAGATGGAAGAGGATAAAAAGGATACATATATGAAAGGGGACTGGTACATGTTTCCCCACCCTCGAGAGCTAATCTCAGCAACCGAGCCAGTGTCAGTTGCCTGTGAAAATAGGGTTTTATTTTTTTCCTCCTCTTCTAGGTTCTGGGAAAGTGAAGCATAGGGATGACAATAATGTATCTCTGCCAGTTTTGGGTACTTTAGCTTTCCAAGTTGGCAGATATTATACTTAACAAGAAAGAAAGACTTTCTAGCTAAGGAGGAAGGACAGCTATAAAGAGATCGAAGTAAACGAACATTTACTTTTTTGGAAGGCAGGAAACCCGTTTTTAAATAGGAGCTAATTGACGGTATTGAATGTGAAGAAATTACCGGCATATTTTCTGAAGTACATTCTAAGAAACACAACTGCCCAGACAGAATCTCAGCGAAAGAATAGAAAATTGGGCAGTTGGCTTTTCCATTTCTGTCACTAATAATTGTTCAAACTCTGAAAAACTACTTCACAGAGTTTTGCTTTGTTTCTTTTCTGGGGCGAAAGAGTGGGGATAGTTTCTTGTCGAGTAGAGAAACAGAAATATCAGGAAAATATCCCAGACAGTACTTAAGGTAGGGATCATCATGAGGGGATTAACTCTCTCTACTCCTATGGCTTTCCTCAGCTCCTTCGTTCTTCCAGATGGGTCAAAATTAGAACTTCAGCTCATCATCAAGCAAGAAAACGGAGACAAGGATGAAACCAGGGGTGCAAGATCAGGCTTGAGAGAATAGGGGTTTAACTTATGTTTTTACTAGGAAAAATTAAGAGGAAAGTAAGTTGTAGCAAAAGTGATTTTTAAAAAGAGGAAAAAAAAAAAAAAGGAAAAATGGAGAAAAGAACCTGAGTCAAGATAAAGCAGATACGGAAGTAATTTCTAGAAAGATTTTCACCTTTGGAAGACAGTTAGCCATCCACCCACCCCCCAGCCCAGAAAAATACTGGCAAGCCATCTCATTTCTAGAGCTGCTCACTAGTCAGAAAATAGCAAGCTCTGTCTATTACTTGAGAGAGAGCTTACCCCAAGGCATTTGGGGGCAAGATTTTTCCCTTTTCAAAGTTTTTGATGCCATTAATATTTTACTTTTTTCTTCTACTTGAATCATTCTTGAATCTGTGATTTTTTTTCATAAAATCACAGCTCGGACAATGAAAGAACTAGTCCATGATCAGATTCAGATAGTCAGCAGTAAAACCAGGGCTACTAACATGTGTGATATCATTGCCACGATGGACTGAGGTCTTTCTCCCAGCAACTCTATGTGAAGTGTGTGCCCGAGCTTTTGCCAGGGCCCCTCTGTACTCTCTGATGCCAGGATCCCAGTGATTATGAATAAGGAATTATGAGAAGACGTCAGCAAGACATCTTCATATTTGCATACTTACACATGACTTGGTGTTCTAATCCAGTCTTTGAGCTTTCAAATCAATCAAGGTTGATGCCTCAGATATGACAGGAAATTTTAGAATGAATTGTTCTTTTTTATTGAGGTTTAGTTGATGTACAATATTATATGTTACAGGTGTACAATATAGTGATTCACAGTATCTAAAGTTTATATTCAATTTATAGCTATAAAACACTGATTATATTTTATAATTGCTAATTATTAATAGAAAAAAATTTTCAGCAATTAGTTGATAATGCTAGGAAATTAATCATATGAAAATAGGGGGAATCAAATTTCTAGGAAATACTGATACAAATTAATGCAGTTTACCCAATTTTCATGTGTCTGTGCAAGTGAAGTTACACTGGAAAGGTAAAAGATAGTAGCAACTTTATAAGAAATAGATGTTTTGCTATTCAAAGTCAGAAATTGCATATAGTTCCTCATGTGTTGGAAGAAGTATAACTGTCTTTTTATGTGGGAAAAACATGTTATTTCACTCACACCAAGTTGAATATTTTACTAACACAGCCTTACGATCAGTTTTTATAACATTTGGACCATGTTGCATTTGTAAAATGTCACTACTAGTTATATGCAGATCTCATACACTGAAAACTGAATTCTCCTTAAGTGCCCAAAAGTTTCAGAAGCTTTAAGTTGAGTATCTTGGGTTTTCCTGCCTATACACACTTTTTAAAGGTTCACTTTCCGCGTGTCACCCAAACTAGGCAAATAAAAAAGTGAAATTTAAAACACAAAAAAATCATGTTGATGTTCGACAGAAAACAACAAACTTCTGTAAAGCAATTATCCTTCAATTTAAAAAATTAATTTAAAAATATTTTTCACATTGGCCCTGATTAAGTGACTAATCTGTGATGCTGCCTGATTAATAAAAACATAACTTTCTTTAAAAATTAGCCCAGATAGCACTGACATGCAGAAGAAAAGGGGGGAAAGCCATGTAATAGGAAACCTTAATTTTTTGTTAACTACTTTAACCTCTTCATCTTAGGTTCAGCTTATCCTATAAGGTGTTTTCTATACAAAAGTATTGTACTTTAGGGAGACAGAGATTTTCTCTATGATATTGTAAAACTTTAGTACCTTGGAAGTTTTTTCTAGTTTAGAATTGGTGATCATTCTAATGAAAGTGGTGATAACTCATAAAATTCTCTCATAAAAGTAACTATAGAAAAGATTGTAAAGTGGATGTTGGAATTCTTAAATCCGAACAGATAAAAAGGAGAAAAGATACTGAAGAGAAGAAGTGAAATTGGTTGTGTTTAGGTGGTGGAATTATATGTATTTTCCCTTTATTTTTTGCCACTTTTATATAATGTGTTTGTATTATTTTATGATGAAAACACATTGAGAAAAACAAAATGGGCCGAACTTTGGGGTATTTTAAAGTATTTCTGGACTGTTGAGTTGTTTGCAGACAATTGAAATATACATTGAAAACTGTTCTCTTCTACTACGACAGTTTTTCTTACTCTATCTCATCTGGCTGAAAATATTACAATGATTTTTCTCAAAATGAATAATATACACTCGCCTTTTCCCCAGCAGGTATTGGTTTTAGAAGAACTCTTTATAGATCTAATTGCACATGAAATATGTTTTGAAACCATGTTAGTGTCTTAGCCAAAATGGAATACATTGTAAGGATATAGACATCAGTGTTTTAACTATGTGCCATCTTGGACATCTTTCTTTTCATATTTTTTAAAAACTTTGCTTTTAATTGGAGGATAATTGCTTTACAATATTTTGCTGGTTTCTGCCATTTATCAACATGAATCAGCCATAGGTGTATACATGGCCCCTCACTCCCATTCCATCCCATCCCTCTGGTTTATCACAGAGCACCAGACTTGAGCTCCCTGTGAAGTGAAAGTTGCTCAGTGGTATCCGACTCTTTGCAACCCTGTGGACTGTAGCCTGCCAGGCTCCTCTGTCCATGGGATTCCCTAGGTAAGGATATTGGAGTGGGTAGTCTATCCCTCCTCCAGGGGATCTTCCTGACCCAGGTATCAAAACCAGGTCTCCCACATTGCAGGCCGATACTTTCCCGTCTGAGCCACCAGGGAGCTCTGCCTCATACAGTGAATTTCCACTGGCTATCTAATTTTACATATGATAATGTATATGTTTTAATGCTACTCTCTTAAGTGCAAGTTCTTGTAAGTCACAGTGGAGATTGGGGATCATTTAAAATGCATGGGAGCAGATGTTGCTCAAGAAAGGGACCGTTCAGGACAGTGCAGTAACCTAGCCCAAATCTGTTGGTGTGTTTTGTGACTTTGTTAAATCATCATATTTTCAACCCTCATTTTTTAAACTTCTATCATTTTTCATATGTGTATTTTTAAAAGAGTGAAATATTCATAGAGGTTTGAGTTACCTCAAATGTCACTTGGTAGAAAACTATATATAGCTGAATCATTAACTAGCTAACTTACTAAATAGACTTGCTTATTTATGAAGGGGATTTTTGTCTTTGAGAATATTATATATTTTTGTGTAGTCAAACCTATCAATATTTTATCACTAAATGTCTGGTGTCATTGATAGGCCTCCTTTATGTCACAATTATGAGACTAATAACCTATATTTTCTTTTGATACTTTATGAATTTCATAATTAGAATCCATCTGGAATTCCTTTTAAAATATTTTATAATACAGGAATTCAAGTTTGTTTCCCCAATAATTATCTAATTGTCTTTTCCCTACTGTGTGAATAACATGTCTTTTCTAAACTGATTCTTGACCTTTTATTTTATGCATTTTCATATTTTCATTATCACCTTGCATTGGTCTATTTATCTGTATTCGTGGGTCCTTTCTTAATGTGGTTTTAATCTAGCACTATCATTACAATAGATGAGTAAATCAGATTGTCATCTGGAAAACCCAGGCTTAAGAAAATGCAAACCTAAATTTAAAAAATTACCCCAAATAGCTTTGTTGCTGAGATTAGTCAGATATTTACTTCATCTCTTTATTTTCTCTTTGATTTTGAATAGATACTTGTTCTTCTAAAACTGGTTTATGTGAGAAAGATGTTTGTTTCTGATGTATGTCTCAACTGGCATGCATAAGCTTTGGGTCACAATGATTTTTCCCTGTGCTTTGGGTGAAGGATGAACTTGTCTTGGAGTATCACTGGTGGCTCTGTTTACCTATCATTTTGAAGTGCTGGTTCTGCAAATTTAGAAGCTGAAGAACTGTCAAGCTATATGCAGAGGCTGTAAGAGAACTAAAGTTTATGATCTCGATTTTTAGTTTCGTAGGTATTTTGAGATTTATTTCAAGGAAGGTATAAAAAGATACCACCATATAACCCTTTAGATATGGCTTTACTGTCAAGAATCAGAATATGTGTAATATGTGAACATCTATATAGCCTGAATTAGTAAATGGAAATGATCATTTGATTGTTTCATATTTTAGATGTTATGAACCAAAGTTATTTATTCCTTGATTCTTCCCTGGATGGAAACAGTGATACTTTCTTTTGTACAGTGTTTCTTCTTGTGACCTTGAAGGTGTTTCACATTCTCTAATGAGTTTGGAACATGATTACCTCTGGTGTAAATCTCAGCTCTGCCGGCTTAATTCCAGGACCGCTCCTCCTTGCTCGGGTTGCTGAATAGGTGCTCTTACACAGACCTCACGGAGAAGGCAATGGCACCCCACTCCAGTACTTTTGCCTGGAAAATCCCATGGATGGAGGAGCCTGGTAGGCTGCAGTCCATGGAGTCACTAAGAGTGGGACGTGACTGAGCGACTTCACTTTCCCTTTTCACTTTCATGCACTGGAGAAGGAAATGGCAACCCACTCCAGTGTTCTTGCCTGGAGAATCCCAGGGATGGTGGAGCCTAGTGGGAGGCCATCTATGGGGTCACACAGAGTCAGACACGATTGAAGCAACTTAGCAGCAGCAGCAGCAGTAGCACAAAGACCTCATTCTCAGTGCTACTGAGGGAAAGGGCTTTTCAGTNTTGCCTGGAGAATCCCAGGGATGGTGGAGCCTAGTGGGAGGCCATCTATGGGGTCACACAGAGTCAGACACGATTGAAGCAACTTAGCAGCAGCAGCAGCAGTAGCACAAAGACCTCATTCTCAGTGCTACTGAGGGAAAGGGCTTTTCAGTAAATGCTAGATTTCTTTTATGAGAGATTTTCTGGGAGGAGAAATGCTTTTGATTTTATTAAAGGAAATTAGGCTGGACTGTGATAGCCCCATAAAGATGTCTTAGCAAATGTTCTAAGTGTGTATAAGAGCAAATTAGAGCTTTTCTCCAAACACTTAACTCCATATGTGTGGGTAAAAGGGCAAAGTTTAAAAGAGATAGTGTTGCTAATTTAGAAAAATTTGGTGGATTCAGTGCTAGGGACAGGAAAATAATTCCCTGAGTTCTTATTCGCTGTTTCTCTGTCTCTCCCCCTCTGTGTCTGTAAATATATATAAAATATACACATATAAAGTAATGTACTATTCCGAGAATAAAAAAATACAAAAAAGTTTTAATAAGAAAATATATACTTTGCAGACACAATCATGTGCATGTTTTTGGTATTTACTTCCAATTTTTCACTTTATTACATATGTCTATTTGACTGTGTGGATCACAATAAACTGTGGAGAATTCTGAAAGAGATGGGAATACCAGACCACCGGGCCTCAGTTCAGTTCAGTCGCTCAGTCGTATGCGACTCTTTGTGACCCCATGAATCGCAGCATGCCAGGCCTCCCTGTCCATCATCAACTCCCGGAGTTCACTCAGACTCACGTCCATTGAGTTCGTGATGCCATCCAGCCATCTCATCCTCGGTCATCCCCTTCTTCTCCTGCCCCCAATCCCTCCCAGCATCAGGGTCTTTTCCAATGAGTCAACTCTTCGCATGAGGTGGCCAAAGTACTGGAGCTTCAGTTTTAGCATCATTCCTTCCAAAGAAATCCCAGGGTTGATCTCCTTCAGAATGGACTGGTTGGATCTCCTTGCAGTCCAAGGGACTCTCAAGAGTCTTCTCCAACACCACAGTTCAAAAGCATCAATTCTTCGGCGCTCAGCCTTCTTCACAGTCCAACTCTCACATCCATACATGACTACTGGAAAAACTATAGCCTTGACTAGAAGGACCTTAGTCGGCAAAGTAATGCCTCTGCTTTTGAATATGCTATCTAGGTTGGTCATAACTTTTCTTCCAAGGAGTAAGCGTCTTTTAATTTCATGGCTGCAGTCACCATCTGCAGTGATTTTGCAGCCCAAAAAAAAAAATAAAGTCTGACACTGTTTCTACTGTTTCTCCATCTATTTCTCATGAAGTGATAGGGCCAGATGCCATGATCTTCGTTTTCTGAATGTTGAGCTTTTAAGCCAACTTTTTTACTCTTCTCTTTCACTTTCATCAAGAGGCTCTTTAGCTCCTCTTCACTTTCTGACATAAGGGTGGTGTCATCTGCATATCTGAGGTTATTGATATTTCTCCCAGCAATCTTGATTCCAGCTTGTGTTTCTTCCAGTCCAGCATTTCTCATGATGTACTCTGCATATAAGTTAAATAAGCAGGGTGACAATATACAGCCTTGACGTACTCCTTTTCCTATTTGGAACCAGTCTGTTGTTCCATGTCCAGTTCTAACTGTTGCTTCCTGACCTGCATACAGATTTCTCAAGAGGCAGAACAGGTGGTCTGGTATTCCCATCTCTTTCAGAATTTTCCACAGTTTATTGTGATCCACACAGTCAAAGGCTTTGGCATAGTCAATAAAGCAGAAATAGATGTTTTTCTGGAACTCTCTTCCTTTTTCCACGATCCAGCACATGTTGGCAAGCAGCCAAAAATAAATATTTTTTAAAAACTAAAGAGTTTCAGTGGAAAAGTAAACTTATGCAAAAATAGAATAACATACGCAAAAAATATATAAATTACACAAAAGAAATAATAAGAAATGTTAGAGATCAATAACACTAATAGACCTTCAATAGGCTCATTAGTAGACTGCACACAACTGAGGAAAGAAACTCTGAACTTGAAGATATGACAACAGAAACTTCCAAAACTGAAAAGCAAAGAGGAGGAGGGAAAAAAAAAAAAGAATATTCAAGAAATTTAGTTGTGAATTTAGCATTTTTAATTTTCCTTTCAGTTTTTCTGAAGGATATACATCACATCTCGTGGGCAATAAAGTACATTCTATGTGTTTATAAGCCAATCACTTTGTCTAAGTAAACACAAGTACAAAGTAAAATAAAATCATAAAATAATGAACTTCATCAATATAAAATCTGCCACCTACAAGATTCCAATTCCTGAATATATTTATAAATTTACATTTTCAGTTTAAAAAAAGACTTCGAGAGCTCAAATTTTTAGATTTAGCTGAGACAACTACAAAAAATATAACATATATGAAATGGGATTATAAGGAGAAACAAAAGAAAAAAGAAAAGTAACATTCAAACTTCTCCAAACTTGGATAAGGACTGAGAATTTCCCTCAAATTAATGTTAGACATCAAATCACAGATCCAGGCAACTCAGAACACCAAGCAAGAAAAATGCCAAAGAATTACACCTGGGCATAGCATAGTCTAATTTCACAAAAGTCAAAGACAAACCTAGAGAGTAGCAAAGACTAAAAGTAAGTCCAACTTCTCAGAAACAATGCAAGCAAGAAGAATATGGAGTGAAATACTTAAAGTGCAAAGAGAAGCAACCAACCTAGAATTCTGTACCCTATGAAAATATCCTTCAAAAGTGCAGGAGAAATACTTTCTCAGACAAACACTGAGGAAATTTGTTCACAATTAATCTGTTTTGCAAGAAATGTTAAAAACTCTTCAGAGAAAAGAAAAATGATATAGGTGCCAAGTTCAGATCTACATAAAGAAAGGAGTGTCAGTGAGGGCATAACTGAAAACTGTATTTTTCTTATTCTTAATTAATATACCAAAGTCTGTCCCAAATAACAGCAACAATATATTTGATTAGGTATGCTTATATACAGATCACAAATCAAAGACAGCAAGGAAATAAGCGACGGGGGAGAAAATATTAATATTTTTAAGGAGGGAGGAATTATTAATCTTTTGTTATGGAAAGTACTTGCACTGTGAAGCAAGAAAGTATTATTTGCAAGTGGACTTAAAATAGGCAGACATGTGTACTGCAACTTCTAGGGCAAAAACTAAAAAGAGTAAAATGAGAAGTATAACAGATATGCTAAGAAAAGAGTGAAACAATCGTATAAATGCTCATTTAAAACCACAAAAGGTAGAAAAAAAATGTGTTGAACATAAACAGAAATAAAAACAAGGGCAACAAAGAAAACAGCAACAAATATGGCAGATAAATCCAATTATATCAATAGTTACTTTACCTTTTTAATTTTTTTTAACACCAGAAACATTTTGTATTGAGGTTTCCCTGGTGACTCAGATGGTAAAGCGTCTCTTTGCAATGCAGAAGACCCAGGTTCAATCCCTGGATCAGGAAGATCCCCTGGAGAAGGAAATGGCAAGCCACTCCAGTACTCTTGCCTGGAAAATCCCATGGACACAGGAGCCTGGTAGGCTATATTCCCAGGGTTGCAAAGAGTAGGACACGACTGAGCAATTTCACATGACTGATTAATAATGTTATTTATGGTAGTTTCAGGTCAACAGCAAAGGGACTCAGCCATACAATATCAATAATTAAACGTCAACAGTTTAATATGCCAGTTAAAAGATGGACTATCAGAGTAAATCAAAAAATAAGTCTCAACTGTTGCCTACAAGAAAGCAACTTTAAATATAAAGGCACATAAAGAGATCGAGGGGCTTCCCAGAGCCTGCCTGCAGTGAGGGAGGCCCAGGTTCGATCCCTGGGTGAGGAAGATCCCCTGGAGAAGGAAATGGCAACCCACTCCAGTATTCTTGCCTGGAGAATTCCATGGACAGAGGAGCCTGGTAAGCTACATACAGTCCACAGGGTCACAAAGAATCGGACACAACTGAGTGACTGACTAACATACACACACAAAGAGATGGAGAGGTTAAACTTTCTTATTACCAAAAAAATGTAGGTAAATAATGTGTTTAAGAAAAGAAAACTTATCAAAAAACAATAACACTGGAGTAATTACATCAATTTCAGACACAGCAAATGTTACAGCAAGGAAAATTATTGAGGATAGAGAGACATTACCATAATGATACAGGGATCAACATTCCAAGAAGACCTAGCAATCTTTAGTATTTGCCTAACAAAGAGCATCAAATTATTGAGGGGGAAAAAAAAACTAATGGAACAGCAATGTGAAACACAGGAATTCAGTTATAGTTGGAGACTTCAATGATCCTCTATCAGAAATGGACAGACCCAGCAAGCAGAAAATCATCAAGGTCACAGTTGCACTAAAGACCATCAATGTAACTGACATCTATAGACTATTTCACTGAACAGCAGTTAACAGATTCTTCCCAAAGCCCACATGGAACACTCACCAAGACCATCAGTTCAGTTCAGTCACTCAGTCGTGTCCAACTCTTTGCGACCCCATGGATTGCAGCATGCCAGGCCTGTCTGTCCATCACCAACTCCTGGAGTTTACCCAAAGTCATGTAACTGCGTCAGTGATGCCATCCAACCATCTCATCCTCTGTCATCCCCTTCACCTCCCACCTCCAATCTTTCCCAGCATCAGGGTCTTTTCAAATGAGTCAGCTCTTCACATCAGGTGGCCAAAATATTAGAATTTCAGCTTCAACATCAGTACTTCCAGTGAACAGTCAGGACTGATCTCCTTTAGGATGGACTGATTGGATCTCCTTGCAGTCCAAGGGACTCTCAAGAATCTTCTCCAACACCACAGTTCAAAAGCATCCATTCTTCGGCCCTCAGCTTTCTTTACAGACCAACTCTAGCATGGGCCATAAAATTATCTTAAATTTAAAATTAGAGATTATACAACAATGGGATAAAAAAAGGAATTAATAGAAACAGCTCCAAATTCCAAAATGTTTAGAGATTAAACACATTTCTGAATAACAAATGCATCAAAGAAGAAATCTCAAGAAATTTAAAAATATTTTTAACTAAATGAAAATAAGACATTAAATTTGCAGGATGTAGCATAAACAGTTCTTATAAGGAAATTTACAGCATTAACTAAATAAATTAGAAAAGATATGAAATCAGTAGTCTAAGCTTCCATGTTAGGAAACTAGGAAAAAAGCAAATAAACCGAAAGAAGAGAAAAAACATCAATTAAAGCAAAACTCAAGTTTTTTGAAACTGAAAATAGGAAATCAATAGAGAAAAACCAATGAATCCAAAAGCTGGTTCTCTGAAAAGACCAATAAAGCTAATATAAACCTCTAAGCTGGCTAAGAAAAAAGGAAAGAAGACACAAATTAATAATATCACAAGTTAAGGACAAAACATCATGCCTGATTCTTTGGACATTAAAATAATAATAAATGAACACTATGAAAAGTTCTACACTCAATTTGATAACCCAGATCAAATGGATCAATTGTTTAAAACACAATTTGCCAAAATTCACACAAGATCAAACAGATGATATAAATAGGCCTACAGTTACTAAAGAAACTGAATCAATAATTAATAACCTCCAATAACAGAAGCACCAGGCCTAGATGAATTCACTGGTTAATTCTACAAAACATCAAACATTTAAAGAAATTATACCAATTCTCTACAATCTCTTCCAGAAGACAGAAGAGAGAATAAAATTCTCTACTAGAAGTAGAGCAAATATTTATGTTTCTGTGAAGCCAGCATTATCCTAAATCCAAAACCAGACAAAGACACTTCAAGAAGAGACTGTAGACCAATATCTCATGAACACAGATATAAGACTTTAACAAAATGTTAGTAAATCAAATCCAACAATATGTTAAAATAATTATACACCATAATAATGTGAGACTTATCCCAAGTATGTAAGGCTGGTTCAACAATTGAAAATTAATCAATGGAGTCCACCACAACATCACACTAAAGAAAAAAATCATGAGTATACAGATGCAGAAAAAATATGACAAAATCTAGCACCCATTAATCACTCAAAAATCTAGAAACACAAAGGAACTTCTTTAACTAGATAAAGATATCACAACTTTAAAGAACTTTACAAAAAACCTACAAGTGACATCACACTTAAAATGGTGAAAAAAACAATTTTTCACCATTTTCACTAAGATCAAAAACAAGTCAAGAAGTCTTTCACATCACTCCTTGTCAATGTTGTACTGGAAGAGTTAATGCTTAGACAAGAAAAGGAACTACAACTCACACAACTGGGAAAAAATAAAAACTTCACTGTTCACATATACTTGAAAATCCAAATGAATCAACAAAAACTCCACTAGAACTAATGAGAGATTTTAGCAAGACATCAGGATACAATGTTAATATATAGAGGGCAACAACTTTCCTATATACAAGCTATGAACAAGTAGAATTTTAAATTTACAACATATTGCCATTTATATTAGCACTACAAAAAATTAAATGCTCAGGTATAAATCTAACACGTGCAAGTTCTACATGAGGAAAAACTACAAAACATGAACAAAATCAATGAGGAACTAAATAAATGGAGAGATATTCCATGTACAGAGATAGGTAGACTCAATATTGTTAAATGTCATTTCTTCCTAACTTGACCTACATTCTAGGGGAATCCCATTCAAAACCCCAGCAAGTTATTTTATGGACATCAACAAACTAATACAAAGTTTATATGAGAAGGCAAAAATGACCCAGAACTGCCAGCTCAATATTGGAAAAAAAAAAAAACAAAGTCAGAGGACTGACATTATTTGACTTCCAAGATTTACTACAAAGCCACACTAATCAAGACAAGACTGTACTGGTGAAATAATAGACAAACAGATCAATGGAAAACAAAAAGAAAACCCAGAACCAGATCCACATAAATATAGTCAAACTGATACTGGAAAAAGAACAAAAGCAATACAACAGAGGAAAGATAGTCTTTTCAACAAAAACAATCTAGGCAGACTTTATATCCTTCACAAAAATCAACTCCAAAAGATCACAAAACTAAATATAAAGCACAAAACTATAAAACTCCTGAAAGATAACATAGGTAAAAATCTAAACAACAGTGGATACTGAGATGACTTTCAAGATACAACACCAAAGGCATTAAAAGAAATAATAGGTAAGCTAAACTTTATAAATCAAAAGTTCTGACCTATGAAAGACAATGAGAAGGCAAGCCATAGACTTGGAAAAAATATTTGCAAAAGACATTTAGCAAAGGACAGACAACTATTACAATGGCCAAAATCTGGAACACTAACAACACAAATGCTTGCCTGAATGGTGAGCAATAGGAACTTTCATTCATTGATGGTGGGAATACAAAACAGTACAGCAACTTTAGATAGCACTTTTAAGGTTTCCTAAAAACTAAACTATAGCCCACCAGGCTCCGCTGTCCATAGGATTCTCCAGGCAAGAATACGGAGTGGGCTGCCATCCCCTCCTCCAGGGAACCTTCCAGACCCAGGAATTAAACCGGCATCTCTATGTCTCCTGCACTGGCAGGCAGGTTGTTTACAGCTAGCGCCACTGGGAAGCCCCAAAACTAAACATACTCTTTACCACAAAACTGAACAATTATGCTCCTTGGTATCTCCCAAATGAACTGAAAACCTATCCATATAAAAACCTATACATGGATGTTTATAGCAGCTTTGTTCAGCCTTAAGTTAGCCTACATGCTCACGCATGCTTAATCGCAAACCTATGGACTATAGCCCACCAGGATCCTCTGCTCATGGAATTTTCCAGGCACAAATACTGGAGTGGGTTGCCATTTCCTTCTCCAGGAGATCTTCCAGAACCAGAGACTGAACCTGCATTTCCTGCATTAACAGGCGGATTTTTTTTTTTACTGCTGAGCCATGAGCAAAGCACAGAAGCTGTATTGGTAACTGCCAAAATATGGAAGCAAACCAGATGTCCTTCAGCAGGTGAAGGGATAAACAAACTGAGGAACATCCAGACAATACAAAAATATTCACCACTAGAAAGAGATGAGCTACCAAGCAATGAAGATACATATAGGAACCTTCAGTTCAGTTCAGTAGCTCAGTTGTGTCCGACTCTGCGATCCCATGAATCGCAGCACACCAGGCCTCCCTGTCCATCACCAACTCCCGGAGTTCACTCAGACTCACGTCTATCGAGTCAGTGATGCCATCCAGCCATCTCATCCTCTGTCGTCCCCTTCTCCTCCTGCCCCCAATCCCTCCCAGCATCAGGGTCTTTTCCAATGAGTCAACTCTTCGCATCAGGTGGCCAAAGTATTGGAGTCTCAGCTTCAGCATCAGTCCTTCCAATGAACACCCAGGACTGATCTCTTTAGGATGGACTGGAGAAACCAAACTGAAAAGGCTTGGTACTGTAAGATTCCAACTCTGTAACATTCTGGGAAAGGTTTAAAGTAAAACCATGGAGATAGTGGGAAAAAAAAAAAATCTATCGAGTCAGTGATGCCATCCAGCCATCTCATCCTCTGTCGTCCCCTTCTCCTCCTGCCCCCAATCCCTCCCAGCATCAGGGTCTTTTCCAATGAGTCAACTCTTCGCATCAGGTGGCCAAAGTATTGGAGTCTCAGCTTCAGCATCAGTCCTTCCAATGAACACCCAGGACTGATCTCTTTAGGATGGACTGGAGAAACCAAACTGAAAAGGCTTGGTACTGTAAGATTCCAACTCTGTAACATTCTGGGAAAGGTTTAAAGTAAAACCATGGAGATAGTGGGAAAAAAAAAAAGCTGCCAAGGGTTGCAAGTGGCAGGATGGGGAGGGAAGAATAGATTAAGCAGTGAAATTATTCCCTGTGCTACTACAGTGGTGGACACACATCATTTACATTTGTCAAAACCCATAAAATGTAAAACACCAAGGGTGAATTGTAATATAAACCATGAAATTTGATAAGCATGTGTTAAAGAAGGTTCATCAGTTGCAACAAATGCGCCACTGCAGTGTAGGATGTTGATAGCAGGGGATGATGTACCTGTGTCAGGACAGGGGATATAGAATATCTCTCTGTATTTTTTGTTCAATTTTTCCTTGAACTTTAAGTTGCTGAAAAAATTAAGTTTATTACCTTAAAAAAAAAAGTGAGTCAGAAAAAAACAATACCACCCCTTAATCTTATCTACAAGCATTTACCATTTTATTCAAATAGCATTCCTGTTAATTATCCATCATCTTCAACATTAAACTCAACACCTTTTCTGAAACGCATCCTCCTAGCCCTTATCTTGAAAAGATCACTGTTAAAACAATGAAACAAAGTGGTAAGGTGCTAGACAGAATTAACTTGCTGGCTGCCAAGAGACTTGACAGAGCAGCAATACCCAAGGTGACTTCCCCAGGATCTGCTATTCAAACTCAAACTAGTCAAGTTTCAAGAGTGGCCTGCATTCCAGGTTGTTGATCCATCCTTACAAAGCTCACAATGACTAAGAAATCAAAACAAGTTTTCTATTAACAAAATAAATGCCTTCATACATCTCTTCCCAGCTTACTCCCCCTAGCAAGCCAGTTAAATGGGAAGCCAAATTATAATCACAAGATTGTGTACCAAAGAATGCTAATAAGTTTCAAAGCAATGATAAATAGAAAAAAACACTAATCACCATTTTACAGTACAATAGAGTAATAACTGATTCAGGTAAAAAATCAATGATGATTAAAAACATTATTTATGCATTATTTATTTACTACCTTTAATAGCAAAATATGGTGAATCTACCTAAACCAAGTTTGAACTTATATATGTCATCAATAAGACAATTGACATCATATGTCCTGGACATGACGTACCAATAACTCATGACCAATGGAATATTCCTGCCAAGAATGTTTAACCTAAATATGAGGAAACAATCAGACAAATATAAATTGAGATATGTTCTGCAAAACAGCTGTCCGAGACTTTTAAAAAAGGTCAGTATCATGGAAGAAAAGTTGGGACAAGTGCTCTAGATTAAAGGAAACTAAAGAGATACAAAAATTAAAAAGAATTAAACAAATAGATATAAAGGACATAGAAAAAATTGAGGATATGTGAGTATGCTGTGAGCTATTGCCTTTATTCTTAGGATATATGAGTATTAGGAGAAAAGTGACATGATCTCTGCAGGTAACTCAGAGGGTTAGTAAAAATAATATACAATATGTGGATGTATAGAAGATACACATAGATAGAAAGAAAAATAGAAAAATAAGTGCACCAGAAACAAAGAGGTTTCATTCCCCGGGCTCAGATTCCCTTGAACTTAGATGATCACTGACGACACAATCACCCTTAATAAATCTCCATTTCCTATGAGCCCATTATGACTATGTCACCTGCTACAACTTCCACTTTAAACATGTCAATACCACCAACTGGGAACTGTCATGTCTTCCTAAACAGAAAGCATCTTTAATTCATCACATGTTAAATCAACTGATATATTGTATTTTACTGTTCTAAAAAAAACTTCTTGCCAAGTTTGTGTGATGAGATCACTGTCATTTCTAGAAAAGAAAATGTCTGTCATTCTGCATGCCCTCTGGTAACATCTCAGCTATGTTCAGAAAAATGAATGAAGTTTGTCACACAATCAAGGAAGAGAGAGGGCACTCCACACTGAATAGCAAATAGACAGAAATTAGCACAGCAAATTGAAGGAATAAACAGAATAGTATTAATAAAAAGTAAATACTGGAGAACAGTGTAAATGCCATAGTACGTCAGACTAAAGCTTTAAGTGTTCGCATCTCAAGCCACTGGGTCAAGAAATCAGTAAGTCTCAATCAGTTTTTTGTTATTTTTGTTGCTTTTCAATAAAGTAAAACAGAACAGAAGAGTAAATAGTGCTCACCCTTACTACCTGTGATGCACTCTGTTTCGTTAAACTTTTGTTCATGTTATATATGTTTGTTTACATGTGTGTGCTGGGTCACAAATGTAAAATCTATTTCTTTTGGTGAGTCACGGTCAAAATTAGATTTGAAAGCCACTATTCCTTTAGACAAGAGAGACTTACAAAAAGGTCTCATGAGTGTACAGTAAAATCTGTATTTATAAAATCATGCGAGCAGTAATATAAGCAGTTTTTCTAACTGCTGGGAGCCTCAAATTCAGTTTAGCTACCCTCCACCAGTTTTGTTGTCTTTTTTTTTTTTTTTAATGGAACAGAACAGAGTTAAAAAGAAAGCCAAATGCATCAGAAGCAGCAATTAAATTTTTTTTTTTTTTGCATTTCAGTTCAGTTTGGTCCCTGTCGTGTCTGACTCTTTGTGATCCCATGACACCAGGCCTCCCTATACATCACCAACTTCTGGAATTCACTCAAACTCACGTCCATCAAGTCGGTGATGCCATCCAGTCCCCTCTCCTCCTGCCCCCACTCTCTCCCAGCATCACAGTCTTTTCCAATGAGTCAGCTCTTTGCATGAGGTGGCCAAAGTACTGGAGTTTCAGCTTCAGCATCATTCCTTCCAAAGAACACCAGGACTGATCTCCTCTAGAATGGACTGGTTGGATCTCCTTGCAGTCCAAGAGACTCTCAAGAGTCTTCTCCAACACCACAGTTCAAAAGCATCAGCTTTCTTCACAGTCCAACTCTCACATCCATACATGAATACTGGAAAATCCATAGCCTTGACTAGACGGACTTTTGTTGGCAAAGTAATGTCTCTGTTTCTCAATATGCTATCTAGGTTCGTCATAACTTTCCTTCCAAGGAGAAAGCATCTTTTAATTTCACGGCTGGAATCACCATCTGCAGTGATTTTGGAACCCCCAAAATAGCCTGACACTGTTTCCACTGTTTCCCCATCTATTTCCCATGAAGTGATGGGAACAGACGCCATGATCTTTGTTTTCTGAATGTTGAGCTTTGAGCCAACTTTTTCACTCTCTTTCATCAAGCATTTTAGTTCCTCTTCACTTTGTTATAAGGGTGGTGTCACCGGGATATCTGAGGTTATTGATATTTCTCCCAGCAATCTTGATTCCAGTTTGTACTACTTCCAGTCCAGCGTTTCTCATGATGTACTCTTAGAAGTTAAATAAGGAGGGTGACAATATACAGCCTTGACATACTCCTTTTCCTATTTGGAACCAGTCTATTGTTCCATGTCCAGTTCTAACTGTTGCTTCCTGACCTGCATATAGGTTTCTCAAGAGGCAGGTCAGGTGGTCTGGTATTCCCATCTCTTTCAGAATTTTCCACAGTTTATTGTGATCCACATAGTCAAAGGCTGTGGCATAGTCAATAAAGCAGAAATAGACGTTTTTCTGGAACTCTCTTGCTCTTTCAATGATCCAGCAGATGTTGGCAATTTGATCTCTGGTTCCTCTGCCTTTTCTAAAACCAGCTTGAACATCAGGGAGTTCATGGTTCACGTATTGCTGAAGTCTGGCTTGGAGAATTTTGAGCATTACTTTACTAGCGTGTGAAATGAGTGCATTGTGTGGTAGTTGGAGCATTCTTTGCCATTGCCTTTCTTTGGAATTGGAATGAAAACTGCCTTTTCCAGTCCTGTGGCCACTGCTGAGTTTTCCAAATTGGCTGGCATATTGAGTGCAGCATTTTCACAGCATCATCTTTCAGGATTTGAAATAGTTCAACTGGAATTACATCACCTCCACTAGCCTTGTAGTGATGCTTTCTAAGGCCCACTTGACTTCACATTTTACACACACACAAGTTCTGTCACAATGTACAATAAATTTCTTAATTTTTACTTAAATGAAATTAGAAAATTTTCAAAGCCATTAAAGGAGTTATTAGTTAGCAGAGAAACAGACATGGCACATGGAAAAATTAATGATTACTCCAACAGGGTGAAAGAGAAAATGAGGGTTTGAAGCCACAGGAGATTAAAAAAAAATGATAGATTCTAAAGCAATTTAGAAAAGAGAAAAGAACCGTCACAGGAGATGATTACACTGGAGTGGAGAAAGAAGAAAAAGGCTAATTAACTGAAATCTTTTTTTTTTATATAAGTTTTACAAAGTAGAAAATGACAGCATTCTATAATTCCACACATCTACAAGAGAATGCTCAGCCTCCTTCTTACCATTGCATTTACAACATATGTCTGCTAGCTTTTATATTCAATTTTTCTTCCACTGTACTCACCAGTCCTTGCACCCTAAGCAAATAATACCATTTCCATGAGAGTTAATACTAATTTAATAAAATGTACTATTTCTCCTCAGGACTCTAAGACTTTGTATGATTTCTGACTCTACAATGTTAAATGTTATATTATCAAATTACATAGAATAGGTCCCAAAAATACAGTAACAAAATGAAATGATTAAATATTGTAAATACTATTCACTTTTATAATTATTTCAAAAAAGGATTCACGACAAAAATATTCATGTATTCTAGTACTAACTAAAGGATACAGTCCCCTGTAAGTGTTCTTTATTCCTGTATTCCATGAATAGGTAATTTATGTAATGACTAAAAAAGCAAACAAAAACCACACCGTTAAGGAGTCTTTAATTGCAGGCAATGACAGATGTAGAGAATTCTATGGATTCCAAATAACTAATGAAGATTTAAATTTAATTTCTCTTATCATCACCTTATCATTGCTGTGAAAAAGTAAGTAAAAATACATACAGTAACAATTGCACTGTAGATACCTGAATTAGTTTTCTAACTCTCACACAATCACTGTTTAACACAGTAATTAGGAATTTCCCCTAAATCCATGCTTAGGCAGTTACCCTAAAATTCATTGTTATGGGTAAACAACCAAGCTCACTGCATATATGTGATAGTGACCTGATTGTCATTCAAGTGAGATAATGTGTGGAATAATTTCTACACAATTTGCTCTTCAATAAACGAGTAAGGAAACTTAACAATGATTTACTTTAAAAAACAAAACCAAAAACCAACCACCTCCTTTTCAAAGAAGATAAAACTTTACAGAAAGAAAATAAAAAGCCTATTATTGCTTCCCATTTAAACATAAAGAAGTATTTATTTAAATATCCCCAAGTGAGTGCCTAAAACAGAGGTATCAAAACTCCTTTCTCTAAGACAATCTTCCAAAATACATAAATATACACATGTATGCACCTAGACATATTCAAATATCTATAGACATATAAACTGAACTGCTGCTGCTAAGTCACTTCAGTCGTGTCCAACTCTGTGCGACCCCATAGACGGCAGCCCACCAGGCTCCCCCGTCCCTGGGATTCTGCAGGCAAAGAACACTGGAGTGGGTTGCCATTTCCTCCTCCAATGCATGAAAGTGAAAAGTGAAAGTGAAGTTGCTCAGTCGTGTCCGACTCCTCTCGACCCCATGGACTGCAGCCCACCAGGCTCCTCTGTCCATGGGATTTTCCAGGCAAGAGTACTGGAGTGGGGTGCCATCACCTTCTCCAATAAACTGAACTACTTAAACACTATTCACCATGTCTTTTAGAGGGCTGTTAGTCAATTGATTATCCCTCCCAAAATAAGTTCATTTTTCAGTTGAAACAATTTTTCTGAAGTGGTAAGGAAAAGCAAAAACAGAGTAAGACAGACGGTACTACAGTAGTAAAAGCATAGACCTGGGGATTAAAAGCTTGCATCTGAGTCATCTGGTAGTTCTGTGACCTGAGAAAGTTACCTAAAATTCTCCTTACCTCAATTTCCTCATATGTGAAAGTGTTAGCTACAGTTATATTTGGGAGAATGAAAATATACACAGGAATATCTCATTGTATTGTTCGTTACTTTGTTGTCCTTTGCAAATAATTGTGCTTCTGTACATAATGAAGGTTTGTGGTAACACTCCAAGGAGCAAATCTAGCAGCACCATCTTTCCAACAGTATTTGCTCAATTTATGTCTCTGTATCACGTTTGGTAATTCTTGCAATATTTCAACTTTTTCATTATTATTTTATTTGTTATGGTGAAACTTGCTCAGTGATCTTTGATGTTACTACTTTGCCTCACTGAAGGTTAACATTTCTTTTTAGCAATAAAATTGTTTAGCAACAAAATATTTAACCAAAAATGTCTTTAATTTAAAAAGTATGTACTTTTTTCAAACATAATGCTATTGTACACTTAACAGACATGACAGTACACTGCAACTATAATTTTAACATGAATATATTGAAATTAACAAAATTTTTAAATTTCACATGATTTGCTTTATTGCTGTATTCACTTTGTTGTGGTGGTCTGGAATGGAACCCACAGTATCATAGCTCCAAGCTATACCTGTACATATTCCCTTTCACATATATGTTACATATTTATATAAAAATTTAACAGGAACTATCTTTAGCAATAAAAATAAAGTGAAATTTTTCTTTGTATTTTCCAATAGTCCCCATTTTCTACAGTAAGTATATATTAACCATACTAAGGGGACAAGGGCTTTCCTAGTGGATCAGATGGTAAAGAACTTGTCTGCAATATAGGAGACCCATGTTCAATCCCTGGGTCAGGAAGATCCCCTGGAGAAGGAAATGGCAACCCACTCCAGTATTCTTGCCTGGAGAACCCCATAGCAGACTATTGTCCATTGGTTGCAAAGAGTTGCACACAACTGAGTGACTAACAACAACGCAACAACAACAAAAAAGGGGACAAAGTGATTTTAAGAAACTACATGGAAAACACAATGTCCAAAATACAATCAAAAATCACCCATCACAGTAAGAGCAAAAAAAAAAAATCACTACTTGAATGAAAAACAGACAATCAACAGAGCCAATACTGATATGAATTAGATGTTAGAATTATCTGACAAAGATTGTAAAGCAGCTATCATAAAAATTCTCCATCAATTACAAATTTTCTTAGACAAAATTCAAGCCTAGAAATGATTTTAAAAATGGAACCAAATGGCAATTACAGAATTGAAAACTACAATAAGAAAGAAAACTAAAAACTCTTTAGATGCACTCAACAGTGGGAATTACAGGAGACAGAATTGGTGAATTTGAGGACAGATCAACAGAATTTACCCAATCTGAATGACAGGAAAAAAAAAAAAAAAGAAAAATCACTGAAAACAACAAGGTCTCATAGATGGATGGGACAATAATGAAAAGACCTAGATCCATTCATTAGCGTCCCATGAAGAGAAGAGAAAGAGTAGAGAGAAGAATATTCAACAAATGGCTGAAAACTTCCAAATCTGGAGAAAGGTGTAAATCTATGTATTAAACTGAGCAAACCACAGACAGTTAAACCCACAGATATTGCAACTTGACAAACGTATCTGAAAACAAAGGAAACTCTTGAAAGCAACTACATAGAAAGGATAGAGGGCACACAAACTCAAATGATAGTTTTCTCATCTGAAACCACATACGTCAAAGAAAGTAACAAAAAAATTTCAAGCACTGAAAAAAGAACTCTCAACCATGAATTTTGTATCTGACAAAATCATCTTTCAGGAATTAAGGGGAAAAAAACACATAGCAGGCAAATGAAAAACTAAAAGAATCTGTCATTTGCAGACATATCCTTCAAGAGTGGCTAAAAAAGTTCTTCAATTGATAAAACAGGACTCTTGGCACATGAAGAAAGGACAATGGGAAAAGCAAAAATATGGGTAAATAGACTCAACAGACTACCATTCTCTCAAGAGGTTTTAAAATCATAATAAATGCACGAAATAAAAACTATATAGGCATAAAATACTGGAGTTCATAAAAAGCTGGAATTCAAAGTTAAAAACCTGTTTCTTAGAAGACATTATCAACAAAGTAAAAAAGCAAACTATCAGAACAAAAGAAAATATTTGCAAACCAGTTATCTGAAAAGGGACTGATAATCAGAATACATAAAGAATTCCCAAAACTCAACCAAAAAAACCTGATTAAAAAATGGGCAAAGGACTCGGATATTTCTCCAAAGAAAATATACAAATGGACAGTAAGCACACGAAAGATGCTCCATATCACTATTCAGTAGAAAAATGCAAATCAAAACACAATGAGTAACCATTCACACCAATCAGAATACCTATTATCCAAAAAGAAAAATCAAAAACAGAAAATACAAGTGATGGCGAGAAGATGGTTCAATTAGAACCCTCAGGCGTGGCTATCATTAAAAACGGCCTAGCTACTACTGAAAGTGAAAGTTGCTCAGTCATGTCCAACTCTTTGTAACTTCATGAACTATACAGTGCATGGAATTCTCCAGACCAGAATACTGGAGTGGGTAGCCATTCCCTTTCTCCAGGGGATCTCCCCAACCCAGGAACCGAACTGAGGTCTCCAGCATCGCAGTCAGATTCTCTACCAACTGAGCTATCAGGGATGGTATCTTGCCTCAAAACACAACATATCAAAAGATACAGAATATGCAAGGCCAAAAAGGTTAAGAGGGAAAGCCATAGCATTAAATGCTTACTTTGGGAAATAGGAAAAGTCTCAAATCAGTAATCTTAAATTCCTCAAGAAACTTAAAAAAAAAAAAAAAAAGAGGAAAAAAAAAAAAACCCAAAGCACATATTGCCAAAATAAAATAAACATAACTTATATAACCATTTTAAAGTGAATTCATAATTTTAAATCTCCAAAAGAAATAATAAATCCCAGGCTGAAATGTTTTCACTGAAAATTCTACCAAATATTAATACCAATACATCAAAAACTCTTCCAAAGAGCAGAAGAGGGAACATGTCCTTACCCCATCCTATGAGGTTGCTGCTGCTAAGTCACTTCAGTCGTGTTCGACTCTGTGCGACCCCACAGACGGCAGCCCACCAGGATCCCCCATCCCTGGGATTCTAGTCTCAAATCAGTAATCTTAAATTCCTCAAGAAACTTAAAAAAAAAAAAAAAAAGAGGAAAAAAAAAAAAAACCCAAAGCACATATTGCCAAAATAAAATAAACATAACTTATATAACCATTTTAAAGTGAATTCATAATTTTAAATCTCCAAAAGAAATAATAAATCCCAGGCTGAAATGTTTTCACTGAAAATTCTACCAAATATTAATACCAATACATCAAAAACTCTTCCAAAGAGCAGAAGAGGGAACATGTCCTTACCCCATCCTATGAGGTTGCTGCTGCTAAGTCACTTCAGTCGTGTTCGACTCTGTGCGACCCCACAGACGGCAGCCCACCAGGATCCCCCATCCCTGGGATTCTCCAGGCAAGAACACTGGAGTGGGTTGCCATTTCCTTCTCCAATGCATGAAAGTGAAAAGTGAGAGTGAAGTCACTCAGTCATGTCGGACCCTTAGCGATCCCACGGACTGCAGCCTACCAGGCTCCTCCGTCCATGGGATTTTCCAGGCAAGAGTACTGGAGTGGGGTGCCATTGCCTTCTTCTATGAGGCTAGTATTACTCAAATAATGAAGCAAGACAAAGATAACCCAAGAAAACTAGAGAAGAATTTCTCTCGTTAATACAAAAATTCTCAACATACCAACAACCTGAGTTCAGCAATGCTTAGCATACACCATACCGTAATGAGATTTATTCCAGGTACACAAGGCTGGTTCAATATTTAAAAAAAAAAAAAAAAAATCAGTATAATCCACCACATCAACATGCTAAAGAAAAAAATCATATAATCACATAAATTGACTCAAAAAAGAATTTGAAAATATCCAACAACCTCTCATGGTTAAAAACTCACAGTAAACTAGGAAGAGAGGCAATCTCAGTTCAGTTCAGTTGGTCTGTCGTGTCCGACTCTTTGCGACCCCATGAATCGCAGCACCCAGGCCTCCCTGTCCATCACCAACTCCCGGAGTTCACTCAGACTCACATCCATTGAGTCAGTGATGCCATCCAGCCATCTCATCCTCTGTCATCCCTTTCTACTCCTGCCCCCAATCCCTCCCAGCATCAGAGTCTTTTCCAATGAGTCAATTCCTTGCACGAGGTGGCCAAAGTACTGGAATTTCAGCTTTAGCGTCATTCCTTCCAAAGAAATCCCAGGGCTGATCTCCTTCACAGTGGATCTACCTCAACTTAATAATGAGTATCTATCCACTCTTCTCAAAAAAGACTACTATATTTAACATCATATTTGATGGTAAAAAACATTTAAATGCTTTCCACCTAAGACAAAGGACAAAGCAAGGATGTCTGCTCTTACCACTCTCATTCAACAGTATAGAATTTCTAGTCACTGTATATGACAAGAAATAACATAAAAATCAGAAAGGAAAAACTCCCTATTTGCAGCTGATATGACTGTCTATGTAGAAAATCCTATGGAATCTGTAAAAAGTCTCTTAGAACTAAAAGATAAGTTTAGCAAGGTCAAAGGTGCAAGACCAACATACATAAATCAATCTACATTTCTATATGCTAACAATAAACATGTAGAAACTTAACACAGTAATATTAACAGAACTGCTTCAAAGAAAACAAAAAAATTAAGTATAAATTAAACAGGTATAATATAGGATTGCATGCATGCTAAGTTGCTTCAGTCATGTTCTACTATGTACAAACCTATGGACTGTAGCCTGCCAGGCTTCTCTGTCCATGGGACTCTCCAGGCAAGAGTATTGGAGTGGGATGTCATGCCCTCCTCCAGGGGATCTTCCTGAACCAGAGATCAAACCCAGGTCTCTTACATCTCCTGCATTGACAGGTGAGTTCTTTACCACTAGTTATACCTGAGAAGCCTATTAATACAGGATTGATATACTATTAATTACAAAATGCTGATTAAAGAAAAAAGAACTAAATAAATGGAGACATACCATGTCAATACAGTAAAGATGTCAATCTTCCAAAACTGATCTAAAGGTTTAATGCAATTTCTATGAAAATTTCAACAAAGTTTTTGCAGACATGAACAAGCCTGTTCTAAAATTTTTATGTAAAGACACAAGTCTTAGAATAGCTAAAACCAAACTGAAAGCTGAGAGGAATCACTTTACGAAATATTAAGGCTGTCATCAAAAAAGCAGGAGAGTTCCAGAAAAACATCTACTTCTGCTTTATTGACTATACCAAATCCTTTGACTGTGGGTCACAACAAACTATGGAAAAGTTCTTAAAGAGATGTGAATACCAGACCACCTTACCTGCCTCTTGAGAAACCTGCATGCAGGTCAGGAAGCAACAGTTAGAACTGGACATGGAACAATGGACTGGTTCCAAATTGGGAAAGGAGTAGGTCAAGGCTGTATATTGTCACCCTGCTTATTTAACTTCTATGCAGAGTACATCATGAGAAACGCTGGGCTGGAAGAAGCACAAGCTGAAATCAAGATTGCCAGGAGAAATATCAATAACCTCAGATATGCAGATGACACCACCCTTATGGCAGAAAGTGAATAGGATCTAAAGAACCTCTTGATGAAAGTGAAAGAGTGAAAACACTGGCTTAAAACTCAACATTCAAAAAATTAAAATCATGGCATCCGGTCCCATCACTTCATGGCAAAGAGATAGGGAAACAATGGAAACTGTAACAGAATTTATTTTCTTAGGCTCCAAAATCACTGCAGATAGTGACTGCGGCCATGAAATTAAAAGATGCTTGCTCCTAATCTTCAGAAAGAAGAATGGAACTAGAGGAATCAAGCTGCCTGACTTCAGGCTATACTACAAAGCCACAGTCATCAAGACAGTATGGTACTGGCACAAAGACAGAAATACAGATCAAGGGAACAAAATAAAAAGCCCAGAGGCAAATCCACGCACCTTTGGATACCTTATCTTTGACTAAGGAGGCAAGAATATACAACGGAGAAAAGACAATCTAACAACTGGTGCTGGGAAAACTGGTCAACCACTTGTAAAGAATGAAACTAGAACACTTTCTGGAGAAGGCAATGGCACCCCACTCCAGTACTCTTGCCTGGAAAATCCCATGGACGGAGGAGCCTGGTAGGCTGCAGTCCATGGGGTCGCTAAGAGTCGGACACGATGGAGCGACTTTACTTTCACTTTTCACTTTCATGCATTGGAGGAGGAAATGGCAACCCGCTCCAGTGTTCTTGCCTGGAGAATCCCAGGGATGGGGGATCCTGGTGGGCTGCCGTCTATGGGGTCACACAGGGTTGGACACGACTGAAGCGACTTAGCAGCAGCAGCACACTTTCTAACACCAACACAGAAATAAACTCAAAATGGATTAAAGATCTAAAGTAAGACCAGAAACTATAAAACTCCTAGTGGAAAACATAGGCAGAACACTCTCTGACATAAATCACAGCAGGATCCTCTATGACCCACCTCCTAGCGTAATGGAAATAAAAAGCAAAAATAAACAGTTGGGACCTAATTAAACTTAAAAGCTTTTGCACAACAAAGGAAAACTATAAGGAAGGTGAAAAGAGAGCCTTCAGAATGGGAGACAACAATAGCAAATGAAGCAACTGACAAAGAATTAATCTCAAAAATATATGAGCAGCTCATGCAGCTCAATACTAGAAAAATAAATGAGCCTATCAAAAAATGGGCCAAAGAACTAAACAGACATTTCTCCAAAGAAGACACACAGATGACTAACAAACACATGAAAAGATTCTCAACATCACTCATTATCAAAGAAATGCAAATCAAAACCACAATGAGGTACCATCTCACACCAGTCAGAATGGCTGCTATCAAAGTCTACAAACAATAAATGCTGGAAAGGGTGTGGAGAAAAGGAAACCCTTTTACACTGTTGGGAATGCAAACTAGTACAGCCACTATGGAGAACAGTGGGGAGATTCCTTAAAAGACTGGAAATAGAACTGCCTTATGACCTAGCAATCCCACTGCTGGACACCGAGGAAACCAGAATTGAAAGATACATGTGTATCCCAATGTTCATGCAGCACTGTTTATAATAGCCAGGGCATGGAAGCAACCTAGATGTCCATCAGCAGATGAATGGATAAGAAAGCTGTGGTACATATACACAATGGAATATTACTTAGCTATCAAAAAGAATGCATTTGAATCAATTCTAATGAGATGGATGAAACTGGAGCCTATTATACAGAGTGAAGTAAGTCAGAAAGACAAACACCAATACAGTATATTAACATATATATATATATATATATAATTTAGAAAGAAGGTAACAATGACCTTATATGTGAGACAGCAAAAGAGACACAGATGTAAAGAACAGACTCTGTGGGAGAAGGCAAGGGTGGGATGATTTGACAGAATAGCATTGAAACATGTATATTACCATATGGGAAACAGATCACCAGTCCAAGTTCAATGCATGCAACTGGGCACTCAAAGCCAGTGTACTGGGACAACCCTGAGTGATGGGATGGGGACGGATGCGGGAGCGGGGTTCAGGATGGGGGACACATGTACACTCATGGCTGATTCATGTCAATGTATGGCAAAAACCACTACAATACTGTAAAGCAATTAGCCTCCAATTAAACAAATTAAAAAAAAAAAATACCCTTGCTCCTTGGAAGAAAAGCTACGACAAAATGAAACAGCATATTAAAAAGCAGAAATATAACTGCCCACAAAGGTCTGTCTAGTCAAGGCTATGGTTTTCCCAGTAGTCATGTATGGATGTGAGATATGGACCATAAAGAAAGCTGAGCGCCTAAAAACTGATGCTTTTGATCCATGTTGTTGGAGAAGATTCTTGAAAGTCCCTTGGACTGCAAGGAGATCCAACCAGTCCATCCTAAAGGAAATCAGTCTTGAATATTCACTGGGAGGACTGATGCTGAAGCCGAAGCTCCAATACTTCGGCTACCTGATGCAAAGAACTGACTCACTGGAAAAGACTCTGAGGCTTGGAAAGACTGAAGGAAGGAGGAGAAGGGGACGACAGAGGATGAGTGGCTAGATGGCATCACCGACACAATGGACACGGTTTAGGCGAACTCCAGGAGTTGGTGATGGACAGGGAGGCCTGGTGTGCTACAGTTCATGGGGTTCCAAAGAGTCAGACACGACTAAGCAACTGAACACATGCAATGAAACTGCATAGATTTAAATGCATACCATAGACACTGTACATAGCACTGGCGAAATCTGAGTAAGATAAGTGAACTCCATCAATTGAAACTGACTCCTGGTTATGATACCACCAGATGCCGCCACTGAGGAAAAATGGGTGAAGGAAACATCTCTGCATTATTTCTTACAACTAAATATGAATCTACAATTACCTCAAAATAAGTTTACTTTGAAAAATCTGAGCGATAAGTCAATATTTAGGTAGATAGACATGGATGAAAGAGAAATATGGTTCTATTATACAAGTATCTTAACTGAACAGTTACTACCTACGAAGACTTTATAAAGAATTCAGAGAGATCTCTAGGTCTTTTCCCTTCAGTTCAGTTCAGTCACTCACTCGTGTCTGACTCTTTGCAACCCCATGAATTGCAGCACGCCAGGCCTCCCTGTCCATCACCAACTCCCGGAGTTCACTCAGACTCACGTCCATCGAGTCAGTGATGCCATCCAGCCATCTCATCCTCTGTCATCCCCTTCTCCTCCTGCCCCCAATCCCTCCCAGCATCAGAGTCTTTTCCAATGAGTCAACTCCTTGCACGAGGTGGCCAAAGTACTGGAGTTTCAGCTTCAGCATCATTACTTCCAAAGAAATCCCAGGGCTGATCTCCTTCAAAATAGCTGCTACTGCTAAGTCGCTTCAGTCGTGTCCGACTCTGTGCGACCCCGTGGACTGCAGCCTACCAAGCTCCTCTGTCCATGGGATTTTCCAGGCAAGAGTACTGGAGTGGGTTGCCATTGCCTTCTCCTCCTTCAGAATAGAGACAAATAAAACAGAAAGGAATGTGACAAATAACAATGTTACAATGTTCACAGAGTGAATACAGAAAATCTATTGGAATAATGTTTCACTCACAGATATTCTACAGCTACCACCATGGTCAAACATAGGATCTTTTTGCACTATAATAATTAGACATGCATTTAAATGTTTCCCATCTTTCAATAGAACTATAGCCAAAAGAGGAAATATAAGTCACTAACTCACAAAGAAGAAGCCAGTTTTTCCTTCCTACAGTGAAAAAAAGACAATAAAAGAATGAAGGCCATTTCTCAAGCAGTAAATGTCCATTTAATCTGCTGCAAAATTATCCAAAGCCATTTTTAAAGATGCAGCATTTTTAAAGACACAGGATTACCCAGCATATCAGTCAGTTTACGATGCCATAACAAAATTCCATATACTAGGCAGCTTAAACAACACAGTTGTTTTACTTTTTCACAGTTCTGGAGACAGAATCCAAGATTAAGGCATCAACAGTTCCCTGATGGCTCAGTGGGGAAAGAATCTGTCTGCAATGCAACAGACATGAGAGGCATGAACTTGGTTCCCAGGTCAGGAAGATCCCCTAGGGAAGGAAATGGCAACCCACTCCAGTATTCTTGCCCGGGAAACCCCATGGACAGAGGAGCCTGGCAGGCTACAGTCCATGGATTTGCAGAGTCGGACGCAAGTGAAATACTACAAACACAACAGATAGAGTCGGTTTCTCGTGAGACATCTCTCCCTGACTTATAGATGTCCACTCTCTGTGAACTCAAATGGCCTTTTTTCTGCACACGTGCACTCTCTGTCTCTTCTTCTAAGAACACCGGTCCTAGAGAATTATGGACCCACCTTATGATCTCATTTAACCTCAATTATCACCTTAAATGCCCTAACTCTACAGTCACACTGGGGTTCAAGCTTCAATCTATGAATTTTGGAGAGATATAATTCAGTCCATTATATCCAGTGATTAGTCAATTCTGGAGTATATTTTGTGTGGGTACATTTCTATTTGTGTATATTAATTATATGTACTGGAATGGGTAAGACAAAGGAACAAGCATAGCACCTGCATTGGAAATCCAGTTCTATTAGTTTTCTCAACAATAAAATGGGGATAATATCTATCCCTCTATATAATTATGAAAATTAAATGAGATAGCCTATATAAAGTACCTAGACTATAGTAAATGATTACTCAGTAATGGGCCTCTGCCTTTCCACTTCCTTCCCCACACACAAAAGATTTTTAAACATTTTATTACTCAAATATAAACATATTTGAAACATCACGGGAAATGGATTCCCAACCACTACCTAGATGTGTGACCTCGAGTCACTCTACTGGAGTCTGTTTTTACACTGGGCTATGACAGTTTCCTCTATCACTAAAATGTTGTTTATCTATGCATATCACTCTCCTGATTACACAGTAGTTCTCTCTTATCCTCAGGGGATACATTCCAAGATTCGCAGGCATGCCTGAAACCTTGAATTAGTATCAAATCCCATACACATTCTGTTTTTCCCATATACAGATACCCATGATAAAATTTAATTTATACATTAGGCAGAGTAAGAGATTAACAATAATTAATAATAAAATAGAAGTATAACAATATACTGTAATAAAGTCAGGTAAATGTAGTCTCTCTCACAATGTCTTATTGTACAACATAACACCTTTTGCATTTCAACTAAGCCCCTATCACACACTGGTGGTATATTTTGCAGTTTAAGGTGCAACAGCAAAACTATCATGAATTTCTTCTTCCTTCACAAGTTTCACAGAGAGAAGATTCACTCCTACCACAGATCTTCATAATCGCAGCATATGATTTCTTTTGTTCCCTATTAAGAAGAAAACTTTCAGCTTCTTCTGACATATCCCAATTGCCAAAATCACTACTCTTGCGCTTTGGGGGCATTAGTAAGTAAAATAAGGCTTACTTGAAACACAACTGTGATACTGCAAGAGTTCTGATCTGAACACCAACAGAGAACTACTAAGTGACAGCAGGAGACACTGGACACGACTGCAAAGGTATGATTCCCGTCTGGGCAGGATGGAGTAAGATTTCATCACACTGCTCTGAAAAGTGTCAGTTCAGTTCAGTTGCTCAGTCACGTCCAACTCTTTGCGACCCCATGACTGCAGCACTCCAGGCCTTCCTGTCCATCACCAACTCCCAGAGTTTACTCAAACTCATGTCCATCGAATCAGTGATGCCATCCAACCATCTCATCCTCTGTCGTTCCCTCCTCTTCCTACCTTAATATTTCCCAGCATCGGGGTCTTTTCAAATCAGTCAGCTCTTCACATCAGGCAGCCAAAGTACTGGAGTTTCAGCTTCAACATCAGTACTTCCAATAAATATTCAGGACTGATTTCCTTTAGGATGGACTGTTGGATCTCCTTACAGCCCAAGGGACTCTCAAGAGTCTTCTCCAACTCCACACTTCAAAAGCATCAATTCATCAGCACTCAGCTTTCCTTATAGTCCAACTCTCACATCCATACATGACTACTGGAAAAACCATAGCTTTCACTAGACGTATCTTTGTTGGCAAAGTAATGTCTCTGCTTTTTAATATCCTCTCTAGGTTGGTCATAACTTTCCTTCCAAAGAGTAAGCATCTTTTAATTTCATGGCTGCAGTCACCATCTGCAGTGATTTTGGAGCCCCAAAAAATAAAGTCTGACACTGTTTCCACTGTTTCCCCATCTATTTCCCATGAAGTGATGGGACCAGATGCCATGATCTTCATTTTCTGAATGTTGAGCTTTAAGCCAACTTTTCCGCTCTCTTCTTTCACTTTCATCAAGAGGCTCTTTAGTTCTTTACTTTCTGCCATAAGGGTGGTGTCATTTGCATATCTGAGGTTCTTGATATTTCTCCTGGCAATCTTCATTCCAGCTTGTGCTTCTTCCGGCCCAGCGTTTCTCATGGTGTACTCTGCATAGAAGTTAAATAAGTAGGGTGACAATATACAGCCTTGACGTACTCCTTTTCCTATTTGGAACCAGTCTGTTGTTCCATGTCCAGTTCTGTTGCTTCCTGACCTGCATACAGGTTTCTCAAGAGGCAGGTCAGGTGGTCTGGTATTCCCATCTCTCTCAGAATTTTCCAGTTTATTGTGATCCACAGTCAAAGGTTTTGGCATAGTCAATAAAAAGAAATAGATGTTTTTCTGGTTGCCTTTTCAATGATCCACCGGATTTTGGCAATTTGATCTCTGGTTCCTCTGCCTTTTCTAAATCCAGCTTGAACATCTGGAAGTTCACGGTTCATGTATTGCTGAAGCCTGGCTTGGAGAATTTTGAGCATTACTTTACTAGCATGTGAGATGAGTGCAATTGTGTGGTAGTCTGAATATTCTTTGGCATTGCTTTTCTTTGGAACTGCAATGAAAACTGACCTTTTCCAGTCCTGTGGCCACTGCCGAGTCTTCCAAATTTTCTGACATATTGAGTGCAGCACTTTCATAGCATCATCTTTAAGGATTTGAAATAGCTCAACTGGAATTCCATCACTTCCACTAGCTTTGTTTGCAGTGATGCTTCCTAAGCCCCACTTGACTTCACATTCCAGGATGTCTGGCTCTAGGTGAGTGATCACACCCTTGTGGTTATCTGGGTCATGAAGATCTTTTTTGTACAGTTCTGTGTATTCTTGCCACTTCTCAAAATCTTCTGCTTCTGTTAGGTCCATACCATTTCTGTCCTTTATTGTGCCCATCTTTGCATGAAACATTCCCTTGGTATCTTTAATTTTCTTGAAGAGATCTCTAGTCTTTCCCATTCTATGGTTCTCCTCTATTTCTTTGCATTGATCACTGAGGAAGGCTTTCTTATCTCTCCATGCTATTCTATTCTTTGGAACTCTGCATTCAAATTGGTATATCTTTCCTTTCCTCCTTTGCTTTTTGCTTCTCTTTTCACAGTTTTTGTAAGGCCTCCTCAGACAGCTGTTCTGATTCATTTCTTCTTTTGAGAGATGGCCTTGCTCCCTGTCTCCTGTACAATGAAAAGTGTACACTTTTTCAAACTATGACTTGCCTATATTTGGACATTTTCATTTAGTATTTTGGGACTATGATCAACCAAGAGTAGCTGAGATGGTGGAAAATGAAGCCGTGTATAAGGAGAGACTAGTTTAACATCATAGGTTGCTGTTGTTTAGTCACTAAGATTGTCTGACTCTTTGCAACTCCATGGACTGTAGCCCACCAGGCTCTTCTATCTGTTCATGGGATTTCTCAGGGAAGAATACTGGAGTGGGTTATCATTTCCTTCTCCAGGGAATCTTCGTGACCCAGGGATCGAATCCGTGTCTCCTGCATTGGCAAGCAGATTCTTTACCACTGAGCCACAAGGCAAGTCCTATAACACCATATACTGATGCTACAAAAGCTAATCAAATTTTCTATAAAACTTTAGTAAAGGACAACTCACACAGAGGATTCTACTCACAGAGAGGATTCTACTCACAGAGAGGATTCTACTCACAGAGGATTCCACTCACAGAGAGGTTTCCACTCACACAGAGGATTCTACTCACACAGAGGAGTCTACTCACACAGAGGATTATACTCACAGAGGATTCCACTCACGCAGAGGATTCCACTCACGCAGAGGATTCTACTCACAGAGAGGATACTATTCACACAGAGGATTCTACTCACATAGATGTTTCCACTCACACAGAGGATTCTACTCACACAGAGGATTCTACTCACACAGAGTATTAAAAAAAAAAAAAAAACTTTAGTAAAGGAGAATTAGTATAAAATTTCAAAATCACTCTTTAATTCTTCCAAAACTATCCTCTAATTTGAAAAATATATTTCTACAATGTGTCAATAGGTTAATTTTATCATCCTGTTTCTATATCATTAATGACTTATTGTCCAGCCAGACTGTACTTCTTTTATCTTTATTTCTGCCCCCCATAATGTTCACTGTTTCACTCATAAAATCATGTAATCACTGAAATACCTAAAAGCCTTATCTGAATCCCACTAATGTGGTTAGACATAGGGGAAAGTTATTTGTAAATTTTACCTGATAACTATTTTTTATTTAGCTCACAACAGAAATATATTCCAGGTAATTTCAAGATAACACACCTACCATACATATATTTGCATATTCAAGCAATGAGCCATAACCAACATCCACATTCAGCATTTGCGGTTTAAAATTAAGAACATGGGGTCAGATGCAAAATGTATTGCTGGGATAATTGGACCATTTGATGAAAGACAATTTGCCATGTAGACCCTAAGGAAAAAACTTGCCCTTTCTCGTATGCCTCCCCTAATTACTAGAGCTCTAATATTATCTAATATTTACTTGTAGATAAATAACACATGCAGTAGGCAGTTACTCTGATGCCCCCAAGAAACCAACCAAGAGTTAACTGAGATGGTGGAAAATCAAGCCATGGATAAGAAGGGAAGAATTTAACATCATATACTGTTGATGCTACTGGTGCCATTGTATAGCCCACTCCCACACTACACATAGACAGTCACGTGATTATCATTGGCCACTGAAACACTAGCAGACATGAAGAACACAGAGCATTGGTATGGTACATCTTGTCCTCCGGGAGCACTCCCTATGGAACCCATCTGCCATGCTGTGAAGAAGTTCAAGCTAATGGAAAGAAGAGTATGGGCAGGGGGTGGGGTACTGGGACATGGACACACACACATACATCCAGCTGAAGTACCAGATCTACAAGTTAAAAAGCTGCCTTGGACATTACAGCCAACAGGTGACACATGGAGCAGTCCCCATCAAGCCTTGCCCAAATTTTAGAATTAAAGGCAAATAAATGTTTTATTCTGGAGCAAAGCAACTACACCACCAGTAAATCAATTAGGGCAGTTCCTATTAGGTAGTAGGCAACCAAGAAATGTCAGCAATAATAGTGGTTACTGTCAGTAACACTCTAAGCTCCATCAACCTGCCCCCACTAAGGTATTCTTTGGAGTATCTGAGCTGCTCTTAAAGGCAATCTTTCATTTCTATAACAGCTAGTAAACAGGGAACAAAGCAACTAAGCAACTGAAAGACCTCTTCATTTTCCCCTTCTTCCTAAATTACCCCTGTTGGGTTTGTGTTGCTGTTTTGTCTCTGTCAATAATGTCTGCCTGGTTTCCCTGAGAATGACTAATCTATGATCCAGACTAATTCAAGCCTTTTGCGGTGCTCTGTATTCTCAGTTACATAGGCACCTCCTTCAACCTACTCACCACCACAGGTAAACTGAACTGAACTGGAAGAAAAGCGATGACCAACCTAGACAGCATATAAAAAGCAGAGACATTACTTTGCCAACAAAGGTCTTCTAGTTAAAGCCATGGTTTTTCCAATAGTCATTCATGGATGTGAGAGTTGGACTATAAAGAAAGCTTAGCACCAAAGAATTGATGCTTTTGAACCGTGGAGTTGGAGAAGACTCTCGAGAGTCCCTTGGACTGCAAGGAGATCCAACCAGTCCATCCTAAAGGAAATCAGTCCTGAATATTCATTGGAAGAACTGATGCTGAAGCTGAAGCTGAAACTCCAACACTGTGGCCACCTGATTCGAAGAACTGAAGACCTTGATGCTGGGAAAGATTGAAGGTAGGAGGAGAGGGGGACGACAGAGGATGAGATGGTTGGATAGCATCACCAACTCAATGGACATGAGTTTGAGAAAGCTCCGGGAGCTGGTGATGGACAGGGAAGTCTCACATACAGCAGTCCGTAGGGTCGGTTGCAAAGAGGCGGACATGACTGAGAGACTGAACTGAGGACAGACACTTCACTCAAGGTCAAAAAATTATATTCATTAATTTGTAATTCTTTTTTACCTGACAGAATCATTAGGCAAAGGTCATAGGAATCAGTTACCTCTTGTTCAGAATAAATTAAGCAGCACTGAAAACACACCTGCATATTTTCCATATTTTCCCTCTAAAACCTTACTGATCCTAATTATATAAATCTTATCATTTTAACCCCCATGACCATGTGCTCATACTTTACTCATGATATTTATCTTCAGCTATTGAAGTTACTTAATTTTCTGAAAGTGAAAGTTGCTCAATATTGTCTGACCCTTTGCGACCCCACGGCATATACAGTCCACGGAATTGTCCAGGCCAGAACACTGGAATGCGTGGCCTTTCCCTTCTCCAGTGGATCTTCCCAACCCAGAAATCCAAACGGGGTCTCCTGCATTGCAAGCAAATTCTTTACCAACTAGCTATGAGGGAAGCCCATTTAACTTTCTACTAGATCGAAAACTCTCTTGGAAGAGAGACTCATGAAGAAAAAGAACATCTTACTCATTGCTGTATCTCTTAAATTAAGCCCCTACTACACTGCTCTCCTACTCATACAAATATCTGGTCATGTTCAGGTTCTATGGTCACCATATCCATACCTAATCTCTACAATTCTCACTCTCGCTTTTATTAAGAAATTAGGACTCACTCAGAGTTATAATGCAATCAATGACAAAGTTAATGAACACTACATGTCTTAATACTAACATTTAACAATGATTTGACTTAAGAATGATTTATATTTTTGTAGAAACAGTATGATGATTTTTAAGGAAACGAAAGGTATTATTTACATTCCGTATTTCTTTTTTCTTCCACCTTCAGGCTTGAGAAAACTTGCATCTTAGGTCCAGGGTAAGATCTAGTTAGCCAGACACCACACAAATAATATCAAAGGTGAAGCAGGCCTGGTGGAGACCACAGTTAACTGTAGAGTTCAGAACTTAAGTGGGGCAATCACTACTCAGCTATAGAAAACTATTCTCAAGCACTAACAGCAACCAGGTTAAGCCAAGTCTCAAGTGATGCTAGAAATCAAGACTTCTTAAACACAAAGTTTTGCTGTTTTTAAAAGTGGCAACTAATCCACTCAATGCTCCAAATACACTAAGAGCAAGCAATGTGTATCTCTCAACTGGATTCAGCCCAAGAAGCTCCTGCTACTGCAGGCTCATAGTTTAAAATCTCTATACATAACAGAAGATGGACTAGAGGAACTATACTACACTCCTCACCTCTGAGGAAGAAAGAAAAGAGGAGGACCACGGAAAAAAAGCTGCATTATAGTAAACAAAGTATCAGTGAAAATCTCCTTTAAATTTTCTCTCTTGGAAAAAAAAATTATTAGCTGTTTTAGATACAGGACATTTTCTACATTAAAAATGTATGCAGAGAACATTTTTCTTTTAAAAATTTTTTCCTAAATTTTGCAAAAAAAAAAAAAGGTTTCAAATAAATGTCATTGTTATAATTATTCAAACTTAAACTTCTGGCCTTAACCAAATGAATAAAAATGCTCAGTGATAAACATGAGACTAATGATTCACCATGCACACAGAGAAACAAGATATAAAATAATAATAGTGTTATTATATTTGCACTGGTGTATCTACATACTGTCACTTGATTCTTTTGTGACCAACAGCACTGAACAACCTGGACACATGGTTGAAACTCTGTGACTCGGGAGCCCTAGTCTATCTAACAAAACACTGCAAACTCGAACCTCCTTAATATCATGTAATCAATAACTAGAGTGACCAGTCACTGGTAATCATATATTAATTTAGCCAAAAAATTTCTTCAATACTTTTATGAAAGATTTGACATTATATAACCAAGTCTCTAAGGCTTTTCCCTTTACTTAAAATTAGGAATTTACAGAAAACATTTGAATTCCATCTCTAAACCTGCTTCACCTGCTGAAAGCCTTTATAAAGTTAAAAATTTTGATATAATTAATCATGGTAGACAGGCCCATGGAATTCAAAACATTCTCTCAAATAGCTATTAGCATGGGAGTTCCTATAGAATTGGCAAGCAATTTAATGATAAAATTATGTACTATTTTAGCTAATTTACTCAACACTTACTACATATCAGGTACTGTGCTGAATACATTCAGGGATTTCTCATTAACCTTAAAAAGTATATGAGGGAGATACCATTATTACCCCATTTTACAGATGGGGAAACTGACCTTTGCAAGATCACACAGCTAGTAAGTAACGGAGTCAGGATTCCAACCCAAATCTTATCTAACTTCAGATTTTGCACACTTAACCCCTACACTGTATTGCCTCCAATAAGTCTGGGTTGATACCTAAGATGAAGAAAAAAAGGAAATTTGCACTTGTGTACTTCTCGATGGCAACTTTTAAAAACTATAGTGAAATGGAGGATACTTTTTAGAACATGAACAATTCTCATATACACAGTTACACAAATAATATTTTTATTCCAAACACAAAAGATGAAAATCTTACAATGGATTTCTCACAAGTATAATTTTTCTTAGGGTCTCATTTATATTTATTAAAAATTTAATTGGAACACTGTTTTCTGTTCATTTCTGCAGTGAACCTAAAACTGCTCTAACAAATTCTATTTTTAAAAAACCTTAGAACTGCAACACACTAAATACGCCTAATTCAATTTAGTTAAGAACTGGCATAAGACTATATTCTTTCATCATGAAAAGCTGAACTTTATCATAACCACAGGGCCCTTAATACTTAAGTAGTTTTGAAAAAAGGCTTGAAGATGTGTAAACAGTGCTATAATTTTGAATTTTTAATATTTTCAGAACACCTTCAGAGAAGTCTGCAATAGATAAGAAATGATAAGCAGAAATTAGACAAAAAATTGAACTCATGATGAACAATATAAAAGGAATAAAACTCCCCTGTTCCATGGCTGACATAAGATTAACTTTACTTTTCCATCAAAAGATGTATGTAGCCTTAAGTCAAAAATGTCCTAATTTGTTAAGTCCTTTCTAAATTTTCTAAAAAAGCTTATCCAAAAAAAGAAAAGAAAAAAAAAAACACACACAGACACAAAAAACACCTTCAACTGTCTAGAGTAATTGTCAACACAGGAATCAAATCTTTCTTCCTCTGATACTTCACCAAGGTTGTCAAAATTCTAAAGGACAATTAAGACAGATATGAGAGATCTGTAAAACAAGTTTTGCCTACTGCCCATCAACATGTTCCTCTCAAGATCCAAACCTAAGTTCACTTATGAAGAGAACAAGGGGGAAGCTATTTTATATATATATAAAAGTCATTTGTCCTGTATATTCTGCAGAAGATTGTCAAAATTAATTTTCAAATAGAATACTGTATTTGCCACCAACAAAAGGTGTTGAAGGGAAGCACAATATTAATTCTAGTTCGTTTCAATACTGTACTTACAAAGTTTCAACTTTCAGAAGAATTATACTAGCATATTAGTAAACGGGAATTCTACTGCACATGTAAATATTGTTGGAGTACAGGCCCTTAACCACAGCAGTAATTAACAGAACTTTCCTTTCTCGCTGACCCACGTTCTCAGAAGCAATCCAAAGACTTTTCTGCATCGCAATGCTTTCAACAGCCAGAAGCCGGGAATTGCAGGGCAACAAAAAGCAATCCGACCAAGGCATGTTTCAAACAATACTACCACGATATTCACTCAAATATTCAAAGCTTTTCACTAACCGCCTAGCTTCAACAAGGAATGCAACCAGGTTAATACAGACTACGACTGCCTCCGTAGCTGCAAGCTCAGCTGAATCCCAGGACGCCACCTCAATCTGCAAGGGACAGAACCATATCCGGTTCTCCCTGGATACACACTTTCCCATGCTTCCCATCCTGAAAACTTTACATCTTCCCAGAGGAGCAATAAATATACCAAGACGCCAGGGAGTGTGCCTGTAGGGAGGATGAGTGATCAAATTAAATCCGTACGCACGGAACCTTGAGCTTCAAAACTTTTTCTGAACGAGTCACAGCTGAAAGCACGAGTCACAGCTGAAAGCACTACAAGTCACAGCTGAAAAGAACTAGACTTGCTTTTCCTATTTCTCTCCAAGGAGTCAGCTTCCCCCAAAACGCCGGTCGTGACTTACTGGTTAGTCGGAGGAGCGGTCAGCGGGATGGCCACCTCTTCCTCCTCGTATTCTGGTCCATCCAGAGAGTCACCTTCGTCCACTGTTCCCAGGCCAGCGCCCAAAGTGGGCAACTGAGGAGGAGGCGGCGGCAGAGGAGGGAATCCGCCGCCGGCCCCGAAGGTCTCAGTGGGCAGCGAAGTGGTCCCCTTGGCTTCAGCCATCTCCCCGCCGGGTCCGGCGGCGGCGGCGGCGGCAGCGCCTCCGGCTGACAGTCCGGCTCCCGCCGGGGCCCCCGCCACAGACCCAGGTCCCAGGAAGCCTGACCCCAGAGCGGCTCCGCCACCCAGAGTCGGGGCCACGCCGGGCTCCGCCAGCCCAGGAAAGGGGGCGGCGGCGGCCACCGCAGGGCCGCGGGGATCTTCACCCGACACACCGCCGGGTAGGCACCCGAGGCCGCGGCCGCGCCGCCTCCCGCTGCCCCGGCGGTGACCGGGCCGCCCTCCTCACCGCCGGCCTCGGCCGCCATCATGTTGAAGCCCGCTCTACGCGGCCCTACCCTGCCCGCCCGGGAGCCCCCAGGGGCCACCAGGCCCGGGCTCCGAGCCGCCCCACCCAGGCGCGTCCCCTCTTCAGCTCCCCGGGCGGAGGAAACAACAACAAAAGGAGAGAGCCCGCCGCCGCCGCGCCCCCTCTCCGGGCCACAGCCCAGGCTCGGGAGCTCCCCGGGTTACGGGAAGAGAAGTGGGCAAAAAACCCCAACGCCTGCACAAACGCCGCCCAAACCTTCACCTTCCACACCCACACTCGCGCGCGCGCACACACTCACACACACACACACACACATGCACAGAAGCGAAAAACTTCCTGGCTGCACTAAAGAGGAAGGGAAGCGAGGTGGGGGGGAAAGCGGCTTGAGGCGGCTGCTGCTCCCTCAGCCGCCGCCGCCGCCGCCACCGCTTCTTCACCACCCCAGTTCCGGCCACCCCCACCGCAACCACCGCCGGTGCCGCTGCAGGGGCTGGGGCCACTGCGGCCGCCTCATCCTCCACCGGGCTGAGGCGGGAGGGGTGGGGAGAAAAAGAGGAAGGGGGGCGGGGTAGCGGGGAAATCAACCTAAAGGCTCCCAACCTGGAGCGCTAAGTGACACCGACGAGAGAAAGGAAGGCGGGGCACGGGAGGAGGGGCGGAGGGAAGGAAGGGCGGGGAAGGCGGGGCGAGAGGGCAGCTTCTGCGCAGGCGCACTCCCCGCGCGGGGGCGGTGGGTTGGGGTGGGGGTGTGGCGTGCCGGGCCTGGAGGAGGGAAAGGAAGACTGTGGAGGAAAGGAAGCGGCGGGGACGGGCGGTGTGCGGCCGCGCTCGCCGTCTCGAGCCGAGCGGAGCGCGTGGAGGCGCGGCCGAGCTCGCCGTCCCGAGCCAGTGGGGAAAGCGTGGCGGCGCGGCCGCCTCGCCGGTCGGTGTGGCCGGTGGCGCGCGCCTGCCTGACTGGGCTTTGTCTTGAGAGGCGGGTTAGGCGGCGGAGGGGAGGAGTGGGTCCCCAGCACGCGGCCGCTCCGCGCGGTAAAAACCTGTGAGCGACGAGGAGGGCTTCTTGAAGCGAGAGGGAAAGAGAAAGGAAGATGCGGCAAAGCCAGTTGCTCGCTTCCCAACCAGTAGAGCGGACGCCGTGGCCGGAGGCGCAGAAACCCGACGGCCGAGGCCCGCGGGGGTGGCGGTTGGAGGGGTACCTGCCTGGAGGTCCGAGAGAGTCCTGTTAGTGTTTCCGTTCTCTTTTCATTATATAAATGACTATATGACTATTTCAAGTTAAAAAGAATAAAATGAAAAAAATTTAAATAGATTCTAAGACTCGTGCGAAGAGTTGACTCATTGGAAAAGACCCTGATGCTGGGAGGGATTGGGGGCATGAGGAGAAGGGGACGACCGAGGATGAGATGGCTGGGTGGCATCGCCGGCTCGATGGACATGAGTTTGGGTAAACCCCGGGAGTTGGTGATGGACAGGGAGGCCTGGCGTGCTGCGATTCATGGGGTCGCAAAGAGTCGGACAAGACTGAGCGACTGAACTGAAGACTCAGAACGAAATGGATAACTGGGGAGACATGGGGAGGGCTAAGAATTTTAGTAGAAACGTGGTTGTGAGTCGGATTTCTGTCACTGTACGTGTTTTGTTGTCTTCTCCGACTCTCCCTGTATTCTTTTTTTCTTTTCCCTTTCGTTCACACCTGCATACACTACCTTTGCCACTGCAAGTCTGTTGGGTATTATAAGATATGGAGAGGCGAGGTCCCCAGACAACGCTAATCAACGCACTTTTTTGCGCAAAACACAAAACACGGCAGGGCACACCACGGTACACGTGTGAATGTACAGAGCGGTTTCAACCAGCAAACGTCAAGGAGGAGCCAACACGTCAGTTACAATTACGTATCCTCAAAAATAATAAACTGAATTTCACCCTTTACATATCCAAAGACAATGGGTTTTGTTTTTTATAGTGCAATATGTATAAAAGTGTGCTGCTCTGGTAGCTCAGCTGTAAAGAATCCGCTTGCAATGACATAGAGACGGAGGTTCGATCGCTGGTTGGGGAAGATCCGGAGAAGAAAAGTGCAACCTATTCCAGTGTTCTTGTCTGGGAAGAGGGAAGAACACGTGAACATCACATGGACAGAAGAACCTGGCCGGGTACAGTCCATGGGGTCGCAAAAGAGTGGGACACAACTGAGCGACTCAACAACAAATGTGTAAAGGTAGGTGGAGCAATCATTTCCCTTTTTTTTTTTTTTGAAATTCCAGTATCTGTGATTAGACCTTTTGGATTCATATATATTGCTTTTATTTTACATTCTCCTAGGAGGAATTTTACATTAAATACCATTAAATATTGATCTTTGAGATTAATATTTTCTCTACTAAGGGTAAAAGTCAAACCCACAAGAAGCACGTTGAGGATGGGAAGGGGCTGTGTAACAAGAGGCCAAGGAAAAAAGGAAAAGACAATTGAAGAAGGTGGCAAGGTGCACACAAGATGTTTTCCTTTAGAAATGTCTATTTCCATAAGCCTGGTTGCCAAATCAATGACAATGTAATTAGTGGTAGTCCTAAGGACTCCTTTATTCTTGCCTCTTAAGGCAGTAGAGAGAGTGGACTGACTAATCACAATAATCATCTCAGGCCAGCAATATCCCAGGAACTTGTTAGACATGCAAATTCTTAGACCCCCACCGCAGACCCTCTTGAATCAGAAAAATTCAGTACTCTTGTTTTAATGAATTCTCCAAATTTGCACTTTTACGTTTAAGAACCAATATAGTATGCTAAACAAGAAAAAGGTATACAACACCATTGTCGGCCTCTGAACATAAGACGCTGGACTGGCAAGTAATCACCAGCTCTGGGTTAACACACAACTTAGTTATTCTGCCTGAGATTCCAGGTCAGACTCACTCATTTGCAGAATTACATCCATTCCTTTTCTGGAAATTCTTTAGCATCTAAAGGTCAATATTTAATGCAGTCCAATACCAATTACATATCGATGTATACTATTTTGTAGTTCCTACACTGCAGATACAACTTCTAGTCTAACCTACTGCCTAACCTAATACTAGGCATCTTTGTCAATTGCTTTGAACAGGTCTCCATTCTTTTAAAAAATACTAAATTAGATCAGCCCACATCGTTAGACATCAGTTGCTCAACCAGTGGGAGAGGTCTACTCTGTCTATATATATCAACCTAATACCACTGTCTTACATTATATTCAGTCTTAGAGTACTGTTGTCTTTTCCATCTAAAGAGATTACCACACATTTCTGATGAGATATTTTCAAATTTTTTACACATTCTGTTTATTGGATGGATCTAGGCCTTGATCTTTATTATTCTATGGGTACTCCCTTAAATCAGTCTTATGTCTTCAGTGACTTATTTTTTTCCAAAAAAGCCTAAATGTTTTGCCTTCTTTATTTTTTTCTATTGCCTTTTTTCTTTTTCTATTCACCTTGACCTCTCCATCTTTCATTTATAGTCTCTACAGTCTAATTTTTTCTGCTAATTTCTCCCTCAATTTCTACCTGTGTTTCCCTTTCCTTTTCTTCCAAGTCCCTGAATTTCCTGACATAGATAATGTATTCCTTGAAGTTTCATAAATCAAAAACTGAAGAACATTTTTTTTTTAATGAAATATTTATTTGGAGAGAGGCATTACAGGGTTTCTGCAGGGACTGATGTTAGGTGTGGTGTTATGTAACGTTAGTTAACAAAGGGAAGTAAACAGTCTGCTAATTAAATTCACAGATAATATTAAACAGGGAGGCACTGAAAAACCGAACAATATACAAAAAGAGGAAAGTTCCAAATAGCTTTTACTCTTAGTAAAACAATCTTTGATATCTATGATTTGAGAAAAGTTACTCCAGATATAGAATTAAACAGCATTTAATGAAGAATAAATAATAGATGGCAAATAGATGAGGGAAAAATGGAAACATAACAGATTTTCTTGAGTTCCAAAATCACTGGAAATGGTGACTGCAGCCATGAAATTCAGAGACTCTTGCTCCTTGGAAGAAAAGCTCTAACGAACCTAGACAGAGTATTAAGCAGCACAGATATCACTTGCTGACAAAAGTCTGTATAGTCAAAGCTATGGCTTTTCAGTAGTCATGTATGTTAGACCATAAAGAAGGCTGAGCACTGAAGAATCAGTGCTTTTGAACTGTGGCTGGAGAAGACTTGAGAGTCCCTTAGACAGCAAGGAGATCCAATCAGCCAATACTAAAGAAAATCAACCCTGAATATTCATTGGAAGGACTGATGCTGAAACAAGCTCTGATACTGGCCACTTAATGCAAAGAGCAAACTCATTGGAAAAGACCCTGATGTTCAGAAAGATTTGAGGGCAAGAGAAGAGGGTGACAGAGGATGAGATGGCTGGATGGCATCACTGACTCAATGGACATGAGTTTGAGCAAGCTCCGGGAGATGGTGAAGGACAGGAAAGCCTGGCATGCTGCAGTTATGGGTTCCCAGAGTCATACACGACTTAGCAACTGAGCAACAACAACAAATAATCAGAAATGCTGGGCAAAGATTTATGGGTAAAAAGAATCTGAACACCTAATTTTCTAAAAAATGATTTTGACTCATTCTGATTTTATTGGTAACTCAAATATGAATATAATACACTCTAAAATATGTTACAGATTTGATACTTCAATATGTGAAAAGATAACTGACTCACTAATACAATTTTAGAGAACATTTCTGAGGGGAATACTAAGCAAGAAGTGATAAAGAGCATAATTTTGTTTCATGCCCTAGTTCACATTCAGCTAAACAAATAGGCTTCTAAGTTTCTGTAAATAATGTCAAAAGGTTTCACTGACCTCAAAATTTTACTCCTAACCTCTAATATCCTTAGTGCATTTGTTGACCTCATCTTAAAATTTTCAAGAGCATAAATTTCCTTACTAGGAAGATATTTTGAGCTAATAACATTGAGGAGATATAGTTAATGGAAATTATTTTGATGAAAAAGTAAAAATATCTCTTCAGAGATTACAGTATGTGATATAATAACTAACTAAGCTTGAAGACAATTATAAACACCATGGAGAGATTAAAGAATAGTACAAACTGAGGCTGTAAAACTTTAAAGAAAATTATTAGAGCCCTCTTAAAACATTTAAGCTTAGATATGGTTAAAGGTGGAGCTTCGCTGGTAGCTCAGCTGGTAAAGAATCCACCTGCAATGCAGGAGACCCCAGTTCAATTCCTGGGTTGGGGAAGATCCCCTGAAGAAGGGATAGGCTAGCCACTCTAGTATTCTGGCCAGGAGAATTCCATGGACTGTACAGTTCATGAGGTGGCAAAGAGTCAGACAGGATTGAGCGACTTTCACTTTCACTGTTCATGGTTAAAGGTGCTTAGATCAATTGGATTGAGAATAAATATCCCTTCTCTTGAAAGAGTAGGGAAATGTGTTCATTTTTTATTGTTTGTTTTTTATCTTTTGGTCTTTCATTATTTTATATCAGAAATGTTTCGCCTTCATCATTTCTAGTTTGTTTTTCTTTATCTACTAGATTCGTCTGTGTTTCCTTTCTGCACCTGGGTTCCTTTACATGATAATGCGCTATGCTAGAAGTAAAAGAAAAAAAGGAGGCGGAGTGGTTTTAGGGCAAGGGAAATGGGGGGCTCAGGGTGGTGTGAGACTCCAGTTCACATTTTCCTCATAAATTAACTCCTATTCTGTGCCTCTGTTGGAGAAGGAAATGGCAACCCACTCCAGTGTTCTTGCCTGGAGAATCCCAGGGACGGGGGAGCCTGGTGGGCTGCCGTCTGTGGGGTCACACAGAGTCGGACACGACTGAAGTGACTTAGCAACAGCTTAGCAGCTGTGCCTCTGTGGCAGCAATTTAACTACCACCTGAAACACCTGAAACAGCTTAAATACCACCTGAAACAGAGTCATGGAATCCAACCAACCTTTGGCCTCTTCACCTTAGAATTTTGCTGCTGCTACTGCTACTCTGCTGCTAAGTTGCTTCAGTCGAGTCCAACTCTGTGCGACCCCATAGATGGCAGCCCACCAGGCTCCTCTGTCCCTGGGATTCTCCAGGCAAGAACACTGGAGTGGGTTGCCATTTCCTTCTCCAATGCTTGAAAGTGAAAAGTGAAAGTGAAGTCGCTCAGTCGTGTCCGACTCTTAGCAACCCCATGGACTGCAGTCCACCAGGCTCCTCCATCCATGGGAATTCCAGGCAAGAGTACTGGAGTGGGGTGCCATAGAATTTTGCAGAGTCTCCTAATTCTGGTTGCTTTCTTGGTTTTACTGGAGGAGCTCCCAGTAACCCAATCCTCTCTAAATTTAGTTAGTACATTAAATACATAAGCCCCTTTAACAGGCTTTAAAATAACTATACAATGAAAGGGTTAAATATCACCTTAAGATAATTATAGATAAAATAAGGTGAGAGTTTTAAGTACATCAGAAGAAGTTGTGGATGATGAAACTTAACCTAACTAAAACTATCTTTCTAAGATATTTCTAACTATTTTTCTTAATACATGTTTTTGAAGAACTCAGTTTCACTTGTTATCTTAAACTTTTTAATATTTTAACTTTCTCTTCTTTCTTTATCTAATTGTGAAAATAACAATGAAATATAACACATAGTGTATATATAGCAGCAGTAACTTCTAGTTTTCTAGATTTTATAGAACACTAAAGCATCAACAAAAAACTATTGAATTATGAATTTTATGAAGTGGGGAATATTTTGTTACTATTAACAACAATTTTCTACAACTCTTTCATAAAAAGAAACGACATTTCAGGTAGAAATAGTAAAAAGAGATCAGGGAGTAGGGGACAGGGAGAGAGGAAGGAAGGGAGAGAGGGAAAAAACAGAAGAATCAATATCAGGGGAAAAAATCTTTTGTCAGGGGAAAAAATCTTTTGAATCACATAAATTTAGCTTCATGAAATGTGCAGGGTATGTATTATGTCCTTCTTTTCCATTTTTCCATGGATTTTTTAAAACTGGCCTTATTTATAGACCAGGTATCCTAATTTGGGTTTCCCCAGAAGCAGACACTGAAGTTAGGACTTGAGTGTTAAAGTGTTTATTTGGGAGGACATCCTGGGAAATTTCAATAGGAGAGTAGAGAAAGGACAGAAATTAATACAGAATGTGTTAATGAGCTGGTTACTGCTGAAAGCAACCGGGGGTCTGTTCTACCCCGGAGGTCTGGCCGATCGCACAGAGCCCCCAGGAGGAGGCACACCTGAGGGACACAGAAACTGTGGTTTTTATTCTTCAGCTCCTGCTTATCCTGGGCTGAGGGCAGCTTCTGAAAACATCTCCTAACAAACATCTCCAAACTGCCCAATGTACAGCCTGACCATATCCCCTGGCCGGAGTTACCCTCAGGCAGAGGGTAACTAGCTTTAGCAGTGACAGGCCACTGCTTGCGTAGAATAGGTGGATTCCAAGAGGGTAGGGGTTTGACACTGGCAGTTCTTCTACAGCAGGGTTTCAGAACCTCTGTGATGAAGAACGTATTTCTGTTAATTATAGGGATGTTATTTGTTACACTTGAACCATGTTATATTTAATTTATCCTATCCTATGACCTAACTAAGGCTATTTAGCACAAATGGCTAAGAAGCTTGCTGCTGCTGCTAAGTCGCTTCAGTCGTGTCAGTCTTTGTGCAACCCAGAGACAGCAGCCCATCAGGCTCCCCCGTCCCTGGGGTTCTCCAGGCAAGAACACTGGAGTGGGTTGCCATTTCCTTCTCCAATGCATGAAAGTGAAAAGTGAAAGTGAAGTCGCTCTGTCATGTCCGACTCCTCGAAACCCCATGGACGTCAGCCCACCAGGCTCCTCTGTCCATGGGATTTTCCAGGCAAGAGTACTGGATTGGGTTGCCATTGCCTTCTCCACTAAGAAGCTTCAGTTCAGTTCAGTCGCAGTTCAGCTGCGCAGTCGTGTCCGACTCTTTGCAACCCCATGAATTGCAGCATGCCAGGCCTCCCTGTCCATCACCAACTCGCAGAGTTCACTCAGACTACGTCCATTGAGTCCATGATGCCATCCAGCCATCTTATCCTTGGTCGTCCATTTCTCCTCCTGCCCCCAATCCCTCCCAGCATCAGGGTCTTTTCCAATGAGTCAACTCTTTGCATAAGGTGGCCAAAGTACTGGAGCTTCAGTTTTAGCATCATTCCTTCCAAAGAACTCCCAGGGTTGATCTCCCTCAGAATGGACTGGTTGGATCTCCTTGCAGTCCAAGGGACTCTCAAGAGTCTTCTCCAACACCACAGTTCAAAAGCATCAATTCTTCTGCGCTCAGCCTTCTTCACAGTCCAACTCTCACATCCATACATGACCACAGGAAAAACCATAGCCTTGACTAGACGGACCTTAGTCGGCAAAGTAATGTCTCTGCTTTTGA
>SJXQ01002454.1:0-10997 GCA_006408695.1 Aepyceros melampus | reverse complement strand
AGCTATTTGTAAGGCCTCCCCAGACAGCCATTTTGCCTTTTTGCATTTCTTTTCCATGGGGATGGTCTTGATCCCTATCTCCTGTACAATGTCATGAACCTCATTCCATAATTCATCAGGCACTCTATCAGATCTAAACCCTTAAATCTATTTCTCACTTCCACTGTATAATCATAAGGGATTTGATTTAGGTCATACCTGAATGGTCTAGTGGTGTTGCCCACTTTCTTCAATTTAAGTCTGAATTTGGCAATCAGGAGTTCATGATCTGAGCCACAGTCAGCTCCCGGTCTTGTCTTTGTTGACTGTATAGAGCTTCTCATGGGATGAGAACTCATCCTTTCCCAGTCATGTGTATTATCAGTGGAGCATTTCTGGCCAGAGGGACTGATTTTTTTTTTTTTAGAACTAATTATTACTTGATTCCAAATATATTTTGTCATTTTTTTAACATGTATTTTCAGCTAAATGATAGAATAGAAGCAAAAGTGATTATGCACTAGACATAAAATAGATTAGTATAAGTGAAAGTGTGACCTAAATCAAATCCCTTGTGATTATACTGTGGAAGTTACAAATAGATTCAAGGAATTAGATCTGATAGAGTGCCAGAAGAACTACGGACAGAGGTTTATAACATTGTACAATCAAAACCATTCCCAAAGAGAAGAGATGCAAGAAGGCAAAACGGCTGTCTGAGGAGACCTTAGTAACAGCTGAGAAAAGAAGAGAAATGAAAGGCAAAGAAGAAAAGGAAAGATATACCCATCTGAATGCAGATTCCAAAGAATAGCAAGGAGAGATAAGAAAGACTTCCTGCGTGAAAAATGCAAAGAAATAGAGGGAAACAATAGAATGGGAAAGACTAGAGATCTCTAAAAGGAAATTAGAGATCCAAGAGAACATTTCATGCAAAGAGGGACGCAATTAAAGGACAGAAATGGTATGGACCTAACAGAAGCAGAAGATACTAAGAAGACGGTGGCAACAATACAGAATTATACAAAACTATACAGAACAACACAGAATTATACAAAAAGTCTTAATGACCTGGATAATCACTGTGGTGTGATCACTCACCTAGAGCCAGACATTCTGGCATGTAAACTGAGGTAGGCTTTAGGAAGCACTATGACAAACAAAGCTAGTGGAGGTGATGGAATTCTAGCTGAGCTGTTTCAGGTCCTAAAAGATGATGATGTTAAAGTGCTGCACTCAATATGCTAGCAAATTTGGAAAACTCAGCAGTGGCCACAGGACTGGAAACATCAGTTTTTCATTCAAATCCCAAAGAAGGGCAATGCCAAAGAATGCTCAAACCACTGCACAATTACAGTCATTTCACATGCTAGTAAAATCCTTCAAGTTGGCTTCAATAGTACATGAACCAAGAAATTCCAGATGTACAATCTGGATTCAGAAAAGGCAGAGGAAACAGAGATCCAACATTGCTGGATCATAGAAAAAGCAAGAAAATTCCAGAAAAACATCTGCTTCATTGACTACACTAAAGCCTTTGACTGTGTGGATCACAAGAAACTACTGAAAATTCTTCAAGAGATGGGAATACCAGACCACCTTACCTGCCTCCTGGGAAACCTGTATGCAGGTCAAGAATCAACAGATAGAACTAGACATGGGACAACAGATGGGTTCCAAATTGAGAAAGGAGTACATCAAGGTTGTATATTGTCACCCTGCTTATTTAACTTGTATGCAGAGTACATCATGTGTTATGCTGGGTTGGATGAAGCACAAGCTGGAATCAATATTGCTGGGAAAAATATCAATAACCTCAGTTATGCAGATGATACCGCCTTAATGGCAGAAAGTGAGGAGGAACTGAAGAGTCTCTTCATGAGGGTGTAAGAGGAGAGTGAAAAGCTGGCTTAAAACTCAACATTCAAAAATAGAAGATCATAGCATCTGGTTCCATCACTTCATGGCAAATAGATGGGGAAAAAATGAACACAGTGACAGACTTTATTTTCTTGGGCTCCAAATCACTGGAGATGGTGACTGCAGCCATGAAATTCAAAGACATTTGCTCCTTGGAAGAAAAGCTATGACAAACCTAGACAGCTTATTAAAAAGCAGAGATATCACTTTGTTGACAAAGGTGCATACAGTCAAAGCTATGGTTTTTCCAGTAGTCATGTATGAATGTGAGTGTTGGACCATAAAGAAGACTGAGCACTGAAGAATTGATGCTTTCGAACCATGGTGCTGGAGAAGACTCTTGAGAGTCCGTTGGAAATAAGGAGGTCAAACTTGTTGATCCTAAAGGAATCAACCCTGAATCATTGGAAGGACTGATGCTGAAGCTGAAGCTGAAGCTCCATTATTTTGGCCACCTGATGTGAAAGCTCTCTCATTGGAAAAGACCCTGATACTGGGAAAGATTGAGGGCAGGAAGAGAAGGGGGAAACAGAGGACAAAACGGTTGAGTGGCATTGCCAATTCAATGGACATGAGTTTGAGCAAACTCCAGGAGATAGTGAAGGACAGGGAAGCCTGGCTGCTGCAGTCAATGGGGTTGCAAAGAGTCAGACACGACTGAGCCACCAAACAACAACAAGTGAAAGTGTTAGTCTCTCAGTTGTGTCTGACTCTCTGCGATCCTGTGGACTGTAGACCACTGGGCTCCTTATTCACAACCAAATGAGGAAAATTCATGTAGAGCTCTCATGAGTATTACAATGGCATTTGTGAAGAAATAATGTGATAATATGTTTTGCTTTATTAAAAGTGGTCCAAAATTCATGCCTTGTATTTATAGAAAAATGTTAAATTGTCAAAGTGACTTCACGTGTACTCTTTCACAACTCTGAAAAAGTATGACAATATTACTGTCTTCAGTTAACAAACCTGTAAGCGTTTGAATTTCAAAGGTGTGGTTGACTTGCCTTAAGTGATGAGATTTATTATATGGATTCCTGGAGAATAAGAGAAAATAAGAAAACTGTTCCCCAGTAAAATGTCTAGTCTCATAGGGAACTGTAATATTTTTTATTGTTCATAATCCACAAGCAGTTCTTGGGAACTAACAGGCATGCTTGTGGTTATGTCTGAAGAATGGGAACCATGTTATTATCTCCTTTGGTGGCAACACCATTCCCATGACTCAAGAACCCTGTCACAACTTCATTCTGTTTCTCTACTCAACACGATCACTCATCTTGACTCTGACCCCAGTACCAAACACCCTCAACCACCTCTCTCTCCCCAACTCTCTACCTCATGATTTCTGCTTACTTACTTGTGGCTTCTTCCACTTACTTACTTGCGGCTTCTTCCACTTAAAATATTATTAAGTGCCAGGGAAACAATAGTAAGCCAAAATAGGTACAGTCCTTGCTCTCATAGATCATACAATTTAGAGAGAGAGGTAAACATTTAATTTTCTAGCCACATAAATAAATGCAGCATTTAACACTGTGATAAATGATATTAGGGAAAGAAAAGCTAAACTGACTTGAAATCTTTATGGTTTTTACAGTCACTTGACTAGATTCTTTGTCACGTGTTCACAGAGCATTACAGTATGATAATACAGACTGTAAATCAGCTCCAAACCTGAGTTGCTGGGACAGAAAGACTGCATTTAAATCCTTCCACTGCCTCTGTTAGCTCTAGAACTTTGGTCAAGTTACCTAACCTCTCTGAATCTCAGTTATGTCATCTGTTACTTGTGTGGATAGCAATACCTGTTGCTAAGTTAGCTTCCCCCAGAATCAGACTCCAAGACTAGTATTGAATTATGAGTTATCTGGGAGGTGATTCCAAGAAGCTCCATTACAAAGCGAAGTGAGACAGGGCAGGGAAGGAAGCAAATAAAGGGTGTGTCATCAAATAGGTAATCACTGTGGGCAAGGGATAGGGGCTCGATCCCATGGGGTTCTGTGAGAAACTATGTTAAACTCACCTCAGAGTTATCCTCCATGAGAAGTGAGGAGATGAGGGTATTTATGTCTGCAACTCCCTTCCACCTTTGGTGAAGGCGGCTCCTAGATTCTTTAACTCACTGCACTTCTTAGATGTCCCATGTTCACAGGGGAGAGAAAGCAAAACTTCTAAAGAGAGTCACCAGGGACATTCCATGACCATGCACTAGAAATAAGTGACAAGGGAGAATGGGTGAGGTGATGACAGCTTCTACACCTACCTTCAGGAGGTTTTTATGAGGACTTGAGATAGCAGAACAAAGTGGGAGCTCAATGAACTATATCTATTACAATGAATAGAATTCTGGTTGAGAGGATCAGATATGCACTTATGAAATGGTAACATAATTACAATGTAAAATTCAATATATGATTGTTAACATGAGTATTTTGGGGGGGCTCCAAAATCACTGCAGGTGGTCATTGCAGCCACGAAATTAAAAGATGCTTACTCCTTGGAAGAAGTTATGACCAACCTAGATAGCATATTCAAAAGCAGAGACATTACTTTGCCAACTAAGGTCCATCTAGTCAAGGCTATGGTTTTTGCAGTAGTTATGTATGGATGTGAGAGTTGGACTACAAAGAAAGCTGAATGCCGAAGACTTGATGCTTTTGAACTGTGGTGTTGGAGAAGACTCTTGAGAGTCCCTTGGGCTGCAAGGAGATCCAACCCATCCATCCTAAAGGAAATCAGTCCTGAATAATCATTGGAAGGACTGATATTGAAGCTGAAACTCCAATACTGTGGCATTAGGATTTTCTCGAGGCAAACAGGCAGCTTCTGAAGATTGTTAAATAAGAAAGATCATCATGAAAAAAAATTGAAGGATGAACATTGAGTCTTAAATCTTGAAAAGACATTAGAATTTGTGTTAAGTACTACCCAGTACAAAAGGCCTTTCTGGAAAGTCTGTGACTTGGTGAAAATATGAACATTTGCAGTGAGTCCATGTTCATAAGACATGGCATTAGCTATAAGTGTTAATAAGTGATTCCCTTTATTGAACAGAAATGTGCTCCTGGTGACTTGTGCACATTAGTCCCGGTTCGTGCTTCTAATTTGTATTGAAAATAGAGCCCTTTTAATACTTGAAGTTTCAAGTAAGTCCTCCAAGACACCTTCTATAAGTTCTAAATCTTGGGAGTACCCTTAATTTTTTTTACTGTCTACTACTTCTAAATAATTTGATCCAGATCCATGACTTTAAATACCAAAATACAGTATATGCACATAGCTCCCAAATGAATATCTCTAACCCCAGCATCTCCTCTTAGCTCAACTGTCCCTTGGCAACTTCACTCAAATATCTCAAGTTCAAAATAAAACTCTTGAATTTCCTACACATAAAAGCTCCTCTCTCAGAATCTTACTGTAGCAAGTGGTATCACTGCTCCCTTACTGGCCAAAACTTAAATAACTTCACTGATGCCTCTCTTTTTCTCACATCCCACATTTAATTCATTCGTTCATCCTGTCAGTTCTACCTTCACAATATATCCTGTATTTAACTACATTTCAATCTTAGTTGCTACCACCCCAGTCTAAGCCAGCATCATCTCTTACCTAGACTTTTGCAATAGAATCTTCTAACCATTTTCCTGTTTCTACTTTTACTCCTCTTGCCTATTATACACACACTAGCCAGAATAACCTTTTAAAAATGTAAATAGTATCACTTCATATTCCTTTTTAAGATCCTCCCATCACACATAATAGAATGAGAACTTCTTGCCATGATCTGTAAGGTCCTCTGGGGTGTGACTCATAAACCTAAGGCCCACCACACACCTCTACCCCTCCACTTCAGTCCTGTCACAATGAATGTCTTGTTGAATTCCCCCCACAGTCCTACTGTCTCAGAGTCCTTAAATTTACTTCACGTTCTGCATGAATTACTCTTCAACAGAACTTTCCCTGGTTTACTTCCTCCCTTCACTGAACTCTGCTCAAATGTCATATCCTCATAAGGTCCTGCACTGACCGCTTTAACCACAAAAAGCCTCCACTTACACTGTTTGACTTTCCATCTTAGTGCTTTTCAGTGCCTGAAGTGATGGCATGTTTTTATTTATTTGCTTAATGTCTGCTTCCACAGATAGATTATATACTTCATGAGTGCAGGATTTCTGCCTATATTAACTGCTGTGTTCTGTTTGCCTGGGTTAGTGCCTGCCATGGAGTAAGTTCCTAACAAATCTCTATGGAAGGAAAGAATAGAAAAAAGAAGAAAGGAGGAAGGCAGAATGAAAGGAATGAATAGAATTCTTGGCAATTCACACCTGCTGTTGAAAAATGTTGAGTTTAGAACCATTACTATTGAAACATTTTCCTTATGAACATTCACCCAAGTCAAGTCTCCCCAATGCTGTGTTTATGCAATTCATAGCATTTAATCTGGTGCATTCTTTTAGTTTAATATTTTAGACTTCAAGATTTTTTTAAAATCCACATTATATAATAAACTATGTTGACTATTCCACTTGTTTTCATATCCATAATGGCTAATTTTGTGTCAAGCCTAAACCTTGGCTAGGCTATATTGTTTAGTTATTTAATGAAATACTGTCTAGGTGTTACTCTGAAGGCAGTTTGAAGATGAGGTCAATAGTTGACTACACATAAAGGAGATCAACCTTAATAATGTGACTAGGCTTCATCAGTTTAAGGCCTGAAGAGCAAAAACAGATTCCCTAGAGAAGATCTGCTTTAAGAGTATAGTGTCAGCTCCTCCTATCAAGTTTCCAGGTTGCTGACCTGCCCTGCAGATTTTTAGCTTGCCTCCTCCACAATTATGTAAGCAAATTCCTAAAAATAATATCTTAATCTCTCTCTGTCTCTGAGATACATGCACACACACACACACACACACACACACACATATGACATACAGATAGAGATGGAGACAGATATATAAGTATGTAGAGAGATCTCCTTAGTGAGAGAGAGATCTATAGATAGATTATAGATAGATCGGTCTATCTGTCTATCATGTATTTATCTACTTCATATCAATTCTGTTTCTCTGGACAACCCTAGCAGATACAGAGTCCAAACATGTGAAAAGCAAATTATATATACTACCACTCAAGGTCAAATCAATAATATGATGAACAACTACAAAGCAGAAACCTCTCAGTGTGAACATGAATCCATTTTCAAATACTATTTAGGTGTATTTGTTCAGTTCAGTCACTCAGTTGTGTCCAACTCTTTGTGACCCCATGGACTGCAGCACGCCAGGCCTCCTTATCCATCACCAACTCCTGGGGTCCACTTAAACTCATGTCCATTGATACAGTGATGTCATTCAACCATCTCATCCCCTGTCATCACCTTTTCCTCCCGCCTTCAATCTTACCCAGCATCAGGGTCTTTTCAAATCAGTCAGCTCTTCTCATCAGGTGGCCAAAGTTTTGGAGTTTCAGCTTCAATATCAGTCCTTCCAATAACATTCAGGACTGACTTCCTTTAGGATGGACTAGTTGGATCTCCTTGTAGTCCAAGGGACTCTCAAGAGTCTTCTCCAACACCACAGTTCAAAAGCAGCAATTCTTCGGCTCTCAGCTCTCTTTATAGTCCAACTTTCACACCCATACACGACCACTGGAAAAACCATAGCCTTGACTAGATGGACCTTTGTTGGCAAAGTAATGTCTCTGCTTTTGAATATGCTGTCTAGGTTGGTCATAACTTTCCTTCCAAGGAGTAAGCGTCTTTTAATTTCATGGCTGCAATCACTGTCAGTAGCCTTATAGAAATGGTATTACCAGTCCCATTTAGTAAATGGGAAAGCCAAAGTCCCCAAGTATAAACTACTTGCCAAAGTCACCCCATACTATAGTACTCTTCTAATCAGAACATGTACCAACATCTATCTTCTGGTTTCTGTTATAATCATTATAACAACTCATCCAATTTATCAGGAAGTCTATAATCACATCTGTAAATTCTTTCAGTAGATTAAGATGTAATTTTTGTGAAACTATTTGTTGGAGTCCATTCACAGCAACCATGTTGCCATTAGTATTCTCTAATTTGTCTTGGATTGTAGATTATTCTTAGGTTGCTCTTCAAATCAAGCAATACTCCAGAGAAAGATTTAGAGGGAGTTTGGAACTGGCTGGAAGTGAGAAGCAAAGACGACGAAGGCTTTTATAAAACGATGCCAATATATTAAGCCCAAAAGAATAGGCCTGGTAGATTGTATTCCTCCTGAGTTGCTCCCTGCTTATCTGTAAGATGGTTATGTGGCCCTACCCATTGCCATGGGACTTGCAGTGCCTCTTGTCCAACGGAGTATACTCTCCTAACACTTTGTCAGGTTTGGTCATGTGATTTGGTTTGGCCAATGATGTGTAAACAGAAGCCACACATGCCATTGAATATTTTTACCAACATTCTTGGTCTTTCTCATTGTCAATAAAGACAGAATGTTCTACACAGAGACAGTTTCCAGTCAAGGTCCCAGAAATGAAAATGAAAATATGCATGGAGTAAAACTCTAGGCAAACTTGTTGGTCGGTATGTAATGTGTGCAAGGAATAAGTTAAATGATTTCTAGGATCATTAGTTCCTGAATCAAAGTTGACTGATAAAAGTGATGGGCCTATAACAAATAGAGTCAAATATAGTGAAAAAAATTGGTGATTTAGGATTATGTTAGTGGATTGAGAATGCTGCAAGTTTATATAGCTTAAAATCTGAATTATAGATAAGCTTTTTTACCTTATGGAATAACAAAAATATCATAAGATTATGAAGATTAATGAAGAATGAACGGTTTTAAAATCTAAATTGTCTACATAGCTGTCTACATAGCCATAGGTCAAAATGCATTAAGTTATTTATAGAATTTGAACAATCATAATAATAGCATAGATAATTATGTTTTTGTTTGGAATGGAAATTCTTTTTTCTTTTAGACAGGTATTAGAACTAAAATTTATTGACAAGGAAGTATATTCATGATATAACAGGGAATGAATAAAGTAGGTTATAAAAACATGTAGAGTATGATCCAATTTTTTTAGAACTAATTTTATATTTTCAAATTTGCCATCTGTCCATTTGCTTTGTTTATTAATTAATTATAAAGCTTATGAGGGTTTCTGGATTTGTACTTTGCTATACATTTTTTTGTTATTCAGTACAAATACTTTTTAAGTCTTAGCTAATAAAAGGATATCTATTAAATTTCAATACTTTTTGAGATGCTTGAACGAACTAGAAAAGCTGGTCAAGAATTTTTTGCTGAAAAATCAAAAAACAGTAGTTTGAAAAATATAGTGCCATATTATTTTCCTAGTAGTTAAAAACTTATGACTTATGTATATAGCCTGATTTGTTTAAAATTGTGCAATTCTCAGTGTTACTGATGAACCCATCTGCAGGGCATAACGGAGATGCACACGTAAAGAACAGACTTATGGATGTAGGTGGGGAAGGAGAGGGTGGGACAACTTGAGAGAGTAGCTCTGAAACATGTACATTACTTGTGTAAAGTTGGAAAGCCAGTGGAAATTTGCCATATGACACAGGGAGCTCAAACTCAGTGCCCTGTGACAACCTAGAGGGGTGGGATGAGGTGGGAAGTGGGGGAGAGTTTCAAGAGGGAGGGGACATACGTATACCTATGGCTGATTCATGTTGATATATGGCAGAAACCAACACAATATTGTACAGCAATTATCTTCAATTAAAAATAAATACATTTTTTAAAATTTTGCTTTTCCCAAGTTAAGTAATCAGACAATATTTACATTAATGATTTTGGCCTTATGTTTTTAAATGTATTATGTATTGATGATCTTATTTCCTGAGCTTTCTGATTGAAGTCATGGATAATATGCTGCTTATATAATCTTGCTCTTAGGTGATATATGTTTATTTAGCTTTTTAATTATTGGAAGATGATATGGTTATATTATTTTTCCCTTTCTATATTTTGCAACTATAAATGTTTCATATTATATTGCTCATCTGATGTGAAGAAAAGTTCTGAAATTTAACGGAATAAAAATATGATTTATTTTCATCTAAAACAATTCGCTGTTTTATAGTCTTTTAATTTATTGTTCCATGTTATAACAATATTATCTAAAATAAACTTTTATGTTAGTCTCATGTTCTGTCTTAGCAAATATTTTATGTTTTATATTTTATTAATTTTTGAAATGGCATCCTTTTTTCACTTTTATTTTAATTAAAATATTGTTCTCAGTCGTGTCCAACTCTTTGCAACCTGGACTATATATAGCCCAGCAGAGTCCTTCTGTCCATGGGATTTTTCAGGCAGGAATACTAGAGTGGGTTGCCTTTTCCTCCTCCAGGGGATCTTCCCAATCTAGAGATTGAACTTGCATCTCTAGCATCTCCTGCATTGCAGGCAGATTCTCACTGCTTAGTCATCAAGTTATTAAAATATTAGAAGAAGATAAAATCAGGCAATGTTATGACAAAGCTGAAGGATTCTGCAGAGAACAGACACAGTGCTTATGGCAAATCTTGTTAGTTGTTATCCATAAACTTACACCTCCTTTCCTGCTAACTGAATCATGACTTCTTCAGAAGAGCATTATACTCCATTGTGTATATGTACTACAGCTTTCTTATCCATTCATCTGCTGATGGACATCTAGGTTGCTTCCATGTCCTGGCTATTATAAACAGTGCTGCAATGAACATTGGGGTACACGTGTCTCTTTCAATTCTGGTTTCCTCGGTGTGTATGCCCAGCAGTGGGATCGCTGGATCATAAGGCAGTTCTATTTGCAATTTTTTAAGGAATCTCCACACTATTCTCCATAGTAGCTGTACTAATTTGCATTCCCACCAACAGTGTAAGAGGGTTCCCTTTTCTCCACACCCTCTCCAGCATTTATTGCTTGTTGACTTTTGCATCGCAGCCATTCTGACTGGTGTGAAATGGTACCTCATTGTGGTTTTGATTTGCATTTCTCTGATAATGAGTGATGTTGAGCATCTTTTCATGTGTTTGTTAGCCATTCGTATGTCTTCTTTGGAGAAGTGTCTATTTAGTTCTTTGGCCC
>SJXQ01002453.1:43920-72751 GCA_006408695.1 Aepyceros melampus | reverse complement strand
CCCCTTTTTTCCCTTCTCCCCTTCCCTCTCGGAGAGTCTTGCATTGATGCTGGGCTTCCCCCGGGTCTCCTATTTTTTCTAATTTCTGGCTGAATTCCCATCTGGGGCGCGGAGGCTCGCCATGTCTACTTACCTGTCACGGCTGCTAAGATCCGTAAGAGAGAGAGCCCAGGGTGGGGCACTCTCCGATATTCAAACGGACGCCGGTGGCCTAACGTAGATGGTGCAAACCTCTTGTCTCCAGGTTTTATTAGCTTTCCACATAAACCAAGTTATTCAGCCCTCTTTTCTCCATCTTAATTTTCCTACTATACTATTTCTTCCTAATCTATTCTTATATTTCTAAATAAATAAGTTTTTCCTCGCTGACGCCGTCCCCCCTTTGAATTCCCTGGACCTACCGGGGCTGGACCCCGGCACCACTCCAGTATTCTGGCCCAGAGAATTCCATGGACTGTATAGTTCATGGGGTTGCAAAGAGTCAGACACAACTGAGCAACTTTCACAAGGGAGAAGGGGGAAGGGATAAGCTTGGAGATTGGAGTTGACATATACACACTATATATACAAAATAGGTAACTAATAAGGACCTACTGTATAGCACAGGAAACTCTACTCAATATTCTGTAATGACCTATGTGGGAAAAGAATCTAAAAAAGAGTGGATATATGTCAATATGGGATTCCCTGGTGGCTCAGACAGTGAAGAATCTGCTGGTAACACAAGAGACCTGGGTTCAATCCCTGGGTCAGAAAGACCCCCAGAAAAGGGAACGGCAACCCACTCTGGTATTCTTGCTTGGAGAATTCCATGGGTAGAGGAGCCTGGCAGGCTATAGTCCATGGGGTCGCAAAGAGTCAGACACACTGAAAACTCACACACACACATACACGATCCACTCTGCGGTACAGCAGAAACTAACACAACACTGCAAATCAACTACACTTCAATAAAAATTAAAATTAAACTGGCTATATGAACTTAGGGAAGAAATGGTTTAATTTCATAAAAATGTTGAAATTATTTGATATACTTAATTAACCACCAGTAATAAATAAAAAATTTAAAAACCTAAACAAAGCATCAGTCAGTCAGTTCAGTCGCTCAGTCATGTCCGACTCTTTGTGACCCCATGAATGGCAGCACGCCAGGCCTCCCTGTCCATCACCAACTCCCAGAGTTCACTCAGACTCACGTCCATCGAGTCGGTGATGCCATCCAGCCATCTCATCCTCTGTCGTCCCCTTCTCCTCCTGCCCCCAATCCCTCCCAGCATTAGTCTTTTCCAATGAGTCAACTCTTCGCATGAGGTGGCCAAAGTATTGAGTTTCAGCTTTAGCATCATTCCTTCCAAAGAAATCCCAGGGCTGATCTTCTTTAGCATGGATTGGTTGGATCTCCTTGCAGTCCAAGGGACTCTCAAGAGTCTTCTCCAACACCACAGTTCAAAAGCATCAATTCTTCAGTGCTTAGCTTTCTTCACAGTCCATAAAAACTAGTATTAATTTTAGCTGTTATTGACCACCTATGAAATCACTATAAAGTCACTTCACCTCTTTTCCTAGGAGGTGTGTGTGTGTGTGTGTGTGTGTGCGCGCACACGCGCGTGCACGCACGCACGTTAGTCACTCAGTCGTATCTGACTTTTTGCGACCCCATGGATTGTAGCCCATCAGGCTCCTCTGTCCATGGAATTCTTCAGGCAAGAATACTGGAGTGGGTTGCCATTTCCTTCTTCAGGGGATCTTCTAACCCAGGGATAGAATCCGGGTCTTCTGAATTGCGGGTGGGTTCTTTACCATCTGAGACACAGGGGAAGCGCTGTCCTAAGGTTCTTCATGGTAAAAGAAGGGATTCACAACATCTAACATTCCTTCTATTTGCAAGTGTCCAGTTTCCTTTACATATTTAATGTAATTTCAACCCTGAGTTTTGTATCTGTTACACTGTATTGCGACCCCATGGATTGTAGCCCATCAGGCTCCTCTGTCCATGGAATTCTTCAGGCAAGAATACTGGAGTGGGTTGCCATTTCCTTCTTCAGGGGATCTTCTAACCCAGGGATAGAATCCGGGTCTTCTGAATTGCGGGTGGGTTCTTTACCATCTGAGACACAGGGGAAGCGCTGTCCTAAGGTTCTTCATGGTAAAAGAAGGGATTCACAACATCTAACATTCCTTCTATTTGCAAGTGTCCAGTTTCCTTTACATATTTAATGTAATTTCAACCCTGAGTTTTGTATCTGTTACACTGTAAACACCTCCACTTACACACAAACACACCCCAGTGACATTTCTATTAAGGAAAAGTTTCAAGAAAAAAGAACGTAAAAATTTCAAAAGAGCAATCAGGCATTTTTCATATATTGACTATGGAAGAGTAACTTGTATATTCTTTCCTAAAAGTCAGTGTGACATTACCTATCAATAGTTAGAATAAGGAAGCTCTTCTAACCAGTGTTTTCATTTCTAGGAATGAAGACTAAAGAATGACTTGAACATTTACACAAACATTCATGTCTAGAGATATATACTGAAACACTGGATATACAGTATGCAGTTCATACTTAAGTCCAAACCTGAATTCTTGATTTGCACTCCCAATTCTGTTCTATCCAGGCTTCCACACGAGAGTAAATGGCCCCAGTTGGCCAAACCAAATATGAAGGACTCATTATCCATTCTTTCTTCACAACCAACCCACTATAAAGACCCCTCTCTTTTTCTTCCAAAATAGATTGAAAATCAATCACTCCTCTAAATTTCTACTGTTACCAACCCCACCCCAACCACCTTTATTGCTCACCTGAACTATAGTGAAAATCTTCTCGGTGATTTCCTCGCAAATACTCTTGTCCCTCAGAACAACAGACGCCAAATGATCATTTAAAAACAAAATAAGATCATGTACTCCCCTGTGTAAAACTCTCTCATGAATTCCCACTGCATTTAAAGACAAATCCAAATGACTCACGCTGTGGTCTGTCTGCTCTCAAGTTCATCTCAGCTACCTTCTCCCTACCTTTGAGAACGCTGGCCAAAATTGACACTTCCTAAAATCTACCAAGCTGTTTCCTGCTCCAAAGCCTGTGATCATTTTTTCTCCTGCCTAGAAATCATCTTTCAGGACTGGCTCCTCATTATCCAGTTTTTATCACAATAGCCTTTCCCTGCCCATGTATGTTTCCTTGTGTGCACTATCACTTCATACTGTTCCTTCCCTTACACACTCACCTCAATCTTTAGTTATCGTGTTTGTTGCTTTATTTTGTATTTCCTCCCACTAGTATATACAATCCAGAGGGCATGAAACTGTTTCATTGCTATTATTTCAGCATCAGGTAGAGTCTGTATCAATAAATATTCATCATACCAATGGCAGAATAAGGGCAAACTGAATTTTTATTTTTATTTAATATAGAGAAATTATTTAAATTATGAGTCAATTTAGAGTAAAAATTTTACAGCTCATCCAATTCCTCTACCTAATCTACTTCAACTAAAATCATGAAAAACATCAACATGAATGTGGTGAAAACTTGCATGATATACAATAATATACTAAAAGTTTATAATCTGGTTTCAAGAACCTTCTTGGCTTCATCTCTGGCCACACACTCCTTAATTTGTGGCAATTTCCCTTTGGGAAATAGAAATTATTCAAACTGGCTGCAAGACAACGGGTGTATGGAAGAGAGGAAGCTAAGAAGATGGCTGAGGACAGATCAGGCTTTTGCACTTGGAGCAGGTGTTTATGTTTTAGTTCAAAGAGTTAAAAGTTTTTTTTTTCCTTAAACAAAGTCTACTTTATATACTTTATAAAGTCTACTTTATATACTTTAATAACAGAAGGGTATCTGATCAACTGGAAAAATGAGGGATTAAAATCAGGACAAAGAGCACCACCTAAAGGCTATAATACAATACTGTTTTTGCTATCTCAGAATCAGTTTTGTATTTCTTGTGACAGACAAAAATTCAGCTTTTCCCTTACCATTAAGATATCAAAGATACTATACTAAATCCTGCATGTCTTATTTCTAAAACTACTCCCAGAGAAAGTATGTGCAGTTGACCTAATAAAATTTTATGGAATCTTAGATAATATAGTAGAACCCAGTAACTGTTCTTTCTACAGACAACACATTCACCTTATCTCATTCATTTCAAGCTGTAGCACCTTTTTAAAATATCTTCTCTTGATCCATATACTTGCACATTCTATTTTTATTTCTAAAATGAAGTCTGCTTACTTAGTATGTGCACCCCTAAAACCAAGCTGCATGATAATATATACTTTGTTATCGAAAATACTGTCCTGTTTGTTGTCAGTCTACAACTTGGAAATAGATCTTGGGAAATGTTAACAGTTTAATATGAATCTTCAATACTAATACAAATATAAAAATCTTAACTTTTTAAAAATAATGACTATCATGCAGCAGGCCCCAGTTCCCTTTCTTCTTACTTCTTACTTCTTCTTTTTTCATTTACTTAACCTCTGAAAGCTTCTGATTTTGTAGCTCTCTGATTTTATTTCAATATTTTCTATTAAAAGTCTCAGGAAGGACAAAAAGTGTTTAAAAAGTCTACTTTCATTTGCACATTTCTCGGGCTCTACCATAATTGGTTTTCCATTAAAAAAAAAAAAAAATACTTTGAGGGAAAAAAGAAGGAATATAAATAATCAAACTTCCTTTCTGAGCCTTTAAATAATGTACTGAGCAGAGCAATACTTTAGGTAACTCATGAAGTTCTGCATCTCTAAATTATAGTCAAAAGTGAAGCTAGTTTCAGTACTCAGGAAAAGCCCTACTCCTGTTAAGTTTCATTCTCAAATCAGGAGTCAACAGGTCCCGGGTGCAAAGCTATAAGCACAGCAAACAGAACTAAGGGGAAAAACTAGATCTTAAAGCCCCAGCGAAGCCACACCACCAGCAAGCAAAACAGGTCATGTCTTTTTTTAAGGAAGATTGTGTATAATATGGGGAATGAGTATTAGAAGATTAAAAACTTGGAGGTCCAGTGAAGCAATGAACAATGCACAATCTGTCTCTATAATCTCCTACTCCACACAAATCACATCATAACAAAGCAGTCAACAGTGGAAGACAGCTGAGCCCTTACCCTACGTACCCATACAAGTGAGGTGCAATACAGAGCCAATACAACTTCTTAAAACAAGCAAGAAGGGCACAGAAACTTACCTTCGAAAAGGGACCCAAATTGGTATTTTCCACTAAAAAATTTGGGCAGTGAAAACACAAGCGCTCCCAGCCCTATCATAAAGGATGAAAACGCAAGCCATCTCGGTTTGTGCCCTCTTTCACCGATGAACGATACAAATAAAGACAGCAAACAGAAGGCAATGTCATAGCTCGATGATATCAAGCCGGTCAGGGAACTCTGCAATTCATAGCGCTTCTCGATAGTGGAAATGCTAATATTTACTAGGCCATTCACCACAATACCTAAAAGAAAAAAGAGGAAATTTATGTTTACAACTTTACCATATAGAGTATGATCATTAACATGACATTACTAAAGTTTGTTCATTTCTTTTGATACTTTTAAATGTCCAATTTAAAAAATCTCAACGTTTCAAAACTAGGTAAGCCAAACATATTTCCTTTACAAATCAGTTCTCTTTTAAATTATACATTTGTGAATTTTCAGTTGTTAAATAAAGTTGATGTTTATCACATACTAAATTGTCGGACACGACTGAGCGACTGAACTGATGTTTCTTTAAATTACAAAAGAGACTGGTAAAGTCTCATGAAGCTGATTCATTAGAGAGCTTCCAGGTATAGTATATTCCCATGGCCCTCACCTGGAAGACTACAAAACATATAGGCGATTGAGAGGTCAAATGCTAAAACTGTTCAAATTACCCAATCCTTGACTTAGTCTTATGAAAGGTGCAACTGAGTTCTCAAACCTCTATCTTCTTCTAGCACTAGAGTCATTAAAGTCATCATTTAAAAGTTCCTGGGGCAAAAACAAACAAACTAAAAGTCTATTTCAACTATTATCATTCTAAATCATAGGCAACGTGACAGAAAATAAAAAACAAACAACTTACGCTTCATCTGCTCATTATAACTGTGACGAAATAATATAAGATAAACCAGAAAAAGCTGAAAATTCAAATCTGACTAACAACAAAAATGTCCAATTAGGATACTGATTATACAGAAGTTTAGATATTACTATGCTGCTGCTGCTGCTAAGTCACTTCAGTCGTGTCTGACTCTGTGCGACCCCATAGACGGCAGCCCACCAGGCTCCCCTGGCCCTGGGATTCTCCAGGCAAGAACACTGGAGTGGGTTGCCATTTCCTTCTCCAATGCATAAAAGTAAAAAGTGAAAATGAAGTTGCTCAGTTATGTCCGACTCTTAGTGACCCCATGGACTGCAGCCTACCAGGCTCCTCCATCCATGACATTTTCCAGGCAAGAGTACTGGAGTGGGGTGCCATTGTCTTCTCTGAGAAATCACTATAAAGTGAAAATAACCATCTAATCAAATTACAAAGTTTCAAAATGATTATTCTTTTTACTTAAGAGGCTACCATGAATTGTTTTCAATCATTAATTAATAGAAAGAGTATATCCAAGTCATTATCTCTGTAATCTCTTCAAATTTTGCTTTATCAAGACTGTAACTGGGAATATAGTGCAAGAAACTTTTTACAAATTTTAAAAGTCCTAACATGATTTTTACTTTCATATCAGTTTAATAAATCTATATGCCAATTTATAGCTCTTGATGTTTTAAGATAAAATTTCTAAATAGCTAGGAATGACAGATTTATAAAGAGGTATAGCTTAGTCGGTAAAGAATCTGCCTGCATGGCAGGAGACCTGGGTTCGATTCCTGGGTCAGGAAGATCCCCTGGAGAAGGAAATGGCAATCCACTCCAGTAATCTTGCTGGGAAAATCCCATGGATAGAGGAGCCTGGCAGGCTATAGTCCATGGGTCGCAAGAGTCAACACAACTTGGTAACTAAACCACCACCACCAAGGTTGTCTGAGAATCTGAAAAGTTCCCATCTAAAATCAACTTCCCAACACCTTGCTATACGGATTAAAAATCAGTCATTAGAATTCATTGTTTTTACAGTAAAAAGAATTTCTGAGAAAGCAAATTTGTAGACTTTTATGGAAAGACAGCACTTTAAGCCTAGGATCCCAAACTAAATTCTACACTACATAAACTCCAAGAACCTTGCTTTTTAAAAAAAAGAAATTTCATGAAAGACTGCATACTATGTCCACTGTAAATGCAAGAAGCTAGGAGGTACATTAGGAAATTAAGTGCTAAGAGAGAGTGAGTGAGTGAAGCAGCTCAGTCATGTCCGACTCTTTTTGACCCCATGGACTGTAGCCTACAAGGCTCCTCTGTCCATGGAATTTTCCAGGCAAGAGTACTGGAGTGGGTTGCCATTTCCTTCTCCAGGGGATCTTCCCAGACCAAGGATCGAACCTGGGTCTCCCGCATTGCAGGAAGACGCTTTACTATCTGAGCCACCAGGGAAGCCAGTGTTAAGAGAAATACTTATTTTTGATAAGTGGCTGGGTTAAGTAAACTCATTTGACAAGTTTTGGGTCTTTCTTCACCAATTAATCACCTATGATAGTACTGTATCTTGGAAACGGTCTTCCCAAGAATCAAGATTGAGAAACATGATAATGTTTTCAGTCATTCAAACTTAAGCCGAAATAAGAATTTATGGAATCATTTTCATCTCAGATTACGCTTCTGAAGTTGGAGATTTCTAGATAGGGTAACTCCAGGCTAAACTTGACACATTTCTCTAAGAATTTCAATTACATTTGATAATAATTTTAAACAATATTTTATATTAAACATAAAATTATATATTCTGAAATAATATTGCAGTTTCAGAATATGTCTTAAAACACAAGATAAATTTTTACTTGTGAAAGAGTCGGACATGGCTGAGCAACTGAACTGAATTTCTTTGAACTTGACATTTGACTTAAGATGCTTGGTAATCACTGATTTTGGACAACTAAGGTTAAGATGCTGAAAGAAGGCCAACTTTAGTTGGGACAAGAAAGGTGGAAAAGGAAGTAACTCGAGCACAAAACTGTCACTAGGAGAAGAGCTGCAGCTGCTTCGCAATCACCAAATATTTACTCAGCACCTAACCTGTGCAAGCGGCACTAAGTTGCTTTAAGACAGTGAGGCAGGAATAGGAATAGGTAGAATATATTTCGATTCAGTCTTCTGTTAATCTTAAGAGCTATTTCAAACCCAATTTTTTTTCCAATTACATTTCTTTCCATCAGTACTTAATTGCCTCTTTACAAAAGTTTGAAACTGTGACTCCCCCCCAAAAAATCTACATACTATCAAATTCCAGCTAACTTATAGCATGTCCTTGAAGATGTTCCATTTCAATGTTCCCTGTCCTTAATTTGTCGACCTAGCATAAGTTCCATTTCTTTCATTCTCTGCATGCTTTCCTTCATGAGAATCACTGTCCCTCTGCCTCACTACCTATCCCTCCAATCGAGACTTAGATTGCAACTTCCTGAGGGTATAAACCTGGGCCTTTATCAGTAACTCCTGCTGCAGCTGCTGTTAAGTCGCTTCAGTCCTGTCCGGCTCTGAGCGAACCCACAGACGCCAGCCCACCACGCTCCACCATCCCTGGGATTCTCCAGGCAAGAACACTGGAGTGGGTTGCCATTTCCTTCTCCAATGCATGAAAGGAAAAGTGAAAGTGAAGTCGCTCAGTCGTGTCCGACTCTTAGCGACCCCATGGACTGGAGCCTACCAGGCTCCTCCAGCCATGGGATTCTCCAGGCAAGAGTACTGGAGTGGGTTGCCAATGCCTTCTCCATCAGTAATTCCTAAAAGAATCTAAGAGATCTGTGAACAGATACGGGATTTGAAGTGCCTTAACAGTTCCCTTGTGGCTCAGCTGGTAAAGAATCTGCCAGCAATGCGGGAGACCTGGGTTCAATTCCTGGGTTGGGAAGATCCCCTGGAGAAGGAAAGGCTACCCACTTTAGTATTCTGACATGGAGAATTCCACGGACTTCGACTTCTCAGTCCATGGGGGTCGCAAAGACCGAGTGACTGTCACTTCACTTAAAGGACTTCCCTGGTGGCACTGACGATAAAGCGTCTGTCTATAATGCCGGAGACCAGGGTTCGATCCGGAACATCTGCTGGAGAAGGAAATGGCAATCCACTCCAGTACTATTGCCTGGGAAAATCACATGGACAGAGGAGCCTGGTAGGCTACAGTCCATGGGGTCGCAAAGAGTTGGACACAACTGAGCGACTTCACTTACACTTACCAGTTAATAACGCCTGAAGCCTCTGCAGATTTATATTCCCTGGGCTCACTCTTATGCGAAGAGTTGACTCATTGGAAAAGACCCTGATGCTGGGAGGGATTGGGGGCAGGAGGAGAAAGGGACGACCGAGGATGAGATGGCTGGATGGCATCACAGACTCAATGGACGTGAGTCTGAGTGAACTCCGGGAGTTGGTGATGGACAGGGAGGCCTGGCGTGCTGCGATTCATGGGGTCGCAAAGAGTCGGACACGACTGCGCGACTGAACTGAACTGAGCTCACGAGAACATCCAGTGCTCTCCAATTAAACTCACAAAAACCTGAATGGGTAGATCTGACCAATCCTATGTATGTCCAAAAAGTTTCTCCTTGGCGAATCGCCCTACCTTCAGCTGCACATTTATCCACTCTTCCAGAAGCGATGTAAAGACAAATCCCTTTAATACGTTTTTGTTTTTTGTTTTTGTGNGATGGTGTCCGGTATGTTGGCAAAGTAGAGTGGGCTCAAATGAGATGGTTGGAGAGCACTAGAAGTTCACGGCAGGGATGGAAAGGGGGTACAGACGGGTTGGGAGAGAAGTGGCAGGGGCCAGACCCTGTAGGCCATTATAAGGACTTTGGCTTTATTGTGATTAAACAGGAAGGTTTGGAGCTTAGGCGTGACACGATCATGATATGACTAGGTTTTCAAAGAACCCATTCTCTCTCCCCTTCCGAAGGTAAACTAATGCATCTGAAAGTAATGTATTTTAAACAAAGACATTATGATCTTGGAATGTTTATCTTTCCCTAAATGAAATGTTTAGTCCAGAAAGGAACATAATAAAAACCACAAAGACTGTCTATTTGCTACGTAATCAGGGCTACGTACACAAAGTTGTTAGGCTCCATAAGACTGCAGACTATTAAGGAACCAACTTCTTCAGAGCTGACCATTGGTTATGCTGTGCTGTGCTATGCTTAGTCACTCAGTTGTGTCCAACTCTTCAAGACCCCATGGACTGCAGCCCTCCAGGATTCTCTGTCCGTGGCGATTCTCCAAGCAAGAATACTGGAGTTGGTTGTCATGCCCTCCTCCAGGGGATCTTTCCAACCCAGGGACCGAACCCAGGTGACAGGCAGATTCTTTACCATCTGAGCCACCAGGGAAACCCAAGAAAACTGGAGTGGGTAGCCTATTCCTTCTCCAGGGGATCTTCCCGACCCAGGAATTGAATTGTTCTCTGTCCGTGGCGATTCTCCAAGCAAGAATACTGGAGTTGGTTGTCATGCCCTCCTCCAGGGGATCTTTCCAACCCAGGGACCGAACCCAGGTGACAGGCAGATTCTTTACCATCTGAGCCACCAGGGAAACCCAAGAAAACTGGAGTGGGTAGCCTATTCCTTCTCCAGGGGATCTTCCCGACCCAGGAATCGAATTGGGGTCTCCTGAGTTGCAGGTGGATTCTTTACCATCTGAGCTACCAGGGTGAAGTCGCTCAGTCATGTCCGACTCTTTGTGACCCCATGGACTATAGCCCACTAGGCTCCTCAGTCCATGGAATTTTCCAGGCAAGAGTACTGGAGTGGGTTGCCATTTCCTTCTCCAGAGGATCTTCCCAACCCAGGGATCGAACCTGGGTATCCCACACTGCAGGCAGACGCTTTAACCTCTGAGCTACCAGGGAAGCCCCAATTATTGGTTATAAAAATTCCCAAACAATATGTCTGAACTACATTTAGCAAAGTTAATAGAGGTCTCAGATATTCTGCTAAGTCACTTCAGTCGTGTCCGACTCTGTGTGACCCCAGAGATGGCAGCCCACCAGACTCCCCCGTCCCTGGGATTCTCCAGGCAAGAACACTGGAGTGGGGTGCCATTGCCTTCTCCAGTCTCAGATATTACTGGATACTATACTGCTGTCGTTGTTATTCAATCTCTCAGTCACGTCAAGACTCTGTGACCCCATGGACTGCAGCACGCCAGGCTCTCCTGTCCTTCACTATCTCCCTGAGTTGGCTCAGATTCATGTCAATTGAGTCGGTGATGCTATCTAACCATCTTATTCTCTGCCACCTGCTTCTTCTTCCTCTGCCACCACCCCCTGTTCAATCTTTCCCAGCATCAGGGTCTTTTCCAATGAGTCTTTTCCACTACACTCGTTGATATGCTATGATATCATTCTCAGATATTACTGGATACTATACTGCTGTCGTTGTTATTCAATCTCTCAGTCACGTCAAGACTCTGTGACCCCATGGACTGCAGCACGCCAGGCTCTCCTGTCCTTCACTATCTCCCTGAGTTGGCTCAGATTCATGTCAATTGAGTCGGTGATGCTATCTAACCATCTTATTCTCTGCCACCTGCTTCTTCTTCCTCTGCCACCACCCCCTGTTCAATCTTTCCCAGCATCAGGGTCTTTTCCAATGAGTCTTTTCCACTACACTCATTGATATGCTATGATATCATTTTCAGTACATTAGTACTATTATTCATTTGTAAAGGCCCTTTTATCGAAAGTTGGATTGGAGTACTTCACTAAATATTAATTAATCATGCTATCAAGTTCTGGGCTTTCCCTGTGGCTCAGCTGGTAAAGAATCCACCGTAATGTGGGAGATCTGGGCTCAATCCCTGGGTTGGTAGGATCCCCTGGAAAGGGGAAAGGCTACCCATTCCAGTATTCTGACCTGGAGAATTCCACAGACTGTATAGTCCATGGGGTTGCAAAGAGTCGGACTCGATTGAGAGACTGAACAACAATGACGGCAGTATAGTATCCAGTAATATCGGAGACCTCTATTAATTTTGCTAAATGCAGTTCAGACATATTGTTTGAGAATTTTTATAACCAATTCTAAAGACAGTTTTCAAGTCTTCCTCTCCTCATTTAGGCTAACTGCCTGCTCAAGAAGCTACTTCTAGATTCAGTGCTAATGTGGCTCAAACAGCAATAATTCAGTAGCGCCTGCTGACAAATGGATTATAAAAAGGTTAGTGCATGCTAACCATAAAAAGCACATGCTTTTTATAACCAATTCTAGAGACAGTTTTCAAGTCTTCCTATCCTCATTCAGGCTGATTGCCTGCTCAAGAAGCTACTTCTAGATTCAGTGGTGCTGCTGCTGCTGCTGCTGCTAAGTCTCTTCAGTCGTGTCCGACTCTGTGCGACCCCATAGACGGCAGCCCACCAGGTTCCCTCGTCCCTGAGATTCTCCAGGCAAGAACACTGGAGTGGGTGGCCATTTCCTTCTCCAATGCATGGAAGTGAAAAGAGAAAGTGAAGTCACTCAGTCGTGTCCGACGCTCAGCGACCCCATGGACTGCAGCCCACCAGGCTCCTCCACCCATGGGATTTTCCAAGCAAGAGTACTGGAGTGGAGTGCCATTGCCTTCTCTGAAATTCAGTGCTAATGCCTCTCAAACAGCAATAATTTGGCAGCGCATGCTGGTCCTATCCAAGTGTAGCCTTACATCCAGAGATGAGAGTATGGTGATGGAAAGGTTATCATTCATCCTGAAACAAGACATTTGATTTATTGTAACCATAGACAGTAGGCTCACTTAATGTAGCATAGAGGAATGTTTGTCAAACACTATTACTTCTTAATGAAGTAAACTAGAATTTGAAGAATATTCACAGTGGATGACACATAATATAAGTACTATTTTGTAAGACTTTTCTCACTTATATACTAAGCCTATTTTACTGATGAGGGTTGGAGATATAAAACATTTACCTTATTTTGAACAGACATACATTTGTGGTTCAGTGGGTAAAGAACCCACCTGCCAATGCAGAAGACACAACCCCTGGGTCAGGAAGATCCCCTGGAGGAGGACATGTCAACCCACTCCAATATTCCTGCCTGGAGAATTCCACGGACAGAGGAGCCTGGCGGGCTACAGTCCATGGGGTCATAAAAAGTTCAACACGACTGAAGCAACTGAGCACAAACACACGTACATTCTGTTTTTCATCCTCTCACAGTCAAAAAAAGTCTACCCTGGCCTAAAACCTAAGGAAAGAGTAGAAGTAGAAACTAGCATTTTTTAAATGTCCCATCATTTAAACCTTATAAAAGTAGTATCTACGATCATCTTCATTTTACATATTAAAGAAACTACACTCCAGAAAGGATTAGCAACTCTTCCAAAATCATATAACTAATAAATAGTTAACCACTTATTAAGGATCTGAATGTACTTCTTTCAGTTAGATCTCTTCTCTGGCCTCTGCATTTTCTCTCCTATAATGGCTACAGCCGGTATTTGTGGTTACAGTTATTGCATAGCAATTCTGAGAGATCAAAACTCATATTTACTTCATATTGATGAGGTCTAGAAGACTAATGCTGCTCTGAATTCCCCATATTTTGCAAATATTCAAATTAGAATTGGTATGTAATCGTTCTAGACTCACTGAAAAAGAGTTTCAACAAAAATAAGTCGTGTTTAAATGTATAAATAGATATGGTCACCATTTTATCTCTGAAATACAAATTAACTTAACCAATCATCCAAGTTTGCTTGATGAGATGTAAGTACATTCGTAGTTTAAGACTATTTTGCAGCTTTGAATGAACAAACGCAAACTATCAAAATCATAGAAGCATAATCTTCATGCACTTAAATCCATGCTGGCTAAGGGAAATTGCCACTCTTGCTGTGAGAATTTTACTGAAAGATTAGCAAAGTACCATTGCTTCATCTTAAGTTCTTGCTCTTCATGAAAATGCAAGAAGTACTTTCCTGTTCCCTCACATCCTTTATGCTGCAATTTTAAAACGAAGGGGGTTGAAGCTTGCAAAAACCAAACAATTTCATAGATTTTTGTCTCTGATAATTGTGTGGAAAATTGTCACTTGAAAATTCTTTGTTCAACCTAGGGTAAATCTAGTGAGCATATTCAAAATGCCATCTTAATTTTCAGGAAGTAATTAATAAATTGCTATTCTTTTAGCAGATTTTATTTGCTATATTTTTAAACTGTGGAGAATGAGATAAAGAACAGCATCTAGATTTTAAAGTAGAAACCGCCTCCCAGTGTACACAGGAGCAGAAGTCCCTGCCTGCGAGTTCCATTTTCTGGCATGTGCAGTAGTGAATCTTCCATACCAGGAGCTGAGTGAACCCAGGGGAACTGGACTAGTGACAGAAGCTTTCGAGATGATCCCACCGACTCCCCTTGCTCTGATCCCATGCTTAAACGCATTCTAAGGATTGTATTTTTGTATTCTATGTAGATACACTTATAGGATGAAAATGTACTTATCTGCCTATCTAGAGTATTTTATATTCCTTTATTTGCTTGTAATACTCCATCAGTTCCCTTCCACTTTCAGACAGGATGTGAAATCTTTGGCAGTATAACATTATGAGACTTATAGAATGATCAAATCGGAGGGATCCTGAGGAAGCCTGAAGAGAAAGATGGTCAAATGCAGATATTTTTGAAATAACTTAAAATCCTAGCATTCACATACATACTACTATATAAAATGGGTAACTAGTAAGGACCTACTGTATAGCACAGAAAATGCTTCTCAATATTCTGTAATGACCTTTATGGGAAAAGAGTGGATTTATTTATTAAATGTACTTATCTGCCTATCTAGAGTATTTTATATTCCTTTATTTGCTTGTAATACCCCATCAGTTCCCTTCCACTTTCAGACAGGATGTGAAATCTTTGGCAGTATAACATTATGAGACTTATAGAATGATCAAATCGGAGGGATCCTGAGGAAGCCTGAAGAAAAAGATGGTCAAATGCAGATATTTTTGAAATAACTTAAAATCCTAGCATTCACATACATACTACTATATAAAATGGGTAACTAGTAAGGACCTACTGTATAGCACAGAAAATGCTTCTCAATATTCTGTAATGACCTTTATGGGAAAAGAGTGGATTTATTTATATGTAAAACTGATTCACTTTGCTCTACAGCAGAAACTAACACAACATTGTAAATCAACTATACGCCAATAAAATAATTTTTTAAAGGACAGAACAAAACAAAGAAGAGTGAAGCAACATTAGAAAAAATTAAGAAAAATTCCCAGAATTAAAGATTTACAACACCACTAGATCTTATATTAACTAAACAAAAGCAGAAAAGATTGTTTCATTGCCTCATTCAAGAAGAGTAGTGATTCTCCTAGTATTCTTCACTTTAAACTCTCTCCAAAATTACAAATTATATCCAAGAAAAAATTTAATGCTGACTAGATTTGTAAAATACTGCTTTGAATTGCATTTTCACAGGAAAATATGTTTATATTAATAAGGAAGACAGCTATATTTTTCATTCAGTATTACAAATCATAAATCACAATGAGAGTATCTATAAACAGGACTGATCATAATGTTTTTAAATATAAATTTATTTTAATTGGAGGTTACTTTACAATATAATATTGGTTTTGTCATACATCAACATGAATCTGCCACAGGTATCATAATTTTTAAAATAAAAAAGGTAAATATTTAATACAATAAATCTCATAAGAAAGCAAACTCAGTAGGAAGTGAAAAATGAACTATTAGTATAAAATTTACTATATAGTATCGTTAAGCCTTTCACTGATAAGTGATTGTTATTAAAATTCATTCAAAACACTGAATTTCTTGAAAGCATACTTATGGTCAAGTATCACAACATTCAGTTCAGTTCTGTTCAGTCACTCCGATCATGGAGTAAGCAAGGGAATTCCAGAAAACAGCTACTTCTACTTCATTGACTATGCTAAAGCCTTTGGCTGTGTGGATCACAACAAACTGGAAAATTCTTAAAGAGATGGGACTATTAGACTACCTTAATTCTTTCCTGAGAAAGCTGTATGCTGGTCAAGAAGTAACAGTTAGAACCAGACATGGAACAATGGACTAGTTCTGAATTAGAAAAAGAGTACAACAAGGCTGTATATTGTCTTATATATTGTGCTATTTAACTTCTATGCAGAGTGCATTATGTGAAATGTTGGGCTGGATGAATCATAAACTGAAATCAAGATTGCTGGGAGAAATATCAACAACCTCAGACTGTACAACAATACCAAATTAATAATTATGATATTATTTCTATAATACATTGTTTTTATACTCAAGGTCTGATTTTGATCTCTGGAAGCAGTCTTCAACATGCTGTGATTCTATCAGTCAATTCAGTTGCTCAGTCGTGTCTGACTCTTTGCAACCCCAGGGACTGCAGCACATCTCCCTGTCCATCACCAACTCCTGAAGCTTGCTCAAACTCATGTCCATTGAGTCAGTGATGTCATCCAATCATCTCACCCTCTGTCATCCCCTTCTCCTCCTGCCTTCAATCTTTCCCAGCATCAGGGTCTTTTCCAATGAGTCAGTTCTTTGCATCAGGTGGCCAAAGTATTAGAGTTTCAGCTTTAGTATCAACCTTCCAATGAATATTCAGGACTAATTTCCTTTAGGATGGACTGGTTTGATCTTGCACTCCAAGGGACCCTCAAGAATCTTCTCCAATACCACAGTTCAAAAGCATCAATTCTTCAGGGCTCAGCTTTCTTTATAATCCAACTCTCACATCCACACATGACAACTGGAAAAACCATAGCTTTGACTAGACAGGCCTTCATCAGCAAAGTAATGTCTCTGCTTTTTAATATGCTGTCTAGGTTGGTCATAGCTTTTCTTCCAAGGAGCAAGCGTCTTTTAATTTCATGGCTGCAGTCACCATCTGCAGGGATTTTGGAACCCCCAAAATAAAATCTGTCACTGTTTCCATTGTTTCCCCATCTATGAAGTGTTGGGACCAGATGCCATGATCTTAGTTTTTTGAATGTTGAGTTTTGAACCAACTTTTTCACTCTCTACTTTCACGTTCAACAAGAGGCTTTTTAGCTCCTCTTCACTTTCTACCATAAGGGTGGGGTTATCTGCCTATCTGAGGTTATTGATATTTCTCCCGGCAATCTTGATTCCAGCTTGTGTTTCCTCCATTCCAGCGTTTCTCATGATGTACTCTGCATATAAGTTAAATAAGCAGGGTGACAATATACAGTCTTGACTCCTTTTTCCATTTTGAACCAGTCTGTTGTTCCATGTCCAGTTCTATAGGATTTACATAACCACAATGTTATAATCATAACAAAATGCCTTCTTTACTGAATAAATAGCCATTTTACCACTCTTGATAGTCCCCATGACACCCACAATTTAACCACTCTCTCACTTTTTAACAAAAGAAAGGAGATGATGAAAGTTAATAGAATTTAGATTTATAAAACTATATGAGACATGATTTTATTTGTTCTAGCAGCCTGCTTCTATCAAGATTCATGTCCAATACACCCAAAATCTCAGTGCATTCAGAAGCAGAAATAGGCCAGTAACAGAAAAAGTGATAGTGGTGAGTGAGGAATTTTCATATATTCTTTCACAATAATCTTTTTACAATTCACTGGGAGGAAACATCTAGTGTGAGATGAAGGGCGCTAGCAAGATGTTATTAATTAGCATAATAATTTACTTGTAAATAAAGTAAGAGCTTTAATAAACAAAGTTCAAGTCAGTAGACACAAGTAAAATAAAACCCTTACATTTCCACTCTACAACTTGCGAAAGCTCTTAGAGTATGGTCCTATAGGACAAGGACAAAATGTACACTCTGCAAAAGAAATATGAAAATAGAGAATTGCTTAAGTGAGTATCCAAAGAAATACACAGAATCAACTGTCAATTGATTGACAGTTTAACTGTCAGTTTAACACAATTTAACAGACAATTAACACAATTTAACAGACAATTTAACACAATTTAAGAGAAGGTACAAGGCTCTCCATACTCCAACTTATGAGGGGAGATGGAAATTTGCTAGACTAGAAGAAGAAAAAAAAAATACTAAAGAAGTATAAGAAGTAAAAACTTCTGAGGCAGTTGTGAAACAAAAACATTTTTAATAAAATATGAAAAATGGAATACAAAAACTGGCATTAAAAGAACAGTCAGTAAAGGGACTTCTGCTTCTAGGCAGGATGGGGTAACAGAGACTAGATTTAATCTCTTCTTGAAACACTTAAAAGAAGAAGACAAAAAAAAATATTTTCAAGACACCTGATATCAAATTATGAAGGAGAGTAATCTCAAAGAGACGGGAAACAAACTAGATGAGCAGTTTGCTGCCTTGAGAGAGTTTTCAAGTGATGGTGTGTGTGGGTAGGATGGGACAGGATGTGAGATCCATAGAAAACCCAGCAGACTCTCTTGAGTTAAGGAGACAAAGCTGAAGGTCCAAGACAGCTAGAATGTGCAAGACAAAACACTGGAATGGGAAAGCTGGACTGGGATGAGGGGCAGAGGATTCCCTCTAGTATTTAGCAGAGCCCAGAGAGATGTGTAAATAAACACATCTAGTCCTAGTCCAGGAAAAGAACCATCTGAGCATATTAGGACAGTGGCCAGTAAGGCAACATGAATGAGAAACAAGTTTTCAGACATTAAAAAAGGAAATATTAATAATTTATCTTCCAGAGCACCTGCAGCTATGCTATAGAAGTCCTTCAGGCTAAAGGAAAATGATAACAAGTAAAAATAATGATTTGTGCAAAGCCATAAAGAGTACCAGAAATGAGGAGATGGACCTTAAGACCCATGGAGAAACATGTGTGGTTTTATTATGTTGGTCTCTTTAAAAGACAATTTATTGTTTAAACAAAAATAAAGAAGTATTGTGGGATTCATAGTTGTGTAGAGGCAAAACATATGCCAACAATAATGCAAAGACCAGATAAAAAGAAATGGAAGTATGTATTGTAAATGTCATATATGTGAAGTGACAACATGTCAAATGTTTAATATGATGACTTACACCATGAGGCATAGAGCAGCCTTTAAAATAGCAACAATAATAACAAAAACCAAGGGAAAAAAATAAAGTGGAAATACATTCAATTAATCTAAAAGAAGGCAGAATAAGAGATGAAAGGGGACAGAATGGATAAAACAAAAAGAGAATAAGTAACGAGGTGATGATTTACGCCTAAATATATTAATAATCACATTAAATGTAAATAAAGATTAAAATTTAAAGGAAAAGATCAGATCTGATAAAAACACAAGCACCAATTAAATACTGCCCACAAGTAACATACTTTAAATATAAATGCTAAAAGTAGAACATTGAAAATGATATATTATGCTTATACTAATCAAAAGAAAGCTGGAATGGATACATGAAAAACAGTCCAAACAGACTTCACAGAGAAGAATATTATCTGAGATAAATAAGTTTATTTCTTAGTGATAAAGGGGTAAATTCATCAATAGCACTTAATCTCAAATAATTATGCACCTAAAATAGTGTCAAAATGCATGAAAATTAAAACTGCTATAACTGCAAGGAAAACTACACAAATCTACAGTCATGCTCGGAATAATTAATATGCTCTCACTGATTAATACAATGAATAGAAAACTCAAGAGTACACCAGATTCAAACAACACTATAAGCAATCTTGATCTAATTAACATTTATGGAACTTCTTGCCAATAACAGTAGGATACACATTCTTTCAAAGTGCTCATGGAATGTTTATCATGATAGACTTTGAGCCATGAAAAAAGTCTCAGCAATTTTTAAAAGATTCAAGCCACACAAAATATGTTCTCTCATCACAATGGAATCAAATCAGAAATCTGTAACAAAGATATGTAGAAAATCTCCAAATGTGTGAAAACCAAATAACACAGCTCAAATAACCCACAGGTCAAAAACAAAATCAAAATCAAAATAACTGAATGGAAAAAAAAAGCATCAGAATTTGCAGAATGTAGTAAAACAATGCTTACTTAGAACATGCCTATAAGAAGAAAGGGCTTGAGTCAGTGACTTCAGTTGTACCATAAGAAACTGAAAAATAAAGAACAAATTAAATGTAAAGTATCTAATTAAAAACTTGCAATAATAAAGACCGGAGAGGAAATTCATGGCATAGATAACAGGAAAACAATAGAGAACTTTACAAGACCAAAACTGATTTTTTTAGAAAACAAAATTGAAAATTTTCCAGTCCAACTGACCAGAAAAAGGGCACAAATCGTCACTATCTGGAACAGCAGAGGTGATATCATTACAGACTCTACATGTATAAAAGGATATAGTTATAAATAACCTATGCCTACAAACTTGACAGTTTGGGTGACATGAACAAAAGTCCTAGAAGACAAATTACAGAAGAATTCAAGAGGTAACAGATCATCTGAACAAGTCTAGGTCTATTAAAAAAATTGAATTTGTAATTAGAAATCTTCCCACAAAGAAAACTTCAGTCCCATTGACTTTTTTTTTTCAATTGAAAGATGATCGCTTTGCAGTGTTACATTGGTTTCTACCAAACATCAACATAAATCAGCCATAGGTTTACCCATGTCCCCTCCCACCTGAATATCCCTCCCACCTTCCTCCTGATCCCATCTCTCTAGGTTGCTATCAAGACCTGGTTTGAGTTCACTGGGAATAACATGGAAACATACATTACCATATGTAAAACAGATAGCCAATAAGAATTTGCTATATGACCCATTGACTTCTGTAAGGAATTCCACTCAGCATTTAAGGAAGAACTTTATCAATTCTAGACTTCCCTGGTGGCTCAGCAGTAAAGAATTCTCCTGCAATGTAGGGGACACAGGTTCAATCCCTGGGTCAGGAAGACCCCCCTGGAGGAGGAAATGGCAACCCACTCCAGTACTCTTGCCTGGGAAATCCCATGGACAGAGGAGCCTGGCCGGGTACAGTCCGTGGAGTTGCAAGAGTCAGACACAACTTAGCAACTAAACAGCAAAGCAATTCTCATAAACCCTTTCAGAAAATCAAAGATAACGGAACACAACCCAGCTTATTCTGAGGCCAGCATCACTTATCATTTATCTAAATTTCACTGTAACATCTACCAACAGTTATCTTAATTCACGTGGATATGATAAATAAATGTGAGGTAAATGACAGTACTGTTAGTCTCCTTAGTATTATTGAGGTATTATGACCTTTTTTGGTTGAATGACTCTGGCAAAACAGTGACTGAATAACAGACTAATGTCAACCATAGAGAATTTTAATAGAAGCTGAGAACATGTATTAGGATAAGCTGCCAAATAATTCCATGAACTTAAAGCAGATTCTTTCTGGTTCATAAATAACAGATTTTTTCTGGTTCATGAAACGTTCAATGTGACTTTTCCTCTTTAGGAGGCTCTCCTGAATGTTCTCCCAATGAAGAACTCAGGGATCCAAGTTCTCCCACTTTCTCGTTCTCTCTGAAGTCTTTCCTTGCAGTCAGTCTGTTGGAAAGAGAGTACACCTCCGTACTGCTTGTTCCTGGCTAGCACTGAAACAGATCATAGGGAACTTCTGTCCATATGTCACTGATCAAACTCAGACCTATGCTTCAATGCAAAAGGAGCTCAGTATATAAAACAGTTTGGTGAACATATTGCATTATATCTACCATTAATATTATGAAAAGTTTGTATAACAGCATCAAGATTCACAAACTAGAACCATGATCCATATCTAACAAGATGACATAGGTTTTAAAAAATTCTATAAATCAACTTAAAACTGGAAAATAAACATTTGACTAAATATCAGCTAGTTAAAATATGGATCAAATGTGTGTTTTAAGAAACATTAATTGAAGTATGAAATCCAGGTTAAGATTTTCTCTCTGTATCTTTCAGACTGACCTGAAATATTGTTTACTACCCTGATTCATGCACCAAGGAAATAACTGACTAACGGGAGCAGGCCCAATGATGTTATAAATAAGATGGAATGAAAAACTGTAATTTTTCACATGATAATTAGTAAAAAAAATATGAGAGTTTATCCTGAAGGAAAGATACAGGGATAACTAGCTTTTATACAATATTTGAGTGAGGGGACCATTTGAAACAGAGATCACATTTATTCTTTATGGTTCTTAAGATTAGTAAAAGGACCTTTCATGTAGAAGGAAAACATGAGTTCAAAATAAAGAAAATCCTTTATAAGTAATTGGAACAGTGATTCTCAAAATGTGATCCAGGAACCCCAGGAAAATCTGAGGCCTTTTCAAGAGGTCTGCAAGTTCACAGCTATATTTAAATAATAGTAGGATGTTTCTTGCCTTTTAGATTCCCATTGTCTTATAAAGCAACAGTCAAGTTTTCCAGAGGCTGGTTGACATATCATATCACAAAAAAGAAGACATAAGAACCCCTTGTTAAGCTAGACATTAAAGAGATTTGAACAGAGATAAAACCATTTCATTCTCCTCACTATCATTGCTTTAAATATATTTTTAAACTTTTTTGAGATATTAGTAACAAATAAAAGTGGTATATATTTAAGGTGTGGTGGTGGTAGTTTAGTCATTAAGTTGTGTCCAACTCTTGCAACCCCATGAAGCCTAGCCTGCTAGGCTTCTCTGTCCACTATATTTCCTAAGGAATAGTTCTGGAGTGGGTTGCCATTTCCTTCCCCAGGAATCTTCCAAACCCATGGTTCAAACCCAGGTCTCCTGCACTGCAGGTGGATTCTTTACCATCTGTGCCACCAAGGAAGCCCAAGCTAATATACCCATCAATTTATATAGTTACCTTAGTGTGTGTGTGTGTGTGTGTGTGTGTGTGTGTGTGTGTTGTGTATGAGAACACTTTAGATCTATTCTCTTGGCAAATTTCAAGCATACAGTGCATTAACTATAGTTACTGTGGTATACATTAGGTCACCAGAATTTCTTCATCTTATAACTGAAAGCTTATACTCTGACCAACACCTCTTCTATTCCTTCTATTCCTCTTCCAATCCCTGGTCCCATTCTACTCTGTCTCCATGAATTCAGCTTTTAAACAAATCCACATGTAAGTCAGATCATGGAGCAATTGCCTGAGACCAAAAAAAAAAAAAAAATTGACCCATTGAATTAGAGGTATACAAAATGGGACAGATTGCCTCAGTAGGTAAAAAATTCTCTGTCACTGAAGGGGCTACCTGGTTAGTTAATAGGGATATTGTGAGAACATATTAGCATTCATACTACAGAGATTTGGGTTAGATAACCACTGAACCCCTTTCCAGCCATCCATTAATTTCATAAAATACTGATAAAAATATAAACTTAATTAAAATTTGTTTCATCTAACACCTATTTCGTGTCAGGACCATACTTAGAATTCTGTCTTTCTACTAGGCCGCTTTTTTCCCATGATCCTATTCCCATAGCTAGCAACCTTATGTTTACTACCAGGCCTTGGTCGGGCAAATAAATGTTCTAGCCTAACTAGAACCATTCATGAGCTCACCAGCTAAGATGTTTGTTTATCATGACCACCTTCCTTTCTTAGCACTCCTTGACTGAATAGACAATAGACTTCTTAATTTCTGGTGTACTGTTTACTGTTTATTCTATTCATGTCTGAGGCATTCAAGGTACACGTTAGCCAAGAAAGAAAGATTCAGTTCTGAGACGTGGGTGGGAAGAAAACAAGAGAGAAGCCAGATGAAATACTATCTAGTTTCGAGGTCATCCATGGAGTGGAATGAGTCATGAAACAGTGAAGCACATTCAACTGTACACCCACAAATCCTTGCCCAAACAATGAACCTGAATATAAAAGATGTATTCAATGAATGTCATATAATACTTTCTAAAGTAAGTGTAAAAATCAGAAAGTATGGTATGGTGTAAGCATGGAGATACTGTAGGCGCAAATGTTAATTAGGTACTTGCTGGGAGCCAGCGTGAGGAACTCTGCCCTTGGCAAAAGTCACGAGGAAGGAGGCTCAGCATTACGCAAAGGCGAGATCAAGACTCAGGAGACCCCCAGTTCCCGAGCATCTACCCCCAAAATCAGAGTCTGCCTACTTTTCTGTTTTAGCTCTCACCTATACCTCTGACTTTACGGGGGGAGCTGTCCCCCCACCACCTCTCTCAGAGAAGGAGTTAACTTGCAACTCCAGTTAATGAAAATTCCTGGGCGTGACAAGAGTGTTTCAACTTACAAACTCCTCTGAAGGTTCTCTAGCCTGCCTGAGCAGGTTCATCCGGCCACATGTGATTGTTTACAGCCTCCCAACCATGAGAGGGACGAGATGCTTTAAAACTTTCTAAATACAGACTCTTTTGAGAAGTTGGACTTCCCTGGTGGCTCAGATGGTAAAGCGTCTGTCTACAATGGTAAAGCGTCTGTCTACAATGTGGGAGACCCGGGTTCGATCCCTGGGTTGGGAAGATCCCCTGGAGAAGGGAATGGCAATCCACTCCAGTACTCTTGCCTGGAAAATCCCATGGACAGAGAAGCCTGGTAGGCTACAGTCCATGGGGTCGCAAAGAGTTGGACACGACTGAGCGACTTCACTTCACTTCACTTCACTTTGAGAAGTTAGAAAATTACTAGTATAGTATAGTGAGTTGATTAGAAATTATATTGGTGAAGGGTTTTTCATTTGTTGAGCCAACAGTTGCTGCTAAATCTCCATATTCCTGCCCTTATAATGAATATAACTAGCATATGGGATAAATAAGTATTAACCGTCGATATTAGTCACATTAAACCTTAGGCTAAGTAAATTCCTTTTCTTGATTATAACTCCCTGCACCCACACCCTATAGGAATGCAGCTTTATCTGGTGCCTTCAGAGTGTGGCACCTGGTTTAAGAAAAAAATCACCCCTGGACAAAAGTTTTCTGGTAGACTGACCATTATCAGAAAGGGCCATAAAATGTCAGCAGGCCTCATGGCCAGAAGATGATGTAAAACCCCTAAGACCTTTGTATAATTTTATACAAAGCACCTGATTTTGACAAGGGTCAGGTCTGCTGACCCCACGTGACTCTGTATTCATCCCTATGTATAACAAAAAGTATATAAGCAAACCTGAAAATAAAGAAAACGGATCGTTTCTGGAAAGACTGATTCCCCCATGTCTTTCTTTCTTGTTCTCCGTTATTCTGGCTGAATTCCCATCTGGAGTGTAGGTACTCGCCAAGCCTGCTAACTTTGCCTGGGCTTCTAAGATCTGACCAGGGAGACCTCAGTGTCTCCTCTCCTTTGGGAGAATGGAAAGACACTTGTGGCCTACGTAGGTGGTGCAAGCTTCTTGTCTCAAAGCTTTATTGGTATCCCATGCAAACCAAGTTATTCAGCCTCTTTTTCTCCACTAATTTTCCTACTACACTATTCCTTTCTAATCTCTCTTTATATCTGTAATTAAATAGCTTTTTCCTAGGACGCCGATTCCGTCTCCCCTTCGAATTACCCTGGATCCACTGGGGCTGGACCCCGGCAGGTACTATCATATATGTGTCAAAATATTCAAGTATTGCTGGTATCAAAGTTTTGGATCAATTACATATTCCTTTAAAATGGCCATGGTTCAGAACCTTGTGCCTATTATTTCCTTGCCCCCCCACCAAAATGTTAAGTGTTAAGGCAAAAATCCTAAGGTGAAATTCAAGCAGTAAAATAAAATTGCCCATAGGATACCTGCAATGACATCAGACTGATCTGAAATATAATTTCCTACCATTCAATAGCTGTCATTTTATGACTCTCCCCAAATATTTTTGCATTTACTATCTGAATATTTGAAAAGTGACCTAATTGTGATGGTGCCTGGTATTTATACAGTAGGAATAGAAATCTTGTCTTCTTTGAATCTTAGAAAAGGAAAGGCCAGTATACCATTTTAGATGTTTTTAAGACAATAGATTTGATCAGAGAGAACTGACACTTGTATTTTTCACCTCACATATATGAACTTCCTTACACTATTCTTGCAAGTTTTCCATAATTTGTAGAAATAGACATTTAGAATAAAAATATAAAAAATAAGATCTTTCATAAAACAGTCCAATCCTTTCCATCATACTTAGAATAAAATAGCATCCTTCCCACAGCCTACGAGGTCCTATATACTTTGTCCCTGACTACCTCACCAACATTATGACACTACATCTTGCTCAGTATACTTTGAGCTTCCCAGGAGGTGCTAGTGGTAAAGAAGCCACCTACCAGTGCAGGAGATGTAAGAGATGCTGCTTTGATCCCTAAGTCAGGAAAATCCCCCAGAGGAGGACATGGCAACCCATTCCAGGATTCTTCAAATTCTTTCCCCACTTAATTTATTACAGAATAGAGCAGAGTTCTTTGAGGTATACAATAGGGTCTTGTTGGTTATTTATTTTGAATATAATAGAGTGTTCACATCAATCCCAAACTCCCAATTTTTCTCTCCTCACCCCTTTCCCCCTGGTAATCATAAGTTTGTTCTCCAAGTCTGTGAGTGTTTCTGTTTTTTAAATAAGTTCATTTGTATCAGTTTTTTTAGATTCTGCATATAAGCCATTTTATGTGATATTAGTCTTTCTCCAACTTCACTTATTATGATAATCTCCAGGTCCATCTCTATTGCTGCAAATGGCATTATTTCATTCTTTTAAATGGCTGGATAATATTCCCTTGTGTGTATACACACATACATTCATATACCACATCTTCTTTATCCATGCATCTGTGGATGGACATTTACTTTCCTTTCATAGTATCGTGGGCGATTTCTGAAATGACTCACAATGACTCCTATCTCCTGATACTTATGCCATTATGTCATCTCCTTCCCTTGTGTGTCCTGGCTAGACTTAGTGACTTATCTCTAACAAACAGAATATGTCAAAATTGGTGGTAGTGGCAGGATGATATTAAAAAAAAAAAAATAGTAAATTCATTGAAGTGAAGCCTGATGCATACAACCTTGACCAAACCATCAGACTTATGGATACTGGCAATATATACTGACATCTTATACCCATGTTATGATAAAATGGAAAGGGATATCACTTTTGTGTTATCTTTCTAATAATACAAAACCTCAACAAAATCATGAGAAAATATCAACAATTCAAAATTGAGGGGCAATCCTACAAAATAACTAGTTCTTCTAAAATTACAAGATTACAAAACACAAGGAAAGACTGAGGAATGGTTACTAAGAGATGAAAGGTTACAAAGATACTAAGGAGACAGGACTACTCTGAATTGGACCCTAGGTGGAAAAACTGCTGAAATCTGAATAAAGTTGTAGTTTGGGTTTTTTTTTTTTTTTTAAGGAATGAGCTGTCAATTCTGAGACTATGCTACCGAAGACCCTGACTTCCATCGAGCTTGTACTTACTCTTGGGCTCTTCCTGCTCACTGCTCTGATGAAGCAGCTTTCATGGTATAAGTCACATCGAGAGGGCCACATGGCAAAGGGCTTCTGGTCAAAAGCCGGTGGAGTCACTGAGGCCATTGGTCCAACATACCTTGAGAAGCTGAATCCTACAAACAAAAACAGTATGATTATCATGGTTGAGTTTGGAAGAAGGTTCGTCTCTATGTAAGACGTGAGTTGACTGCAGCACAGCTGACACCCTGATTCCACCCCTGTGAGACCCTGAGCCATAGAACCTAGGATTCTGTGCTGTGCACTTAGTCGTTCAGTCATATCCGCTCTCTGTGACCTCATGGACTGTAGGCCACCAGCCTCTTCTGTCCATGAGGATTCTCCAGGCAAGAGTAGTGGAGGGGGTTGCCATCCAGGGGATCTTCCCAAACCAGGGATAGAACCCAGGTCTCCCACATTGCAGGGGAATTCTTTACCATCTGAGCCACCAGGGAAGCCCACACAGGCGAACTATTCCCAGACTCCCAAGCCACAGAAACTGGGTGATAAATGTTTTAAATCACTAAGTTTTAGATGAATGTATTACACAATAATAGATAGGTAAGACGTATGCCTCTATACAATTATTATTCCTGCTTTCTGCAGGAAGGAGAAAAGTTGCTTAAAGAAATTAGGTAGCTTGCCTAAATTTACATAAATAAGTGACAAAACGGGAATTCAAACACTGGACTCTCAGAGACAAAGACTAAGGTCTTCAGTTCAGTTCAGTTCAGTTGCTCAGTCGTGTCTGACTCTTTGCGATCCCATGAATTGTAGCATGTGAGGCCTCCTTGTCCATCACCAACTCCCAGAGTACACTCAGACTCACGTCCATTAAGTCAGTGATGCCATCCAGCCATCTCATCCTCTGTCGTCCCCTTCTCCTCCTGCCCCCAATCCCTCCCAGCATCAGAGTCTTTTCCAATGAGTCAACTCTTCGCATGAGGTGGCCAAAGTATGGGAGTTTCAGCTTTAGCATAATTCCTTCCAAAGAACACTCAGGGCTGATCTCCTTCAGAATGGACTGGTTGGATCTCCTTGCAGTCCAAGGAACTCTCAAGAGTCTTCTCCAACACCACACTTCAAAAGCATCAATTCTTTGGAGGTCAGCTTTCTTTATAGTCCAGCTCACATTGTACATGACTACTGGAAAAACCATAGCCTTGACTAGACAGGCCTTTGTTGGCAAAGTAATGTCTCTGCTTTTTAATTCTGTCTAGGTTGGTCATAACTTTTCTTCCAAGAAGCAAGCATCTTTTAATTTCATGGCTGCAGTCACCATCTG
>SJXQ01002453.1:0-43742 GCA_006408695.1 Aepyceros melampus | reverse complement strand
GGGCTCCAAAATCACTGCAGATGGTGACTGCAGCCATGAAATTAAAAGGCGCTTACTCCTTGGAAGAAAAGTTATGACCAACCTAGATAGTATATTCAAAAGCAGAGACATTACTTTGCCGACTAAGGTCCGTCTAGTCAAGGCTATGGTTTTTCCTGTGGTCATGTATGGATGTGAGAGTTGGACTGTGAAGAAGGCTGAGCGCAGAAGAATTGATGCTTTTGAACTGTGATGTTGGAGAAGACTCTTGAGAGTCCCTTGGACTGCAAGGAGATCCAACCAGTCCATTCTGAAGGTCAACCCTGGGATTTCTTTGGAAGGAATGATGCTAAAGCTGAAGCTCCAGTACTTTGGCCACCTCATGTGAAGAGTTGACTCATTGGAAAAGACCCTGATGCTGGGAGGGATTAGGGGCAGGAGGAGAAGGGGACGACCGAGGATGAGATGGCTAGATGGCATCACAGACTCGATGGATGTGGGTCTGAGTGAACTCCAGGAGTTGGTGATGGACAGGGAGGCCTGGCGTGCTGCGATTCATGGGGTCACAAAGAGTAGGACACAACTGAGCGACTGAACTGACCTGAACTGAACTGAAGGGGTGAAAAGACTATCTACAGGAAGGGAGGCAAGTGAACTCCAAGGGAGAGGGGACTCAAGGAGGAGACTTACATGTCTCAGTGACATCCCACAGGAGCCCAGCAGGGAGTTGGGGCCAGAGAGCTCCAAAGGGTAGCAGCAGCTCTGATTTTGTAGCTGTGTGTGTGTGTGTGTGTGTGTGTGTGCGCGCGCGCGCGCGCGCGCTCAGTCATTTCAGCCTTTGCGACTCCATTGGCTGTAGCTTGCCAGGCCGCTCTGTCCATGGGATCATCCTGGCAAGAACTCTGGAGTGGGTTTCCATTTCTTCCTCCAGGCTTTTGAAGCTATAGGGTTTATTTTATCTATGACTAGCAGATGTTGGGCCTAGTTTCCCAAGATACAGAAAGCAGTTCAACTCAAACTGACTAAAAGTCTATTATGTTGAAAACCTATTAATGTGTAAAAATTTTAGTTTGATACCAGTGACCTTTAGGCTAACAGGACCCAGTCTGCTGTGAATAAATAACCTAGGAAATATCTTTGATTACTTTATAAAACAGATTCACACTAAAGTTCTTCTGTTATTAACTGGGTCAAATGGGAACAACTTGCCTTTAAAGATCTCTAGGCTAAGGTGAAACCATAACTTTTAGTTCACAAGAAACAACTGCCACAGAAGTATTATTCAGGCGTAAAGTGAAGTCATTCAGTCATGTCTGACTCTTTGTGACCGCATGGACTGTAGCCCACTAGGCTCCTCCATCCATGGAATTTTCCAGACAAGAGTACTGGAGTGGGTTGCCGTTTCCTTCTCCAGGGGATCTTCCTGACCCAGGGATCAAACCCAGGTCTCTCAAACTGCAGGCAGACGCTTTACTGTCTGAGCCACCAGGGAAGCCCATTCAGGCATATGAGAGGCTCAAAATTCTTTGAGAAAAATATTGGCTCCTCTCCTAGCATTACTTAGACTCTGTCCCAGGCACCTCCATGAGAGGTGGGATTACCTCTAAGCAAAAATAAAACCACCTCTTTGTGTAACTGCATCTTATTCTGCCTATTGACCATCATCCATAAGGAACATATGAATCTTTTTAATAAGATACACAGTCCCTATTCCAGTCACTAGAAGAGACACAAGTTAGATCTGGAAATTTTATGTGCTAAAAGTGTAGATGAGAGGTTACAGTCTAAGGGCAGTGTTAAGTCTTTGGAAATTCTGTAATTTCTATCTTTAACCAGAACTCTAGAAATTAAAGAAACTTAGTTCCTGACAGAACTATTTTTACTAAGTTATATTTAGTATCTGCATTTGTTTTTTTTTTAAGAATAAACTATGTCAAATGGCAGTAACAAATGACCACTCCAACTGTGGTGGCTAAACATAATTTTAGAAAATTATTTCTAGCTCCACTACATGCTCAAAGAGGATTTGAGAATGTTTTCTCTGTCACACGTAGGCGCTCGGGGGCCCACGTTGACTGAGAGGCTGCTGTGTTAGGGCTGTACCACCTGAACCATACAGCGATGGCGCTAATGTGACCCACTTCACTTCTGCTTACATTTCATTGGCCAGAACGACTAGCATCTGACTTCGAGGGGACTGAAAAACGTAAGTGAGGGGAGGGAATATTTGATGAATATTATCTCTGTGACAGTATCATTCCTGTAAGTTTTTGAGAACTAAATCTGATAGATACACTTAATTGCTATTGCTGTTTTAACAAATTACCACAAACTAGTGACTTAAAGTGTGGGTCTGAGTGAACTGCGGGAGTTGGTGATGGACAGGGAGGCCTGGCGTGCTGCGATTCATGGGGTCGCAAAGAGTTGGACACGACTGCGCGACTGAACTGAACTGAATTGAACTGAAGGTGAAGGTGAAGGTGAAGTAATTGAACTGAAGTGACTTAAAAACAACAAGCAATATAATACCTTACGGTCTTTGAAGATCAGAAATCCAGAATGGGCTCACTGGATTAAAATCGAAGTCCTGGCATTCCTTGGCCCACGGTCACCTTCCGTCTCCCATCTTTGAAGCAAGATGTGGGCAGTTTGGATTTTCTAACATCTCTTCATTCTGACACTGACTCTTCTGCTTCCTTCTTCCACAATCCGGGGTTCTCATGATGACATTTAACCTGGAAAAGCCAGGATACTCTTTCTATTTTTAAGGTCAGCTGATTAGGACCTTAATTCCATCTGCAACCTTAGTTCTCCTTTGCCATGTTCTGAAACATACTGACAGGCTCCAGAGTTAGAACATGGACATTTTTTTTTTTACCACTTATTTTATTTATTTTTATTAAAGTAGACTTGATTTACAATGTTTTAGTTTTACGTGTACAACAGTGATTCATATATATATATATCATTTTTCAGATTACTTTCCATTATAGTTTGTTAAAAGATATTGTGTATAATTCCCTGTACTATACAGTAGGTCCTTGTTTTTTATCTATCTTTTTTTAAATTAATTTTTATTTTTTTAGTTTTGTTTTGCTTTACAATACTGTATTCGTTTTGCTACACATCGACATGAATCAGCCACGAGTGTACATGAACTCCCAATCCCGACCCCCACCTCCCGCCTCCCGCCCCACACCCTCTCTGGATTATCCCCGTGCATCAGTCCGAAGCATCCTGCATCCTGCATCAAACCTGGACTGGCGATTCATTTCACTTATGATATCACACATGTTACACTGCCACTCTGCCAACCCATCCCACCCTCTCCCTCTCCTACAGAGTCCAAAAAGCCATTCTATACATCTGTGTCTCTTTTGCTGTCTTGCATACAGGTTTATCATTACCATCATTCTAAATTCCATATATAAGAACATGGACATTTTTGAGGGGCTATCATTCTGACTATCAAAGTAGGATGTGAAAAAATATGTGCAGTTTTGTCATATTTGCTATTAAAGTATTACTCCATTATTCTTGCCTGGGAAACCCCATGGACATAGGAGCCTGGTGGGCTACAGTCCATGGTGTTGCAAGAATCAGACACGACTTAGCAACTACCCCACCACCACCACCACTAAGGTAAGTACCTTTCTTTTGGGGCTTCCCTGGTGGCACAGTGGTAAAGAATCCACCTGCAATGCAGGAAACGTAGGAGACATGGGTTCAATCCCTGGGTCAGGAAGATCCCCTAGAGAAGGAAACAGCAACACACTCCAGTATTCTTGCCTGGAGAATCCCATGGACAGAGGAGCCTGGAGAGCTACATTTCATAAGGTTACCAAGAGTTGGACACGACTGAACTGACTGAGCATGTGCAAAGTTTATTATGTTTAGTGAATTTTATATAAAATTTTCATTTAAAAAACTATGAAAACTTCCTTTTTATCAATTCATAGGAACAAAGTAACACAACATCTTTTCTTTGTAGTCTTAGAGATAAGGAAGAAGACTAAATTGAGTAATGCATTGCCATATGAATTTGTGTCACTTTTTTTAAGCAAGCAAATCCTGCATTCCTAGGTAGTTTTATAATTTATTTATCCTTAAAATAAATGCTTCCTGTTGCTTCCAATGCTTTTAAATAAAAAAATATTGTGTATTAATAAAAAATAGAATAATAATGTTGAATTAAAAACATAAAATATTGGATTCAAAGTGAAAGGAAAAACACATTTTGAATATTTTCTACAGAATAAAGTTGTTCTTATATTTTATTTCAGTCATATAGAGGTCAAGGCATGCATATTCTCAGGAAAGAGAATATTCAGAGGAATGAAGAAAAATCCTTTCCCTCAAGGAGCATAACATTTATTTGGAGTGATAAAATCATACACATAAAGATATAACTAGCTACACCTAGCATGAAATAAGCAGAAAAATGCCTTCTAGTTAAATGCTATGAGAGCCATATCAGAAGGTAAAATGAGTAATTATGTGGAAAAGAAATGTCTGATTGGAGAAGAGTGTTTTTTTTTTAATAATAGACTTTATTTTTTAGAGCTCTGTTTTCAGTGCAAAGCAAAAATAAGAGGAGGTATGGAGATTTCCCATATAAACCCTGCCCTCTGTCCTATACATGCAGAGCCTCCTCCATTATCAACTGCCCCCACCATAGTGGTAGATGGGTTACAACTGGTGAAACTATCTTGGCAAATCATTACCATTTAAAGTTCATCGTTTTCTTTAGGTCTCTCTTTTGATATACTTTCTATGGATTTGGACAAACTTATTGCCTGGAAAATCCCATGGATGGAGGAGCCTGGTAGGCTGCAGTCCATGAGGTTGCTAAGAATCAGACACGGCTGAGCGACTTCACTTTTACTTTCATGCATTGAAGGAAATGGCAGCCCACTCCAGTGTTCTTGCCTGGAAAATCCCAGGGACGGAGGATCCTGATGGGCTGCCAGGTATGGGGTCACATAGAGTTAGACACGACTGAAGCGACTTAGCAGCAGCAGCAGGAGCAGCAGCAGCAGCATAATCACATATATCCACGATTATAGTTTCATACAGAGTAGGTTCATTGTCCTTAGAATTAATCTATGTTCTGCCTAAGGATCCTCCTCTCCCCTGGCAACTACTGATCTTTTTACTGTCTCCAAATTTTACCTTTTTCAAAATGTTATGTAAGCTGGAATCATATAGTATGTAGCTTATTCAGATCGACTTCTTTCACTTGTAATATGAATTTAAGTTTCCTCTAGTCGTTTCACACAGCTTAAAGGCTCATTTCTTTTAGTGACGTATAATATAACTGTCTGGATATGCCACACTTTATTTATCCACTCACCTACTGAGGGGCATATTGTTTGCTTCCAGGTTTAAGCAATTATGAATAAATCTGCTATAAATACCCATGTGCAGATTTTTATGTGGATGTAAGTTTTCAACTCATTTGGGTAAATAATAATAAGTGCAATTGCAGAATCTCATGGTAAGTGTATCATTAGTTTTGTAAGAAACTGCCAATCTGCCTTCCACACTGGCTGCACCATTCAGAATTCCCATCAGCAATGAATGAGAATTCCTGCTGTTCCACATTCTTTCCAGGACTTCTTGTTGTTGGTAGTCCAGATTTCAGCCATTCTAACAGGCTATAGTAGTATCTCATTTTTTTAAATGTATTTTATGGAATCATGGTTGATTAACAATGTTTTGTTAATTTCTGTTGAACAGCAAAGTGATTAGTTACACATATCTCTATATATTATTTTTCATATACTTTTCCATTAATGGTTTATTATAGGATAGTAATTGTAGTTCCCTGTGCTATACAGTAGGACATTGTTTATTCATTTTCTATAGAATAGACTGCATCTGCTAATCCCACTACAAATCCACACTTCCTCAATCACCACTCCCTTCTCCTGGAAACCACAAGTTTGTTCTCTATCTCCATGATTCTGTTTCATTGTTGTTTTCATTTCATTTTCTTGATGACATATGATATTGAGCATCTTTTCACAGGCTTATTTGTTGATAGTATATCTGTTTTGGTTGCATATCTGTTAAGGTCTTTGACTCATTTTTAAATCAGTTTGTTTTCTACTGTATAACACATGGAACTCTGCTCCATGTTAAAATGTGCCAGCTTGGATGGGAGGGAGGTTTGGGGGGGAATAGATATAAGTATATGTATGGCTGAGTCCCATAGCTATATACCTGAAACTACCACAACATTGTTAATCAGATATACCCTAATACAAAATAAAAAGTTTAAAAAGTTTGGGAAAAAAATCAGTTTGCTTTCTCGTGGAGTTTAACAATTCTCTTATATTTTGGAGAACAGCCATTTATTAGATGTGTCTGTTTCAAATATTTTCCTCCGGTTTGTGGCTTGTCTTTTCCTGTTCTTTTGCAGAGAAGTTCTTTATTTTAATGTTTTAGATTTTACTAAATTTAAATAGATAAAGACCCAGAAAAAAGGGTCCTACCACTTTTATGGACCAGGGGTTTGCAGGGGAGGATGGGGCTTCACTTGTAACTCAGCTGGTCTTCCAAAGAATCCACCTGCAATGCAGGAGACGTGGGTTCAATCCCTGGGTTGGGAAGGTCCCTTGGAGAAGGGAACAGCTACCCACTCCAGTATTCTAGCTTGGAGAATTCCGTGGACTGTATATCCATGAGGTTGCAAAGAGTTGAACACAACTGAGTGACTTTCACTTTCAAGAGATGGCTGGGAGTCAAAAAGTACTAAATATTGAGTTAGGATGAAGAAAAATATCTTCAAGACCTTTCAATAATGTGACCTGAGCAGAGGCATCTGAGAGTGGCATTGGCCAAAGTCTCCTGATAAAGACATCTCCAAACTGGGGTGTTTGGGCTGGGAATACAGGTATCGATAAGGTACAAATAAGAGCATGCTGGCCAATGGAGGGGCTGAGTCCTTGAAAGTAATTCCCTCCACACTTGGTACCAACTCTGCTACGGAGGGCAGATTTGACCCTTCCAAGTAAAGCCTTTTAATATGAATGGCTGGACCTGAGAGATCACAAGTAGGACTTTGGTGTGGTGCTGGAGTCCTCAATTACATATTATCAACATTACCTTTGCCTCATTTGACACCTTCTTTATCCCTTAACACAAATAAGAAACAATGAACTTGACCAATACAATAATTATTAAGGATTGTGTGTGTGTGTGAGTGTGTGTGTGCGTGCATTAGTTGCTCAGTTGTGCCTGACTCTTTGCATCCCCACGGACTGTAGCTCACCAGGTTCCTCTGTCCATGGAATTCTCCAGGCACCAACTCTGGAGTTGGTAGCAATGCCCTCCTCCAGGGATCTTCCTGACCTAGGGATTGAACCTGGGTGTCCCACATTGCAGGCAGATTCTTTACCATCTGAGCCACCACAGAAGCCCACATGATTATATGATATATTTAAAAACCCGAAAGTCTTGAAGTGATTGAGTCATAAGGTTCCCTCCATGGTCAACTCCACTCTAGCTTTCCCTGTTCCTTCAATAAACCCAACTCATCTGCCTTGTATCCTTTGGGTAAATTGTCTGAGACACTCTAATCAGATAGTCCTGGGTCTCACCTCTCAGTCTATTTAGATCTCTGCTCAAATGCCACTTCAGAGCAACACTAATTTAAATCCAGTAAAATAGGGAAGTCGCTTAGTTGTGCCCAACTCTTTGTAACCCCATTCTCAAAGCCAGAATACTGGAGTGGGTAGTCTTTCCCTTCTGCAGGGGATCTTCTCAACCCAGGGTTCGAACCCAGGTCTCCAGCATTGCAGGCGGATTCTTTACCAGCTGAGCCACAAGGGAAGCCCAAAAATACTGGAATGGGTAGCCTATCCCTTCTCCAGGAGATCTTCCTGACCCAGGAATTGTACCAGGGTTTCCTGCATTGCAGGCGGATTCTTTACCAACTGAGCTATCAGGGAAACACCACCCCCAGAGGAGTACGTCAAGGCTGTATATTGTCACCCTGCTTATTTAACTTCTGTGCAGAGTACATCATGAGAAACGCTGAGCTAGAAGAAACACAAGCTGGAATCAAGATTGCCGGGAGAAATATCAATAATCTCAGATATGCAGATGACACCACCCTTATGGCAGAAAGTGAAGAGGAACTAAAAAGCCTCTTGATGAAACAGGAGAGTGAAAAAGTTGGCTTAAAGCTCAACATTCAGAAAATGAAGATCATGGCATCTGGTCCCATCACTTCATGGCAAATAGATGGGGAAACAGTGGAAATAGTGTCAGATTTATTTATTTTGGGGGGCTCCAAAATCACTGCAGATGGTGACTGCAGCCATGAAATTAAAAAATGCTTACTCCTTGGAAGGAAAGTTTGACCAACCTAGCCAGCATATTCAAAAGCAGTGACATTACTTTGCCAACAAAGGTCCGTCTAGTCAAGGCTATAGTTTTTCCAGTGGTCATGTATGGATGTGAAAGTTGGACTGTGAAGAAAATTGAGCACCGAAGAATTAATGCTTTTGAACTGTGGTGTTGGAGAAGACTCTTAAGAGTCCCTTGGAGTGCAAGGAGATCCAACCAGTTCATCCTAAAGGAGATCAGTCCTAGGTGTTCTTTGGAAAGACTGATGCTAAAGCTGAAACTCCAATACTTTGGCCACTTCATGCAAAGAGTTGACTCATTGGAAAAGACCCTGATGCTGGGAGGGATTGAGAACAGGAGGAGAAGGGGATGACAGAGGATGAGATGGCTGGATGGCATCACTGACTCGATGCACATGGGTTTGGGTGGACTCCGGGAGTTGGTGATGGACAGGAAGGCCTGGCGTGCTGCAATTCATGGGGTCACAGAGTCAGACAGGACTGAGTGACTGAACCGAACTGAAAATATGGAAACTTTTTTCAATATAATTCTGTTCCAACCTCCCTCATTTGTGCTTATATAGATTTGTTAATAACCCAGCAACATAGTATTTAAATTATTGCTTCATTAAATGTTATAAAAATTAGGAGAACAAAAGAGAATATTGAAGTTTTCCTTTTTTATTAACCTACATATACACCATTTCTGATATTCTTCATTTCTTCCTAACTTTTATCCAAGTTACTGTCTGGTATTGTTTCATTGTTTCAGTAAAGCTCCATTTTCTGCCCCTTCTTTTAAGCTATATTGTTGCATAGATTATATCCATATAGAATTCATTTGTTCTACTACATATTAGTTTAAATTAAATATTTCCACAAACAAGATAGCTTCTAAATGAGAAAATACTGTTATTTGTAATTAATTGAAAGCATATATTTTATAAATGCAATGTAATAAGAAATATTGTATAGTTATAAATTTTTCTTAAATATTTCCTTCTTATCTAGGGAACTCTTCATCAGTTACCAAAAACCAATCTGTTAATTATCTCCTTGGTACCTAGTTTTGTAAACAAACTGTTTAATCTATAATTATTTTTTTTAAGTTAAAGCTTACACATTCTTGTCACTACTTAAGACATTTTTACGTTGTCAGTGGCTCAGATGGTAAAGCGTCTGCCTACAATGTGGGAGACCCAGGTTCTATCCCTGGGTTGGGAAAATCTCCTGGAGAAGGAAATGGCAACCCACTCTAGTACTATTGCCTGGAAAATCCCATGGATGGAGGAGCCTGGTAGGCTATAGTCCATGGGGTTGCAAAGAGTCGGTCACGACTGAATGACTTCACTTTCTTTCTTTCAAAGCCAACAATGCTCTTCAGTTGCACAACTCTCTGTTTGCCACAGGACACAAGACGTGTCTGTTGCTAGACCAAAAATACATGCTCCGGGAATAGTACTTGTGAAAAATATATTTATGTATTAATAGCCAGTTTGCCGTCTACAAATTGGGATAATATTTTGTTAATTAAATTTAAACTTAGGCACGTGTTTTCAGTTTCATTCACTAAACATGTCATTTGACATCATCAGGCACTAGAAGGTGAGCACAATGAGGCTAGGGGTTTTCATCTATTTTGTTCACTGATATAATCCTACTATTTGGAACAATGTTTGACATACATGATGAAATAAAATTTATATTTCAAGGCAGGACAGGAGACACACAGAATTCTCTGTGTCCATTTGGGCCTCTCCCTTCCCCCCTAATGTACAATGTGTATCTGCATTATGCATTAGCCACATCTTCTCAAAGATGGTCATGCCTGCTGAAACATAAAGATCCTTTTTTTCCCTTTCTTCTCACACTAGGAATGTAACTTCTCAAAAGAATAGTGTTCTTTTCCAACCCTGTAGAGGGTCGTGGTGACTTGCTGCTTGCTTTTTACATGCTTATCTATGTTAGGTAGTTAGAGTAGGAAAAAGGAGTCCAGGATGGCGATGGCTAAAAGACAAGGAAGAGAAAAAGCCAGTGAAAATAGAACAAAGGAAAGCTGAGGGCCAGAGTGAGGACCTCACTAGAACAAATAGCATTCCTGGCTAGGCCAATTTACATAGCATAGGCCCAGGGTGGGTGGGGGGCGGAGAAAAAAAAAACATATTAAAAGAGGAGCCAAAGGGCTGTAGGCTCTTGCTAACTCTCTCTCTCAGTCTCTCACTCTCTTCTCTTCATGTCTTTTGGGTCGGTGTGCCCTCACACCTCTGAGGATGCATTTTCTTTTTATTTTCTAAATAAAACCGAGCTGTAACATGGAGCTGTAACACTCATCTGTCCAAGAGCTGTGACACAGTCTGCCCGAGGGTCTGTCACTTCAAAGTTTTGTTGTGACAAGACACAATCGAGGAAATTACCCTCTCCCCAATACCTAGTCTATGTATCATTGGTGAACTTTTTGTATATAAAATATCAATATGTAATAAACTCACACATCTGTGGGCACCTTATCTTTGACAAAGGAGGCAAGAATATCCAATGGAGAAAAGACACCCTCTTCAGTAAGTAGTGCTAAGAAAACTGGACAGCTACATGTGAAAGAATGAAACTAGAACCCTACCTAACACCATGTGTGTGAGCCACTCAGTCGTGTCCAACTCTCAGTGACTCTATGGACTGTAGCCCGCCAGGTTCTTCCACCCATGGGATTCTTCAGGCAAAAATTCTGGAGTCGGTAAGCCATTTCCTTCTTCAGTGGATCTTCCCAACCCAGAGATTGAACACACAGAGGCAGATTCTTTATTGAGCCACCAGGGAAGCCTGGGATAATATATTTTTGATAGTAAGTTATGAAGCACTGGAAAATTTTTTTACAGGTGGTAAGAAAACCTACTCTGTGATTAGTTTCATAAGCATGTGAGGTCTCATTTAGGATAGTGGTTATTTGGGAGTTTATACAGGAGTTTATATTGGGAGAATATATGCAGAATTCATGTTAGACCTGCTTTTCTGTGGGGTTGTTAAAATTGCTTAAGAACTTTGATTTTGTGAAAGTCCAAGGTATTCTCCATAGTGGCCAAGCAAACCTGATTTATCATAATATGAAAGGCAATGAAAATGAAATTGACTTTGAGATGAACTTGTCAGGTCTGTAGTTTTCCTTTCTCCTTATTCTGAGAAAGTAACCATGCTCTTTGTGCCTAGTTTCCTGAGAGAAAGTTGATATTATAGAACAAAAAGTAGTAGTAAATAACCTGCTTTCTTGGCTTTTCAGCTCAAGAATTGCTCAGCTCCTTGAGGAATTATGCTAAAAAGATGGGAAAGGAAGAGATTATTTCAGAATGCACAGGAGGATAGAGGCTGTTGGGCTACACAGAAATGAGGGGCCTTCCTCTGCCACCACTCCTAGCAGCAGTGGATAAAACGTGGCCACATGTGCACAGCGAACCCAGAGAAGGTGAGACCCTGGGACTCCAAGATCCTCAAGAGGTGCTGAGAATGGAGATCCCTGACCTAGGCAGACAACTCACTACCAATCTTGGTTCCTGACTAATACTTTATTTTCTTGGGCTCCAAAATCACTGCAGATGGTGATTGCAGCCATGAAATTAGAAGACGCTTACTCCTTGGAAGAAAAGTTATGACCCAACTAGACAGCATATTAAAAAGCAGAGGTGTTACTTTGCCAACAAAGATCCATCTAGTCAAGGCTATGGTTTTTCCAGTAGTCATGTATGGATGTGAGAGTTGGATTATAAAGAATTGATGCTTTGCAACTGTGGTGTTGGAGAAGACTCTTGAGAATCCCTTGGACTGCAAGGAGATCCAACCAGTCCATCCTAAAGGAAATATGTCCTGAATTTTCATTGGAAGGACTGATGCTGAAGCTGAAACTCCAATACTTTGGCCACCTGACGTGAAGAACTGACTCATTTGAAAAGGCTCTGATGCTGGGAATGATTGAAGGTGGGAGGAGAATGGGACGACAGAGGATGAGATGGTTGGATGGTATCTCCAACTCAATGGACATGAGTTTGAGTACACTCTGGGAGTTGGTGGTGGACAGGGAGGTCTGGCGTGCTGCAGTCCATGGGGTCACAAAGGTCAGACACGACTGAGCAACTGAACTGACTGAACGGAACACTGAGTCAGTCACTCTCAAGATCAACCATGAGCTTCTAGCTGTCAATGGCAAAAATAATAATCTGAAAAACAGAAGCAGTTTTGGGGCTCCAGATAGGTATTCTGAGCTCCCAGTGTTATCTGAAATGGCACACTTTATAGCCCCTAGGGATAGAATCTAATTAAAGACAACAATATGGAAACTGAGCTCAGGTCTCTCTAGTTTGTCTCTGCAATGGTATCTGCTCCCTCATAACGTTTTGCCCCAGTGGCAGCAACAAGCCAAGGTGAAGACTGCAAAGAAGTAGCTCTAAAATCCATGACTCTCCTGCCAGGCAATTCCACTAGGACCAGAATTAAGGTGATATGATTAAACTAAAAACAGTCACCATGTATTTTTCTTAATTACCTCTGAAACACATATTTCTAAGAAACTTTTATCTGTGAAGAAAAACATCACTAACTGCTGGAGACTGCTAATTTAAATTTTGAATTATATTACCCTCATGGTAAAATATGTGAAGGAGAAGTAAAGGAGAAACAGTTGACTGCCATTCTAGTTCTACCAAGATCAGCCTTTAGCTCCTCTAGTTGCCCACAGATTGAGCACCCTGGGGGATCTCAAGAGGAAGAAAAACAGGAACCATTCTGTGCTGTGCATGTTCAGGCCCCTAGACAGTTGAAACACAGATCTCGGGAAACATTTCAATGAACTCCAAATTTTTGTATCTTCTCATGTGTAGAAAAGGCCTAAAATCATTAACCTGAGATGTCTATTCTTTGTGATTAGAAGTAATATTTTGATGTTTGACATGTTTTTAGCAAAAAAAAAAATCATATATATCCTGACTCTTCCCTTACCTCTTTGGAACAGGTCCTCAGAACTCTGAGGTTTCCTGGGCTGCTTCCCTCAGTAAGGTCCCGGAATAAAAGGTAATTCACAACTTTTACATTGTGCTTTTTTCTTTTGTCAACAGATATGTCACATGGTAAAGTATGTCAAAAAATTTAGGCTAATTTTATCCTCCTTCTAATTTAAAAAAAGCCCTCAACATAGTACATTATACATGTAAATTATAAATCTGACATTTTAGCTCATGCTTTATAAGGTAGATAATAGTTCAAACTCTAAAGAGGTGACATGTTTCCACAATATGAATCACCAGTCATACGGAGAATTAGAGGAAGGTTTCAGGTACATGCCCACAATAATTGATACAAACCAACTGCAAAATGTTCTAATATAAACGCCAGTGTTCATTGTGGTATCTGACTGCAGCATCCATCCCCAGATATTAACTCTGCTTTTTTAGTTCTGCTTTTGCTTTTGATACAAATAACCAGAAAAGAATAGGAATGAAAATTCAAAAATATTTTAGAAGAATAAGTAAGAATATTTTATTAGTGACCAAATTCTTAAGCTGTATAATTAAACTATATTTACACTTAGTCCATTTGAATTATAACAGGAATAATAGGATTCCTGCTGTACCAAATTATAGGATAATTTTCTTTTTCCTGAGAAGAAACGTTTTATTTCTAAAGTAGAATTACAGAAGTATATTTCTCCCTCTTTACTCACTCCAGTGAAAGAGCAGAAATTCTTCCCAATGATGACTGCTCCAACATGGGTTCTCCATGTTTTATACCAAGAGAGATATACTTTTCACGTATGCAAGAAAAGGCACATTTATATATTTACAGGATGATGGGAAAGGTAATTATTTAGGGCAGTAATGCCTCTTCTTGGACTCTCATAGGCAATAATGGAGAAACCAAAGCTATGTATAGTATTTTAGAAAAAATAATCCAGAAATATCACACTTCCTATATTTCTCCCTCTTTACTCACTCCAGTGAAAGAGCAGAAATTCTTCCCAATGATGACTGCTCCAACATGGGTTCTCCATGTTTTATACCAAGAGAGATATACTTTTCACGTATGCAAGAAAAGGCACATTTATATATTTACAGGATGATGGGAAAGGTAATTATTTAGGGCAGTAATGCCTCTTCTTGGACTCTCATAGGCAATAATGGAGAAACCAAAGCTATGTATAGTATTTTAGAAAAAATAATCCAGAAATATCACACTTCCTAATTTCAAACCCCATTATAGAGCTATAGCAATCAAAACAGTATGACACTGGTATAAAAACAGATATATAGGCCAATGGAACAGAATCATGAGCCCCAAGATAAACGCCTGCATATGTGGTAAACTAACATTTGACAAGAGCCAAGAACACTCAGGGGAGTAAAGATAGCCTCCTGAAAAAAATGATGCTGGTAAAACTAAATAGTCATGTAAAAGAGAATGAAACTGAACCCCTATCTTACATCACTCACAAAACTTAACTCAAGGTGGATTAAAGATAAATATAAAACCTGAAGCTATAAAGCTCCTAGAATAACACACAGGGGAAAATCTCCTCTTGGCAATGGTTTTATGGCTATGACACAAACAGCACAAGCAACGAAAGCAAAGGTAAATAAGTACAACTACATCAACTAAAAAGTCTCTGTACAGCAAGAGAACCAGTCAACAAAATGAAGAGACAACCTACGAAATCAAAGAGAACGTGTGCAAATCTGACACCTGTTAAGACGCTAATATGCAAAATTATAAGGAACTTATACAAAACTCAAAGGCCAAAAACAAACCGAACAATCCAATTTAAAAATGGCAAGACATTAATAAATAGACATTTTTCCAAGAAGACATTTAAATGGCCAACAATTACATCAAAAGGTCACTAATTATCAGGGAAATGTAAAATATATATATATATATATCACCTCACGCCTGTCAGAATGGCTCTTATTAAAAAGACAAGATAGTGTTAATGAGGATGTGAAGAAAAGGAAGCCCTTGGGCACTGTTGGTGGTGGGAATATAAATTAGTGTAGCTGCTTGAGAGAGTAACTAACTGTGGACCTCCTATTTCTTGTTATTGTACAGCCTAAGAATGGTTTTCACATTTTTTTTAATGGCTTAAAAGAAATCAAAAGAAGCAGATTTTGTGGCACATGAAAAGTATATTAAATTCAAATTTCAGTGTCCAGAAAAGTTTTATTAGAACATAGCCATGCTCGTTTGCTTATGTGTTGTAAGCAAACCCAAAACTTTTACCCTCTAGAACTTGGCAGAGCAAGGTTACTGACCCCAGACCTTAGCAGACTGAACACCACTGGGAGGTAGGGGCTAGAACAGACAAGTAAGGCAGTGTAAGTAAATTCAAATAGCACAGGTGATATGATAAATTACTTGTTTGTTTGGGGGAAGAAAAATTGAAAAGAAAAAAAGCTTACATGAGAGTCTACGTAAAATGAAGCTTGGACGTTTCAACTAGGGGTTAGTGGAAGAGTGGTTCCAAGAGAAAGGGGCAAAGGTTTGTACTCAGAAATGTCAATGCTGGTGTTTACCAAAAGAAAGCAAAGTTCAAAAAAANTCCATGATCCAGCGGATGTTGGCAATTTGATCTCTGGTTCCTCTGCCTTTTCGAAAACCAGCTTGAACATCAGGGAGTTCACGGTTCACGTATTGCTGAAGTCTGGCTTGGAGAATTTTGAGCATTACTTTACTAGCATGTGAGATGAGTGCAATTGTGCGGTAGTATGAGCATTCTTTTGCATTGCCTGTTCATAGCAGTACTATTTACAACAACCAAAATATGGAAGCAGGGGCTTCCCCGGTGGTCCAATGTTAAGACTCTGAGCTTCCAATGAAGGGGGCCCAGGCTTAATCCTTGGCCAGGGAACAAGGTCCTGAATGCCATAATAAATAAAAAATAAAATAACTGTACTTTTTTTTAAGATATAGAAGCAAATTAGGTTTGTATCAACAGATAAATGGATAAAGAATATATGTATGTATGTATATACATATATACCATGAGGGATCACTCAGACCTAAAAAAGAATTCTGTCATTTGCAAAAACATGAATAGGCCCAGAGAATATTATGCTTAGTGAAATAAGTCACAAAGAGAAAGACAACTATTTTATGTTATCACTTATATGGGATTTGAAACTAACCAAACAAAATCTAAAGTCATAGGAAAAGGATCTGATTTGATCAGGGGCAATTAAGATGGTCAAAGACAGAAACCTCCAGTCGTAAGATATAAAAGTACTGGGGAGGTACACCACTTGATGACTATAGTTAACACTGTGTCACTGAGAGTTAAGAGGGAAGATCCTAAGAGTTCTCATCATGAGGAAGAAACGTTGGCTTTTTCTTTGTTTTTCTTCCCTCCTTCCTCTTTCTTTCTTATCTGTATGAGATGACAAATGTGACTGCAGTAAACTTACTGTGGTAATCACTGTACCATATGTGTGACTCGGGGCATCGCGCTCTACACCTTAACCTTACGCAGTGCGTGTTGTGCCCAGCTGTGTCTGACTCTTTGTGATCCCCTGGACTATTTCCTGCTAGGCCCCTCTGGTCATGGAATTCTCCAGGCAAGAATACTGGAGTGCGTTTCCTACTGCAGGCCATCTCTTGTGTTTCCTGCATTGGCAGGCAATTTCTTTACCACTGCGCCACCTGGAGCCCAACCTTATACAGTACTTGTGTCGATTATATCTTAAAGCTGGGGGAAAGGGGGAATAAACTCTTAGTGCTTAAAAAGAAAATGTTCTGTTAATAAACCAAAACTTGATACTTTTCTAGACTATATATGTAAGGTTAAATGCTAAATGTTAAATCAAGAAAGCATCAATCTAGTTTATATAAGAATCCAGAGAAGAAAAAGATTGAAGAGGCAGGATAGTCATAAGTATTAAGACTTTGGTGAAAATGCAACTTCAAGAGCATAAATAAACTCTTATCAATTCTAAAACATAAGCACTGCTGAAATACCAGGTATTGTTGTTTAGTCACCAAGTTGTGTCCAACTCTTTTGATCCCATGGACTATGGGCTGCCAGGCTCCTCTGTCCATGGGATTTCCCAGGCACAAATACTGGAGTGGGTTGCCATTCCCTTCTGCAGGGATAGAAACTTATCTCTTGCATCTCCTGTATTGGCAGGTGGCTCCTTTACCACTGAGTCACTAGGGGAGCCCAATATTAAGTAGGCTTTGCTTAAAATTGTCCCTTCAGGCAGAATCAAGCACCCAAAATAATTAGGCTGATGGAGAAAATACTGTAGAGGTGAACCATTCAAAAACCTATGCATACAGGTTTATCATTCACAGATGTATAGAACAGCCTTTTGGACTCTGTGGGAGAGGGAGAGGGTGGGATGATTTAGAAGAGTGGCAGTGCAACATGTATGATATCATAAGTGAAACGAATCGCCAGTCTAGGTTTGATGCAGGATGCAGGATGCTTGGGACTGATGCATGGGGATAATCCAGAGAGATGATGTGGGGCAGAGGGGGGGTGGTCAGGATTGGGAGTTCATGTACACTTGTGGCTGATTCATGTCAATGTATAGCAAAACGAATACAGTATTGTAAAGCAAAACAAACTAAAAAACAAAAATTAAAAAAAAGAAACCTATGCAACTTTGTAACCACGGTCCTAACAAAAATACTCACAATCTTAACGAATTTTAGCTTAGTTAAATCTCTGTAGCATTTTAACCCAGCTCACAGTCAATCAGTTCTTTAAGTTTTAAGGCTGGGGCTCACCTCCCTCCTTTGAGAAGTAGTTTCTTGAGGGCACCCATTGTCAATAGAAAACAGTTTCATCAAAAATTTAAATTTAAAATCTGGTATTTAAAAATGTCTTTGCAGCTTCTTCAGCTGCAGTTGCAGCTTCACTAGATACAGTAACACTCTAGAAAGGGTACTGATCCTTGATGGCATTAAAATACTCAAAACTGATTACAAAGAAAGATATTTCAATAGGATTTTTAGCTGGCCTTTTTTCTTAAGACTAAGGTTTTCTCATTAACATTGAAAAGCTTCCACTGATTGTTTCAAAAGCTGCTAAATTGGTATTAACCAGTGACTTTGGGGTTATATTTTCTCTATCAATCCTCTGTGAACTAGTTTGCAGCATAGAAACACATGTTCTATTGTAGCAGAATATTATATGCAAATTGAAGTCTTAACACTACTCTCCAAATTGTTATAATCTTTACTACACTTTTACTATACTTATGCAAAAAATACATATATAGATATTTACACATAAACACAGAAACATACTACAAGTTCCTTCAAAATGGATCAGGATATTATTGTTTTATCTTCTCATTGCATAAATTTTCAAATAATATTTTTAGACAATAGAATATTAAGAAAGAATATAAATGCCCTACAATTATTAACCTGTAATTCTAGGAAAACCTATACTGCACATTGGTGTTTAAAATCCTACATACATTAAAAACACAAGAGAAACACTTTATAAGAATGTACTTTATTATGAAAATACAAATTGCCACAGATTACATTTCTACTACTTTTGCAAACATCACATGTGATTTTCCTTTTCTGAATGTAGCACCGCAACAGATGTTGTATAGAATCTTTAAAGGAAAAACTTCTGTTTTCACATTCTGATCCTCAGATATTCTCCCATCCTGCTAGTTCAAACAGAGGACAGTCAAGTTTCACATAAAGGCAAGTTTATAGATTTTCAAAAATGCATGTTAAAGCTAGGTGAAAAACATATAGGAAGATATGAACACTGCCTGCTTCACATTTCCTTCTGCCAGCCAAGACCACGAATAGGGCCATGTCTGCCCTCACACACAGGGTCACTGACTAATATGAGTAACAAAGGAGAAATTTTGTCAGTTGTTCATTCTCCCAAGAGACCAAAAGAAACATTGCAGAGAAGTTTTTGTTTCATAACAAAAACTTTTTATTTTTTAATAGTTGGAAAATTGCTATATAATTTGGATAGGTATTAAATCATGTGTGAAATAATTGTATCAACATTTTTCTATTGAAACACATTTAAGCTTAGGAAAAACTCGACAAATGGTTGGCACATTTTCTGCATTCAGATTTGAACATTTATTTAAGTGAAATGATTATGATTAATCATAAAATTAAATATAAAAACACAAAAATGGATATCAACTGAGTATCAGTAGTCTTTACCAATAAAATTCAAGTCAAGATATTAAATAAAACAGAGAAGTATATGACCATATTGAATTTCGTGTCTACTAATAGTAAAGAAGCGTGAAAATGTGTATTGTAAACTGGCCAATTGACTGTTTGGATAAATTTTCTGAGAAAACCTTTCCATTACCAAATAAAGGAAAAATGTTAATTTTTAAATAGTTTGACATGTCTCCTTTTGGAGAGCAAATGTGACTTTCATGTAAGTATTTATTATACAAACTGGATTGGCACATCTAGTCTCATTTTGAAAATTATTTATAAATATACACAGCCCAAATGAAAAGTAGCAAGAATAGACTACATGAAACCTAAATAATTCTACATAAAAAAGTGAAAGTGTTAGTTGCTCAGTTGTGTCTGACTCTTTGCACCCACATGGAGTGTAGCCCTCCAGGCTCCTCTGCCCATGGAATTCTCTAGGCAAGATTACTGGAGGGGGTTGCCATTTCCTTCTCAAGGGGATGTTCCCAACCCAGGGATTGAACTGGGGTCTCATTTCTGGGAAAGACTGAGGGCAAGAGGAGAAGGGGATGACAGAGGACAATGGAAGCTGGTGTGCTGCAGTCCACGGGGTCACAGAGTCAGACATGATTTAGAGACTGAACAACTCCCTCATTGCAAGCAGATTCCTTACCATTTGAGCCACCAGGGAAGCCCAATCTTACATAACCAAAGACCAGTAATGAATATATAAGACATCACTGCAGTCACAATTAACTTATGTGTATTTCTACTTCCACTTCATCTTTTTCTTTCCAAGTATGACCTCTCTATTGAAAGTATTAAATATGTGTGATATCTTTAAAAGTGCAAAACACAGACTATATTATTATTTTATACTCAAAATAATAAAACTTATAAGATCACATTAACTTATTAAACATGTAGTTATATTAAATTATTTTAAATTTTATTAATATCCAATAATATATCATTGATAGATTGACAAATGTGTAATTCTTACATAATGTTGATTTTTTTCTTTCATTTTTTTTAACTCTTGGATTCCTCACAACTGTAGGCAAGACATCACTATTTTCCTGTGGTAGATTTCTATATAGGCCCAATGCAACAGCATTGAAGAAAATAGTAGCTACTTTGCAAGTAAAACCTGAATTTGAAAAAAAAATACCATCATCAGATGCATCAATTTATGTAGAGCAAAATGTTTATGGAAAGAAAGATATTTACCAAAGAAAAGGTGAACATATTTCATCTCTAAAGTTACCAATTTTACAATTGTAGAATGTAATTAATGTCATAAACTTATATCGAGTTAAAGAAAAATTTGTTTAAATGTTTGTAAAACCTTTTAGATTTCTTAAATGTATAGCCCAAGAAAAATGCACAGGGTATTACTATTTCACAAATGTATTAACTCTAAAACATAAAAATACATTTCTACTTTCAAAACTTATTATCAGTGGAAACAGAACCTTTTAAAGGCACTTCATGCAACTTTACTCTTTTTGAAATATATATAACTTTCTAAATACCAACAGAAACATTTTAGAAAAACTATGTTTAAGTTTTTAAATTCATTTTCATTTTTCAAGTTTCATAAAAGTACAGCATTATATCAAAGTACTTGAAATTTGGATGCAAATAACCCTGTTAAAGTAAAAATATTTTACAGCAACAATATCAATTATAGTGGTTTCAAAGATAAAATAGGAAACATTAATGAATCTATATCATTTGTAATGATACGTTTCAAACATTTATTTATAACAGCTGAACATGGCAAACAGCCTAAATATCCATTAATAAGAGCATGAATAAACTATAGCATATTCAAAAATGAAATGGTATGCAGAAATTTTTAAAAAGCACAAATTACTGCATAGAGTAACATGGATGAATCTCCCCAAAGTGTAACATTAAGCAAGACAGGTGAAATCTGCCCCGCCCCCAGCATATATTCTATTCCATCTGCATAATTTCTAGAATAGGCTAAACCAATGTATTTTAATAGAAATATGAAAAGGGTTTATCCCTGCAGAAGGAAAATTGACTCGAAAAGGGCATGAAAGAAAGTGAAAGTGAAAGTGAAGTCACTCAGTCGTGTCCAACTCTTTGCGACCCCATGGACTTTAGCCCACCAGGCTCCTCGGTCCATGGGATTTTCCAGGCAAGAGTACTGGAGTGGGTTGCCATTTCCTTCTCCACGAAAAGGGCGTAGGATAAATTTCTATAGTTTTTTTTGGATGCAGCTTGCACAGGTGCACCCAATTATCAAAAGCCATCACATGGAACACCCAAGATCTTGCCATATGAACACCTATGTTAATTGTAGGCTAACTGAATCTTATTTTTTTTTTTAAAGAATACCACTTGATACATTTTTCACAACCTAAATAGTGTGACCGGCATCTGGATGAAGAAAATTAAGTATTGCCAACACACCAGAAACCCTTCTCATATTTCCTTAAAGTCACTGATGACAAAAGTTTAATTTTATTTGCTTTTGAAGAATATTTATAGCAGGTTAAAATTCTGTAAGTGGAGTCATACAATGCATATTCATTTGTGTCTAGTTTCTTTCCTGCAACATTATGTTTATGTGATTCATATTTTATGAAGTTGTGGGCTTTAAATTTCTGTTTCATAATATTCCATTGTTGATGTTATCACAATTTGTCTATTCCATTGTTTTATGACTATATATATATATATTTAGCTTCCAGCATCTGTTTAAGCCTCACATTTTAGATTAACTACTTAATATTATAAATGTGAATGCACAGCCTGATAACTTGGAATCTAAATGACATAGATTTACTCATTATTTATGTAACCATACAAAATTTTATATGCAACAGGAACTTTTAGACTATAGAATCTGACCTTACAAACTAGCTTACATATAAAACATAGTTACTCTTTACTCATCTGTCCTAACCTAGAAAGTGTTGCACCAATGCTTTTTAAGATGTTCTTATAACAGATGAGTTCTCAACACAAGCTTAACAAATCTGAAGCACCACCCTAGAAATACAAACCCATGAATAGAAAAATTGTTTTACCAGAAACAGGTTATGAGCAACTCTTACCAAAGTAGTACTACAGGGGGTTACAGTGTTGACCCAAAGATGACACTGGTTTCTCATTAAGCTTTTTATTCCGTGACAGATTTTTGGTCAAGTTGTTTTCATTAAAAAGTTCTGATTTTAAGAACTAATAACTTAAACTGCCACACACAAAACATATGGTCCACAAAACGTTCTTTCCTTCTGAAGGTTTGACGATGCATTGTTATCATTAATCAGTCTTTTGCTATTAAACTTAAATGGCCAATTGAGACAAACAGTTCTGAGACCGTTCTTTCACCATTGATTAAGACTTGGGGTGGCAGGTATTGAGGATAACATTCATCTAGCCTTCTGAGCGTTCTGGGCAGACTTGGTGACCTCGCCAGCTCCAGCTGCCTTCTTGCCCACTGCTTTGACGACACCCACAGCGACCATCTGTCTCATGTCACGCACAGCAAAACGGCCCAGGGGAGGAGAGTCAGAGAAGCTCTCGACACACATGGGCTTGCCAGGAATCATATCAACAACAGCAGCATTGCTGGATTTCAAGGATTTAGGGCCATCTTCCAGCTTTTTCCAGAACATGATCAATCTTCCCCTTCAGCTCAGCAAATTTGCAAGCAATGTGAGCTGCGTGACACTCCAGCACGGGTGTATATCCTGCACTGATCTGGCCTGGATGGTTCAAAATAATCAGCTGAGCTGTGAAGCCAGCGGCTTCCACTGGTGGGTCCATTTTGCTGTCACCAGCCATGTTGCCATGACGAACATCTTTGACAGACATGTTCTTGACTTGGAAGCCCACACTGTCCCCAGGAAGGGCTTCACTCAGTGCTTCATGGTGCATTTCTGAAGACTTCACTTCAGCTGTTACATTGACTGGAGCAAAGGTGACCACCACCAGGTTTGAGACCATCAGTCTCCATGTGACCCACAGGGACAGTACCAATACCACCAACTTTAGAGACATCCTGGAGGGGCAAACGCAGGGTCTGGCAGTTGGGCGAGTTGGTGGCAGGAGGCACTCGAGAGCCTCAAGCAGGGTGGTCCATGGGCACCCTACTCAGTCACCATCCTTACGGGTGACTTTCCATCCCTGGAATCATGATGGCCTGTCAGCACCTGGCTCCGGCATGTTGTCACCATTCCAGCCAGAAATTGGCACAAAAGCTACTGTGTTGGGGCTGCAGCCAATTTTCTTAATGTAGGCGCTGACTTCCTTAACAATTTCCTCATCTCTTCTGGCTGTAGGATGGCTCCATGGAATCCATTTTAACTCCAACAATTAGTTGTTTCACACCCAGAGTGCAAGCCAGAAGGGCATGCTCACAGGTTTGCCTGCACTCGGAGATGCCAGCTTCAAATTCACCAGCTTCAGTAGCAACAGTCAGGACAGCACAGTCAGCCGGAAAGGCGCCTGTAACCACGTTTTTGATGAAGTCTCTGTGTCCGGGGGCATCAGTGATGGTAACACAGCACTTGCTGGTCTCAGATTTTCACAGGGAGAGAGAACAATGGTGATACCATGCCCGGTCAGCTTTCAGTTTGTCCAAGACCCAGGCATACTTGAAGGAGCCCTTCCACCTTGGCAGCCTCCTTCTTGAACTTTCCACTGTTCTCTTGTCAATCCCGCCGCATTTGTAGACCAGATGGCCAGTCATGGTAGATCTCCCTGAATCTACGTGCCCAATGAAGACACAACGATGTCAATGGGGGTCTTTTCCTTTTCCATTTTTGGTTAGGTTTAATGGTGGTTTTCAAGACACTTGTGTCCTGGTGGCAAATCTGTTGAGAATTTTACGACTCTGATTACCCACTTTTCTAAAGAGTTCTTTCCAGTGTTTTGTTCACTTTTCTATTAAGTTATATATCCTTTATTTATTGTTGTTCTGTGGGAGTTTTTTTAAAATGTCTTGGACATTAGTTCTTTTTCAGCTTTTTACTTTTTCCACTGTCTTCTAACATTGTCGTTATCTTTTCTGTCTGTCAGTTGTTTCTTTGTTTTCTTTGGGTGATCAAATTTTATTAATTTTAATTAATTTTATAGCTCGTGCTTTTTGTATCCTTCTTTATGCAGTCTTTTCCTGCTTCAAGGTTGTGAATATATTCTACTGTTAATCTCTCACACTTAGATCTTCAGTGCATCTAGAAATGATTTTTGTGTATAACGTAAGGTAGGGATCAAGATACATTTTTTCAGATATGGAGATATAAAGTAATCTATTACCCTTTAAAAGACCACCTTTTTACGCCCCTCGTGTCTCCTTTGTCATTATCAGATGAGTGTGCAAGTGTGGGTTTATTTCTGGGTTCTCTACTCTGTTCTATTGGTTAATGTGCTGACACTCACACTAATACTCTTTTGTATTGATTATTACAAGTTGAGAGTAGGTTTTGATATCTGGTGGCATATACCTTTCAATTTTATTTCTTCTTTAAGATTCTTTGGATCTTAGCACTTTGGCTTCCCATATGAATTTCAATTCCCTTGTCAATTAAAAAATTTCCTTCTAGGAGTCTGTGACCACACCAAAGCTATAAATTAATTTAGGAGAGGTGGCACTTTTAAATTTTCCTATCTGTAAGTGTGATACATTTTTTTTTATTTATTTAGGTTATGATTTCCCTAAATAGATTTTATACAATTTGCAACAAAATTTTTCTTGGTACTTGATTTGTGAATGTTATTGTATTTTTTAGATTATTTCTATATTTGGTTGTGCACATGATTTCTGTGTATTGATTGTATACTAAGCAACTTTACGAAATTCATGTATTAATTCTAATATACTGTGTTTCTTAATTTGAGTGCTAGTGATACATATGCTCACTTTATAAAAATGTGTTCAGCTATACATTTATAATATGTGCTTTTTCTTTATATTTTCTATAAAAATTTTACCAAGAAACTCAAACTTGATGAAGTTGCTTGATGAATTTCCTTGCTACCAAAGAGAACTGACAGACTGATAAAATACATTTTTCTTAACTTTTTTGAGTGATAAAACTTTTGAGGATCTGATGAATGCCACAGTCTTCCTCTATAGCAGATTCATGGCTGTACAAACAGAATTTTAGGATTTCAAAAATACGCAAAGTTTAATGTGGGCTCCCAGGGTTCCTGGATCCCTCATGAACAAGTTTTGCCCTAGAATAGTGGTGTGCATAGAACTTTCTGTGACAATGGCAGTATTCTACATCTGCACTGTCCTACAGAGGGACTGTGTGTTTAATTGCATTAGATTAATAGAAAACAACTTTATATGTGATGCAGCATTTCAAATACTTACATAAATTCCATAGTAATTTAGTTTCTAAAATATTTTGTATACAATAACATAAAGTTTCTGTAATAATTAAAGTATCCACTTGTTCTTAGTTTATTATGACTATGCCTTACTCCAAACAGCCATAAGTTTTAAAAAAAATTTTTGCTTCTTGACATTCTTCAATAGATATCACTTACATACTGCTACCAATAGGTAGGCCATTTTTGTCTTGTGATAGATCCAACAATTTCCAGTGCTTCCACAGCGCTCAGTATCCCGAAAGATGCAAGAAGTTTCTCTTATTATTTTAAAAATGACTGGTCCAGGTAGAGTCCCTATCAAAAAATGCAATGATGATAAATTCTCTATGAAAACACTGGAGCTGGAATCAGAATGATTTTTATCCCAAACTTAAACTTACATACTTAGTCATCATCACTCTAAACATACCATTTAAATTATCTAAGAATATATGTTTTAATAGGATTGTTAAAAACTGGAAACACAATTGTGTGTTTTTGAAAAATCCTTATTCTTGTAGTTATTAAAAAAAAAAAAAACAACTAGCAGATTCTCATCTTCTTAGAATGGTATGCATACTCTTATTTAGTTCAGTGGTCCTCAGCCTTTTTGGCATCAGGGACCAGTTTCGGGGAAGACAGTCCTCCCACAGATGGCAGCAGGGAGTGGGGGTATGACTCAAGCACATGACATGTCCTACGCCACCACTGACCTCACAGGAGGCAGAGCTCAGGTGGCCATGCGAGCAATGGGGCATGACTGCAAATACAAAAGGAACTTCGCTCGCTCACCTGCTGCCCATCTCCTGCTGTGTGGCCCGGCTCCTAAGGCCACCAAACAGCACGGGTCCATGCCCTAAGGGTCGAGGACCCCTGGTCTAGTTGACATCTCAACATTTTTGTTAATTTCTGAATTAAAAGTTTCGGAGGAAGTATTTAAAACAGAGATTCTACATACTGATTTTGTGAATCCAATGTATCTCTCAAAAGATTTAAAAATCTGAAATTTTCAATGACTGAAAAATTAGTTTTGAAATGCAGTGTGTTATCTGTTATGTGTCGAGATATTGAGAGAAATAACTGAAAAAGTAAATGTTTCGATATGTTTGTAGCAGTCCTAGCTTCAGAAGACCCCAAATCTAGAGGCATACTTGTGTGCTGCCTGAGGGAAATCTCTGTATACTCACAGAGAAAACATCTTCCCAGCAAAAGTATCACTTTCAGATAAAAGGGAATGAAATCTTTAAAAAAATGAATAAGTAAGTAAATAAATAAATACCACTCCAAAGACATTAGAGCTAGGTTCTCACAACTAACACATCTGGGTTCTCGGAACTAACATATCTAATGACTCACCTTCTTGCTTAAGAAATTGTGAATTCTATGCATCATGACTTTGATGCCTATCAAGAAAGCTACCCATCACCAGATTTCCCAATCCCAGGGAGTGCCGGTACTCTGTCTACAATTGCTCAAAATGAAATGAGGCCTATTAACCCAATTTTTTTTTTCTATTTCCCACCATGTTTTTTCCAACCCATGACAAATCTTTGTAACACTAACTCCAAGTATATCTTGGATAAGTTGATTTCTCTTTTTCATTACAACCCCCAGAATCCAGTTTAATATAACCCAGACTAAGACTTCAGCAAACACGTTTATCTTTTATAAATACTTGTCTCCAGCAGCACAGTTATCTTTTAAATGTAAATCAGGTAACATCTCTCATCTGCTTAAATTTTCTGAGAGCTAGAGACAGTCGTATCTAAAAGCTCACCAACTTATCCCACCCATTCAAAAATGCACCAGCCTCACTGGCTTCATTTCTGAGACAGGAAACTGTCCGCTTGCTCTTTCTTATGCTCCCTCTACCAGTCAGAATCTATCTTTATCCACTGGATCACTGTCCACCACTAAAATATGATCTAATTTTTTCTCAATCAAAATAGCTATTTTGAACCCTGAATACTGATCTAAGAATTTCTCAGATTCCCCATTAGAGCCACACTTAAATTTTTCTACATTCTTGATCCAAAATTACTGTCTGTCTTTGTCTTCAACCCAGTCTAATCTTGTTTCTTTACCCCACCAATATTTTAAATCAACTTCTTGAATCAGAACTCCTAATATAGTCTTAATGTGGACTTGAAAGCTAGTTTTTGCACTTTAAAAAACCTGAAGCACAGAGTGCATCACCATCAGAAAAGTCAATTTGTTCTTTGTATGTAAATCTTTTAAAACATCAGATACAGTATCTATGGTAATGAAAAAAATTTAAAGCACTAATCTAGGTTAATGACTTCTCAAACATGCAAGAATGTAAAATATAGTTTCTGTGCTTATATGTGCTTTGTTTCAGCTTACCAAACCATTTGTATAACCTTGAAGAATATATTTCTAATCAAAAGATTTTCTTCTAGTTGAGTAAAAAATTAATACACATTTTATATGACAAGATGGATTTACATTAAGTATTATCTTTTTATACTGTCTCCTAAATTCCGTAAAGCATCTCCCCTATTCACTTGTTTTGTGTCAGTTTATCATTATTATCATTATTATTTGTTTGAAATTCTATATATACATGTTGACACATATAAATCAAAAGAGAAACAATTCAATTCAATTTAATAATAGATTGCCAAAAATCCATACCACATATTCTCAAAATCACAAAGGTCATACCCATGGCCAGAGGACGCTGTTTGTCAGACACAATCCTGCAAGCAAATAGCAATGATATCATCAAAACAGCATTATTATTAGCTGTAGAGAATGCTTGCTAGGTTCAGGGGTAATTATTTTTTTTCCCCCTGTGCATCCATTAGACTAAGAATATTTAGCCAGTTGACAGAATTCAGTCTGGTTGAATTAATTACAGCTCTTCCCATTTCCCTATATTTTGCCCTTTGCCAATCAACTTTAAAACTTCTTGGACTTCTCAAGGAGGAAGCACTTATGGCCCAAACTCTCTGCTCCAGTCTTTGCTGGAAAAAAGTGTAGCACTACCTTTCCTACTTCTCATTTTTCATTCTGAGGGGCAGTTGTCTCAGATGTCTTCCTTTTGTCCCCATGAGATTCGTTCTCTACCTTTCTCTCCCTTGCTCTCTGCCTTGGGAAGCTGACTTGAATGGACTTCATCAAGAGGTTCTCTCGCCTCTGGCTACCGATTGGGTTCTGCCAAGGCTGTACTAGGAAACTGACATCAAGGTCTTCAGCCCCAGGTTTCCTCCCTGAAGAGTTTCCCACACCGACTAGGTCTCTAGGCAAAGCAGTCCCCTCCAGGCCTCTCCTCTTCCTACCCTTGTTCCCCTTGGGTGTGGGGTGGTAAAAGACCTGAAGCTGTATACTTTGGGGTGCCTTGTACCTTGCCCACATTTTAAAGAGCCACTTTATTCAATCTTACTTGTTCTAATTGGAGAGTGCCTCTCTTTTCTGTTGGAAATCTAAATTTTACCCTCACTATTCAAAAGTTGAAATAAATGAAAAAATAACTTTCTAAAAATATATATAAAGAATGAAGATCTCTGTACTATGTATGGGTCAAACCAAATATTTGTTTTAAAAAGAAATCATACTGCATAATGTCATATATTAGTAGTTTGGAAAATAAACTAAAATAAAAGTAATCAACCTTTGAACATTTTTGAAATTAAAAAAATCAAAGCTACATTTAAATGGATATTTAAACAAATCCTATGCTTATCCTTTATTTCCTTGTTCTGGAACTTGAATAATAAACAAATATGACCAATATTGTCACCTAGAAATGACTCAGTGTATTAAAATGCAGCATTTGGACATGATTTTATGACTCTTTTATAAAAGGTGAGATAACTCCACCTATATCAACCTGATAAAATTACATACTCTTCTCTCAAAAGTTTACTACTAGGAAAATGAAAACAAATTTACCAATTCTTAAAGGATAATGATGTTTTTAAATAAAAAATAATTCAACTGTTATTATGAGTAGATTCATTAAAGACATATAAAGGAAGTAAAGTGAATTTTTTTTTTTTTTTGGTATTTTGCCTAAGGGGTAAGGCTATGATAAGATGGTTTAAGAATTTCATGGAATAAACAAAACATGTATTAGTACTCTTCCAAAATGGAACAGGCAGTTTCCAATATCTCTGATAACTTCTAAATTTATATTTCAGCCCATATCTTTCTTAAGTTCTAGACTTCAGCTCCTATCTTGCACAAAAGTTGCATCCCCCTCATGCCACCTATTGCAAGAAGTAGAATCATCATCCATGCAGCTTTCAAGCCCAAAATTTAGAATGAGGCATGCTTAAAAAAGAGTATCCTTTCTCGCTTTCATCAAATCAATAATAAAATACTGTGATTTTTGAAAATAACCTTTTCCCCATCTCTGATTTTCTTAATCTCTAATTCCACTAACCTATTCCAAGCATGTATTTATTATTTTTTTTTTTTGGCCTGAGAAAATGAAAGTTTCCTTACTTATCTCCCCCAAATCATTTTTAATGCTTTCAGTCCACTCTTTACATACAGTCATAGTGATTTTTTTTAAGGTAAAATTTTGGTTATTTCATTGCCCTACTAAGATCCTTCTATGGCTCATCAGTCTCATTGCACGCCACCTCATGACTCTTGTCTTTGTCATCCTCTTTGCTTACATTCTATCCACAACACTCTTACAAAGCTGTTTCTTGCACTCAGCTCAGAGTCTTTGCATATATTGTTCCCACTGTGTGAAATTCTCATCCTCCACCTTGTAAGACTTAGTTAAAATGTGATTTCTTTAAGGATACCCTCTCTGAATCCCCAGACTAATTAAGATTGTCCCATAATTTTCTCTTGGCATTCTTCTATATTTTCTTTGCAGTATATTTTAATGTCATAATTAAACACTTAAAAGTGAAACTACTTTTTTTTTTCCCAGCCTTACAACCCTCCCAAGTCCATCAGAGAAGCAGGGACCTGGTCATTTCTATTGCTCTTTCAGTTGACCATTTTCCCTGAAAGTGCTCATCCACCTTCTAGCTTAAATCCATGGTACCTATTACAGGTGAGAATACCTAGACATGTTAAAATAATGAGGAATGGAAGGGAAAGACATGAAGAACTCGTTTTTCTTCATGAGCACCTTGATGGAGAGAAAACTGAAAAATCATACTTCTGTGTTTATTCTTAAGCCTCACAGCTTCAGACGGGTCAAATTTGTCCAGAGGAAAAGGAATGTTGTCTTTCTTTGTTATTGTTTTGTCGCCAAGTTATGTCCGATACTTTGGCAACCCCTTGAGCTCTAACACACCAGGCTCCTCTTTCCACAGGATTCTCCAGGTAGGAATACTAGAGTGGGTTGCCATTTCCTTCTCCAGGGGATCTTTTTGATCTAGAGATCAAACCTGTGTCTCCTGCATTGGCAGGCAGATTCTTTACTTCTGAGCCAAGAGAGAAATACTACTCCTTATCAAGAACTGGCAAGAACATCAGTTCTTAAGGGTCAGTTTTAGATCTGATCCTTACAAAACTTTAAGGGTCGGTTTTAGATCCCTATTACATCTCTAAAAGCCCTGCTCTCTCTGGAATTTTAATCCCTCTAGTCCTCTGCCACCTTGTGCCTTTAATATATTTAACTCAGCTTTTCTAGTGATCTTCTGAAAGAGCACTGACCTGCTGCAAAGTATTTCATCCTACATCACTTCCAGGACATGAATCGTCACTTGATAATGACTTCACAATTTAGGTATTTGACTCTATTATTGTATTTTTAAAAAAGAAATTTTGTTGAATTTGTATTATGCTTATGTGCTTTGGAAAACTATAAAAAGAGCACATACTGGAGAGACATGCTTGTTTATACCCCTGCTCTCATCTACTTCCTTGATGCACTTAATTAGAATTTTACTTTTGTTGTATTAAATTCCTAGATGGGTTGAGATTTATTTCTAAACTTAATGCAACCCACTCCAGTACTCTTGCCTGGAAAATCCCATGGACAGAGGAATCTGGTGGGCTGCTGTCCATGGGGTCACTGAGAGTCAGACATGACTGAGCGACTTCACTTTCACTTTTCACTTTTATGCATTGGAGAAGGAAATGGCAACCCACTCCAGGGTTCTTGCCTGGAGAGTCTCAGGGACGGGGGAGCCTGGTGGGCTGCCGTCTATGGGGTCACACAGAGTCGGACACGACTGAAGTGACTTAGCAGCATTCATAAATCAACACTATGCTGCTTCAGTGTTGAGGCTTTATGGTGCATTTTAGCTTATGAGGATAAGCCTCTCTTATTCGTGCCTCTTTGTTTTAGATTCCCAAACCACTCTTATTATTTTTCTAAAAAAAAAAAAAACCTTTAAAGTCAGGTTTTACACTTAGATAATTCCTTTGGTATTTTCATTATCACACTAAAATTACACTTAGCTTAAGGAGAATTGATATATTGGTGGTGTTAGGTCTTCCTATTCAATAATAGGAGATATACCCTTCCAAATTGTTCAAGTCAGTTTTTGTGACATTCAGTGTGTTTTGCTTTATTTTGAAATTATTATTTATCTTGAAACTCACAGGTGGATGTAAAAATATTAATAGTACAAAGCATCCTGTGTACCCTCATCCAGCATCAGTAAATGGTGAAATCTTATATAACTGTAATTATAATATTATAACTAGGAAACTGACACTGGCTCATTGTTGTTAACAAAACTATAGACCTTAGTTTATTTTCATTTTTCAGTTAATAAATGTTAAATTTTTAAACTGAATTCGTGTGTGTGTAGTTCAATGTATCTGTTATTTTTTTATATTTTGTTACCTTACTAAACACTTAGCTAAATGTACTTGCTATTATTTCTAATACAGTGTAAAAAAGAACTGGTAATATTGCTCTTAGAAGTTCTATTGTGGCTGGGTAGATAAGTACTGGAGTTCAAATCTCACCAAAAGTGAAGGATCTTATATTTAACATACCTTTCTTTCAATTAAATCCTCCTGAAAGATTATACCCTAGTATCAAATAAAGTCTTTAAAAATATTACATGGAGAAGGAAATGGCAACACACTCCAGGATTCTTGCCTGGAGAATCCCATGGACAGAGGAGCCTGGTGAGCTATAGTCCATGGGGTCATGGACTTTATGTGCTCTTTTTATAGTTTTCCAAAGCATATAATCATAATACAAATTCAACAAAATTTCTTTTTTAAAAATACAATAATAGAGTCAAATACCTAAATTGTGAAGTCATTATCAAGTGACGATTCATGTCCTGGAAGTGATGTAGGATGAAATACTTTGCAGCAGGTCAGTGCAATTATCTAAGTCATACATGACTGAGCAACTGATACTACTACTTAAAAAACTTAAACCTATCGTTAAATCAGCTAAGTTTTTGCTTGGTTTACAGGTAACTGTTCCTATCTACCTTTCTTAATAAAGCTATTGTAAAATATTTCTGGAGTTATTAACATTCAGTCTCTATTATTTTTGGGTGCACAAAATCTCACATATGGTTAAAAATAAGTACAGGTGTTTTAAGAGACAGATCAAGAGAAAAATTGAACTTTAATAATCCCACAGAATATTCAAATACTAGATACCTGACCAATATTTTAAATCTAGGGAACTAATAAGTCCAAGGAAACAAATGACAAGGTAGAGAATATTATCAGAGAACTAGTCTATTAAAAAGAAATAAAATTCTATAACATTAAAGTACTCTAATTATAGTCAACTCATGGATGATTTAAAAGCTAATAAGATACAGAGACAGCTAGAATTAGTAACCTAGGGTACGTAACTGAAAAAGCAGGTGGAAATATGATTAATACATTGCAGATCAGTGAAAAAACTTAGGCTGAAGCACAGACCATAAAACCAAATGAAACTGAAAGTAAAAGTGAGAAGATACATGGATATAGTGAAGGGTTTACAATTTGTGTAACTGATATCCAAAAGGCAAGCAGACTAAGAATGGAGCAGAAGCGGTATGTGAAGAGATAATAGTTAAGTATTTTTCCAAAACCAATGAAAGATACCGTGGTAGATAATTACTTGAGATGGCTATCATTGATTCTTTTTTCCCCTAAGACATGCACATTACTCGTGATCTCAAGAAGTGGAATCTAATCACCCTCCTTTTGAAACATGACTTTTTGGACAAACAGAATGCAGAAGAACAGCATTCTTGGACTTTCAACCTGGATCAAATGGAGCCTTGCAGTTTACACCTGTAGCTTATGCCTGTGTGTCTTAGAACACTAAAACTTGGGATGTTTCCTTTTGGAATTCTTGCACTTTGTTAGCAGACGTTTAAGTTACATAGCAAAGCCACTTGGCAACAGCCCTAGCTGTTTGCTCCTAGCAAAATTCAGCCTAAATTATCAGCCATCTGGGAAATCTAGCCCAGTCATGCTATCAGACAACTCAAATGTTATGCATCACCTGAGCACAAGCTCAAGAGAAACCTCAAGCAAGAGCTATTCTGTTGAGCTCAGTCAACTCACAGAACCATGAAATATGAGGAAAAAATATTGTTAAGTGATTAAATTTGGGATGGTTTGTTACTCTGTGGACTGACTTCCCTTTAAAATTTATATGCTGAAATTCTACCCCCCAGTACTTTAGAATGTCATCAAATTAGAGACAGGGTTTTACAGAGATAATTAAGTTAAAGTGCGGTCAGTTGGGTAGGCCCTAATCCAATAGAACTGGCATTCTTATAAGAAGAGAGAATCTGGACACAGACATTCACAGAGTGAGGATAATATGAAGACTCAGGAAAAGACAGCGCTGAAAGGCATACTTGAAAGTATGAGAAAAAATATACAAATCAAGACTTCTGGGATGCAGCTAAATTTATACTTGGGTAGAAAAGGCATATATATCAATACACAGAAGACATAGGTGAATAAAATAAAAATACTAAAAATGCAGAAGCAAAATGATAGAAATTATAAAGATAAAAGAAGAATGATTTATTAGCCACATACACACACATTCAAATTTTAATTTAAAATACTCTCACAAATAAATTCTAGGCCCAGGTACATCACAAATAATTTCTTCTAAAGATCTAATTAAAACATAATACATAATAAAAAACCCAGATTAATAATGATGCCCAAACCTAACAAGCACATTGATAAGAAGGAAAATTCTAAGGCAAATTTCAGTTTTAAAAAGGGCAACCTTATTCCTGAAAATGGGGCATCGCAGGTGGTGCAGTGGTAAAGAATCTGCCTGACTGAAGGAAACATAAAAGATGTGGGTTCGATCCCTAGGTCAGGAAAATCCCCTGGAGGAGGAAATGGCAACCCATGCCAGTATTCTTGGGGCTTCCCTGTGGCTCAGCTGGTACAATATCCACTTGCAATGCAGGAGACCTGGGTTGATCCCTTGGTTGGGAAGATCCCTGGAGAAGGGAAAGGCTACCCACTCCAGTATTCTGGCCTGGAGAATTCGACGGACTGTATAGTCCATGGGGTCACAAAAAGTCAGACAGGACTGAATGACTTTCACTTTCCAAGGACTCTACAAAAAACTCTGCAACCTGTCACAGTAATGAACCTTTATCTCCCTCTAGTGATACCTTTAGCAATCAATCATGTAAAAATAAAAATAGCTTCAGCTTGCCAGCAAGGAGCATAATTCTTCTGAAGCAACTTTGCAGCCTTGTGAGTTTTTCCTTTGCAAACACCTACATTTTATTTCCTTCTTGGAACACATTTTAACTCTCTCAAACCAATGTCTTCAGTACTGGAATTCTCAGACTCCAAATAAAGCCTTTATTCCTTTGCAGCTCTACTGTGGTGAATTTTCTTCTACATTGTATACAAAATCTGAAGTAATCTACCAACTAACTATTAGAAATTAACATGAATGCAGTCACAGGATACAAGATAAAAGCACAAGAATAAATTGCATTTCCTTCAAATCAGTAATAAGCAAGTATATTATATTATACTATGCTATACTAAATATGAAAAACAGTTACCTAGGAATGAATCTATTGAAGGAGGTTTAAGACCTCTACTTTGGAAAAGAAAATTATGAAGCATTATTGGAGAAATGCATGAAAATTTAAACAAATGAAGGAATTGTTCACTGATTTATCAAGTGACTCAGTGTGGTAAGTAGAGCAATGCTCCCAAATTGATTCAAAGACATTCCAAACCAAATCTCAGCATCTTTAATGGACATTGACTAGGTGATTTTAATCACCTAGAAATACAAAGTAATGCACAAAATTCTCCAAGCCAGGCTTCAATAGTACGTGAACTGTGAACTTCCAGATGTTCAAGCTGGATTTGGGAAAGGCAGAGGAACCAGAGATCAAATTGCCAATATCTGCTGGATCATCGAAAAAGCAAGAGCGTTCCAGAAAAACATCTACTTATCCTTTATTGACTATGCCAAAGCTTTTGTGTGGATCACTACAAACTGTGGAAAATTCTGAAAGAGATGAGAACACCAGACCACTTTTCCTGCCTCCTGAGAAACCTTTATTCAGGTCAGAAAGCAACAGTTAGAACTGGACATGGAACAACAGACTGGTTCCAAATAGGAAAAGAAGTACATCAAGGCTGTATATTGTTGCCCTGCTTATTTAATTCTATGCAGAGTACATCATGAGAAAGGGCTGGAAGAAGCACAAGCTGAAATTAAGACTGCGGGGAGAAATACCAATAACCTCAGATATGCAGATGACACTACCCTTATGGCAGAAAGTGAAGAGGAACTAAAAAGCCTCTTGAAAGTGAAAGAGGAGAGTGAAAATGTTGGCTTAAAGCTTAATATTCAGAAAACTAAGATCATGGCATCTGGTCAAATCACTTCATGGGAAATAGATGGGGAAACAGTGGAAACAGTGACAGACTTTATTTTTGGGACTCCAAAATCACTGCAGATGGTGATTACAGCCATGAAATTAAAAGACACTTACTCCTCGGAAAAGAAGTTATGACCAACCTATATAGCATATTCAAAAGCAGGGACATTACTTTGCCAGCAAAGGTCCATCTAGTCAAGGCTATGGTTTTTCCAGTGGCCATGTATGGATGTGAGAGTTGGACTGTGAAGAAAGCTGAGCACTGAAGAATTGATGTTTGAACTGTGGTGTTGGAGAAGACTCTTGAGAGTCCCTTGGACTGCAAGGAGATCCAACCAGTCCATCCTAAAGGAGATCAGTCCTGGGTGTTCATTGGAAGGACTGATGCTAAAGCTGAAACTCAAATACTTTGGCCACCTCATGTGAAGAGTTGACTCACTGGAAAAGACTCTGATGCTGGAAGTGATTGGGGGCAGGAGGAGAAGGGGACGACAGAGAATCAGATGGCTGGATAGCATCACTGAATCGATGAACATGGGTTTGGGTGGATTCCGGAAGTTGGGAATGGACAGGGAGGCCTGGCGTGCTGTGGTTCATGCGGTCGCAGAGAGTCAGACACGACTGAGTGACTGAACTGAACTGAACTGAATGGCTAATGAATAAAAGAAAATATGTTCAATAATATTAGTCCTATGAATAAGGAAATTAAGATTACAATGAAATATCAACAGTTACACAACAGTTGACTACTAGAAGAACTTATGCACTTTGCAAATACTTTAAGAGGTGAAGTCGCTCAGTCGTTCCGACTCTTTGCGACCCCATGGACTTCTCCGTCCATGGGATTATCCAGGCAAGAATACTGGAGTGGATTGCCATTTCCTTCTCCAGGGGATCTTCCCGACCCAGGGATCGAACCCGGGTCTCCCGTATTGGAGGCAGACGCTTTAACCTCTGAGCCACCAGGGAAGCAAATGCTTTAAAAATTTATTAAAATGCTTAACATACTATGATTCATAAATTCTGTTTATATATGTAGTCAACAGAAATGTATTCATTTTTTCCAAAAGACAAGTAAAAGCATGTTAATAGAAATAGTAATCATATTAGTCTAAAGTGGGAACAACATTAACTATAGAAAGAATAAATTTCAGTATATTCACACAATGGACTACTATAAAACCACACTGTACAATATGGTAACTATTACCTACATGTGCCTACTTAAATTTAAGTCAGTTAAAACTAAATAAAATTAGAGTTCAGTGCTTCATTCACACTGACCGCGTTTCAAATGCACAATAGCACATGTGGCCAGAGGCTATAGTGAACATTAGAAATAGAGAACATTTCCATCATTTTAGAAAATCTGAATGGCTAGCACTGCAAAAGAGCAATAAAGGTGAATTTCTGCTATATGCAACTATTTGGATGACTTATAAGCACGTTGTTAAGTAACGAGATGCAGACACAAATAACTATGTGCTGTATCCTCCTGTTCCTGCATAAACTTCAAAAACGGGACAAATTAACCTATTCATTGCAGAAGTCAAGAGAGCGGTAATCTTAGGGATTAAGGATTTAGATAAGAAAGGAGGTGGAGGCAAAGTTTTTGAAATAGTTGAATTATCTGTTTCTTCAGCTGGACTCTGGTTACATAGATGTCTTCACTTTGTAAAAATCTATCAATATATACTGGCAATTTAGCACGGTCTTCTGAAAATGTATTATGCTTCAGTAAAACGTTTGTAAAAATAGTATCAATATTTCCTGCATATATCCATATACAAATAACTGTAGAATAGTTTTTTGATGATGAAATAATGGCTAATGTTTTCTTTCCTTGAGGATCTTTTGTTTGGCTAGTTTTTAGGAGATGAATGCTACCGATGAGAAATTTGATTCAAAACATTTTTGAATTCTCTCTTTTTTTTAGATGACAAAAGGACTTTTTCTTCATTTTTAAATCCAATAATTTTACCACAGTATATCTCAATGTTGAGATATTAGATATTCTTTAAGAACTGACAGCAAGGCAAATTATAACCAACCAAGATATAACTGGATAAACTTTGATAAAAGGTCTGGTGACTGGCATCAAGTACCTTAAACTTCTTATGTTACACTACTTAGATTTAACTACATAGATTTAACCACTTACATTAGCTGGTATACTTAATTAATTAATACTAGAACTAGGACTAATACTAAGCTGAGCATAAGGGTGAAAAACTAAAATGAAATAATAATACCTCTGGTCTCCCCATCTATTAGGCAGCCAGCAAGTTTTCCTTCTTTTGATCTTTATCCTGTTTACATCTCCAATTTTTGTTAGTTGTCTGTGCACACTGGATCTCCTTTTCCTATCTTCTATATTTGTCTCTTCTCACTAACACATTTCTTACTCTTTCTATATTCTCCACCCTCCCCCTTCTATGTCACATTTTTGTTGTTGTTCAGTAGCTCAGTCGTGTCCGACTCTCTGCTACCCCATGGACTGCAGCATGCCAGGCCTCCCTATCCTTCACTGTCTCCCAGAGCTTGCTCAAACTCATGTCCATTTAGTCGGTGATGCCATCCAACCGTCTCATCCTCTGTCATCCCCTTCTCTTCCTCCCCTCAATCTTTCCCAGCATCAGGTTCTTTTCCATTGAGTCAGCTCTTGGCATTCTCTGCCTTTTCTAAATCCAGCTTGTATATCTGGAAGTTCTTGGTTCATGTACTATTGAAGTCTAGCTTGAAGGATTTTGAGAATTACCTTGCTCCAGGTGAAATGAGCACAACTGTATCATAGTTGGAATATTCTTTGGCATTGCTTTTCTTTTAGGATTGGAATGAAAACTGACATTTCCAATCCTATGACCACTGCTCAGTTTTCCAAATTTGTTGATATATTGAGTGCAGAACTTCTACAGCATCATCTTTTAAGATTTGAAATAGCTGCAATTCCATGACCTCCACTAGCTTTGTTTGCAGTAATGCTTCCTAAGGCCCACTTGACTTCACAGTCCAGGATGTCTGGCTCTAGGTGACCGACCACATCATCGTGGTTACTTGGGTCATTAAGACCTTTTTTTTTTCACTGTTCTTCTATGTATTCTTGCCACTGCTTCTTAATATCTTTTGTTTCTTATAGGTCCATATTGTTTTTGTCCTTTACTGTGCCCATCTTTGCATGAAATGTTCCCTTGGTATTTCCAATTTTCTTGAAGAGATCTCTAGTCTTTCCCATTCAATTGTTTTCTTCTATTTCTCTGCACTGTTCACTTAAGAAGGCTTTCTTATCTTTCCTTGCTATTCTCTGGAACTATGCATTCAGTTAACATATAGTTATGCTTATATTTTTATTGGATTCATGGTAACATTGTTCTCGAGCATTTTTAGTCTATAGAAAAGTAATGCTTAATAATTTTAATTTATAATAATTTTAATTTATTTTTCTATAATTATTTGGTATGTAGGAAGGAACTCTTCCTTATTTATCCATTTTTACTTAACCATATTTGAATGAGATGCATTTTCTTAAACCAGAGGCAGAAAGTTATGGGAATGGAACATGCAACAGGTTTCCAAGCTTCAAAACTGAAGAGATCTTCTCTGTTTATATAGAGGAGGGGTTTTAATATAATCCCTATGTGTGGTTACACCGTCTCCACTCGTGCAAACCTGGCCTGCTTGAAAAGAACTTCTATTTCCAGCTCTGAGCTTCTGAGATCTCTTCATTCTCTCTTGCTTTCCAAGGTTATGTATTCATTTTGCTGGCACTTTGTTATGTATTCATTTATAGAAGATATATTTTTTTGGCACTTTTTGAGATCTGCTGTCTGGAACTCCCAGGCATTTGCAAAACTTTTCTCCCATTCTTTCCAAAATAATCTGCTCTGATTTATCTACCTAGGTCTTACTCCCAGAACTTTCATCTTAAGGTGGAACTCTCACCTTCTAAGAAACAGTAATATATGCTGGAGATATTGAGATCTGTCAATTCCGAGACTCTCTCAACATCTGCTGTATCTTTTTCTGATAACATTTGTGATATCTTTGTGAATCTACAATCTGGTTCCTTGTTCTACTTCAATTTTGGTAATATTTATATGCAATTACAACTCTCTTTTTGTCTCATAACTGTACTAAAACATTATAAGTGTGCTTATGTGTGTTTGTGTGTGCATATTTATGTGTTTTATTCTTCTTACTGCTTTGTATAGTTATCAGAAGTGAGAAGATTCAGAACCAGACTTCTAGAAAATTACAATCATCTTTCTCATCTCACTGCTGAGAATATTTGCTCACAAGTTTCACATTAAATTTAAATAAGGCATGATCAATACTTCAATCATTGTCTTCAATCTGAGCTTTCTCTTCTTGAACTTCTTATCTCAGTTAATGGATTATCATTCATTTAGTTCCCAGACTAGATATTTGGACATCAGTTCAGTTCAGTTTATAGTCACTCAGTCGTATCCTACTCTTTGCAACCCCATGAGCTGGAGAACGCCAGGCCTCCCTGTCCATCACCAACTCCAGGAGTTCACTCAGACTCACATCCATCGAGTCAGTGATGCCATCCAGCCATCTCATCCTCTGTCGTCCCCTTCTTCTCCTGCCCCCAACCCCTCCCAGCATCAGAGTCTTTTCCAATGAGTCAACTCTTTGCATGAGATGGTCAAAGTACTGGAGTTTCAGCTTCAGCATCATTCCTTCCAAAGAAATCCCAGGGCTGATTGCCTCTAGAATGGACTGGTTGGATCTCCTTGCTGTCCAAGGGACTCTCAAGTCTTCTCCAACACCACAGATCAAAAGTATCAGTTCTTCGGTGCTCAGTCTTCTTCACAGTCCAACTCTCACATCCATACATGACCACAGGAAAAACCATAGCCTTGACGAGATGAACTTTGTTGGCAAAGTAATGTCTCTGCTTTTGAATATGCTATCTAGGTTGCTCATAACTTTTCTTCCAAAGAGTAAGCGTCCTTTAATATCATGGCTGCAGTCACCATCTGCAGTGATTTTGGAGCCCCAAAAAATAAAGTCTGACACTGTTTCTACTGTTTCCCCTTCTATTTCCCATGAAGTGATTGGACCACCAGATGCCATGATCTTCGTTTTCTGAATGTTGAGCTTTAAGCCAACTTTTTCACTCTCCACTCTCACTTTCAAGAGGCTTTTTAGTTGCTCTTCACTTTCTGCCATAAGGGTGGTGTCATCTGCATATCTGAGGTTATTGATATTTTTCCCGGCAATCATGATTTCAGCTTGTGCTTCCTCCAGCCCAGTGTTTTTCATGATGTACTCTGCATAGAAGTTAAACAAGCAGGGTGACAATATACAGCCTTGACATACTCCTTTTCCTATTTGGAACCAATCTGTTGTTCCATGTCCAGTTCTAACTGTTGCTTCCTGACCTGCATACAGATTTCTCAAGAGGCAGGTTAAGTGGTCTGGTACTCCCATCTCTTTCAGAATTTTCCACAGTTTATTGTGATCCACACAAAGGCTTTGGCATAGTCAATAAAGCAGAAATAGATGTTTTTCTGGAATTCTCTTGCTTTTTCCATGATCCAGTGGATGTTGGCAATTTGATCTCTGGTTCCTCTGTCTTTCCCAAATTCAGCTTAAACATCTGGAAGTTCACGGTTCATGTATTGCTGAAATTTCCTTTTCCTATTTGGAACCAATCTGTTGTTCCATGTCCAGTTCTAACTGTTGCTTCCTGACCTGCATACAGATTTCTCAAGAGGCAGGTTAAGTGGTCTGGTACTCCCATCTCTTTCAGAATTTTCCACAGTTTATTGTGATCCACACAAAGGCTTTGGCATAGTCAATAAAGCAGAAATAGATGTTTTTCTGGAATTCTCTTGCTTTTTCCATGATCCAGTGGATGTTGGCAATTTGATCTCTGGTTCCTCTGTCTTTCCCAAATTCAGCTTAAACATCTGGAAGTTCACGGTTCATGTATTGCTGAAATCTGGCTTGGAGAATCTTGAGCATTACTTTACTAGCAGTAATGTAATACTACGTTTTTCCACATTTTATACCAGAAACATCAAATTAATAACCTTGCCCTTTTATCCAAACTAAATATTTCTCAATTATGATCTGTTCTTTCTCTTTTTAAGTAGAGATGAATTCTAAAATGGTTTCCTAAGTTCTTTTCTTTGTTTCCAGTTTTCCCCCATCAGCTCCAGCACCCAACTATCTTCAAAGTAATCTATCTAAAACACATATTTGATAACTTTTACTTCTGAAGTCTGCTGTCTTCAATGGCTTTCTGGTGTACACAGAATAACATCATTCATGTTACCATGGCAAAGAAAGCCTACCATGACCAGGCCCTTATCAAGCTCAAATCTCCCTGTCCAATTCACAATCATGGTACTCTTGTAACTAATTCCTTGCCAATATAGTTCACACACTTTTGCCTCTACATTCCCTACTCATTTTTCCTGTTAAGAACTGTCCCTTATTTGCTTGCATTATGAAAAATCACTCATCTTTATGACTCAGTTCAAGTGCCACATTGTCTATAAGCATTTCCAAATCATCCTAGATAAAAATGACCACTTTTTCTCCTTTGTTCCCAGGTCAGTCTGTACAAGCTCTAATCAAGGCATTCTAAGTACTCACTGCACTCCTTTTTATGTGTTTTTCTCCTCCTATTAAACTCTAGGCAACATAAAGACAGGTCCACACAAGGTCTTTGTAGTTTCAGTACCAGACACAGGTGAATAAACTAAAAGTCCACCTCGTTGTATAGATATGTTCAAGTTTTGTCACCCTCTAAACTGCAAGTTCACCAAAGACAGAGACCATATATGCCCAATTTAGATTTTTTCATCGGCATATTTTATTCATGTTTTCTAGTCTATTTTTGTAGCAGGCAACAAATTGCTTCTCATGACCTAAGGATGTATGCTAGCATTTTGAAAATAATAATTTGAAAATAATGACCAGTTATTCTGTCACTATGATAAAAATATCAAATATACTTCATATATTCAGGAAGAACAAATGAATAACCAATGTTTGTTTATTTTAGAGTAATAATCAACATATATTAAAATTCAAAAATTCTAGAAGC